>OX328098.1:60157092-60619696 GCA_946811185.2 Hippopus hippopus | reverse complement strand
GACTGTCTTCATGATGGTTCTTTTTTTCATTCTGAATCTAATGCCAGAATTAGACTGTAACGCGACATCTGACTGGCTAAACCATACGGTTTTGCCAATCTGAGTTCGTGTTACTTTCAAATTAAGAAACGGTTTGAGAATAAGACAAAGAGGATCTTAAGAACGGTCGGTGAAAAGGGACCCTCTAATATAATCAGCACAAGGTGGAACACAAAACAGAAAGAACCACTTATTTGTTTCTAGAATCATTATGTTTGTTATTTTGGCGCTGTATGAGACATGTAATGCGCCCAATATTCATAACAGCAACGGGTATATTTGTCTGATATATATTGTTTACTTTCCGATATCTAAATTTATAGTTTAGATTAAGTGTTTCACTTGTTGTATGGCAAGGGAAATTTAACCCATAGGCTGCTGAGCGCAACTAAACGACCTTTTCCACATTTATCGATAGATATTATTTGGATTTGGATTCTAGAAGTGAAACTATTGACATTATTCCAGATAGGTATATTTTTGACAGGAAGGTGAAGAGAGATATCGGTCTGTAATGCCGTGAGTAGTAAGGGGGAGTCGGATAGGGCAAATAGGCGATTGTGCACTATCCGACTTACCCTGAGTGCCCCATTCTGCTTACCCTGACAGTAAATGGGGACACGGGTAAGCAGAATGGGGCAAAACCGGAAGTAGTTTTCGACAAACCGGAAGTAGATATCGCCAAATGTCCGCCATTTTGAATTCTGACGGGTAAGCAGAATGGGGCACTTTTGGAGAAAAATGTGTCATTTTTGGCCGATAGTTAGCCTTTAGCCTTTAATTGCAAATATCCTTCCCCCATGTTCTATTTATAGTAACATTTTCATGCGGATTCTCGGATTTTATCGGTTACTCGGTCCCCTTGTGAGCTGTTGCAGAGATTGGACAGTCCCTATCCGACTTACCCTGAGTGCCCCATTCTGCTTTACCCTGAGTGGGGTTGTACTGACTGAAAGTCTTTTGACTGAAAATTGACAATTTGAAAGATCACTCTTTCGTGTGGAATGGTAGCCCTGAAAAGGGCTGTTTGTGGAGGTTGTGTTTTTAGGCACAACCTCCAACTTTTCTGCAGACTGGACAGCTGCTTGCTGTCCACCTCCTTAGTCTCTTTAACTGTTGGTCATCCAGATCGAAGTGTAGAGAGAATGGTGGCTCATTATCGTCATCCCAACATTCAGTCACTGGAATGACGACCTTCTTCTCGTTGACTGGTGGTAGTGGTGTCGGCTTCAGGCCTACCCCACCATCAAGAAAGAGCAATCTTTCTTCAAAGAGTGGGCATCTGTTTTCGTCTTTTTTCTACTCTGTTGGTGTGATGACGAGCCCCACCTTGTAGTTTACTAGTGGGCGTAGTGGTGGTCTTTCTTCCTCAGCCATCATCTTCTCCACTTGGCTGTTTACTCTCTCTAATTTTAATGAGAGGGTGGTTACCGCTCTCATTAAGTTTTGAACCGATTTTCTGAGTTCTTCCATCGTTCAACTGTATAGGAAAAAATCGTCGGCTTTTATAAGCTGGTGGGAGGATTGATCTACTTTGGCTCAGAATTAACGGTGACCAATCAAAATGTGTAATGATATAACGAACGAATCGATTGGACAACGTTAATTCTATGTCAAAGAAGGTCAATCCTCTCGTCAGAACTAGGATTGACCTAATTTGACTCAGAATTAAGAGCGCGTTCCCGGGCCGAAAGCACCCTCGATAAAGGGGGTTAAACGCTATGTGTTGTTAAGTGTAACTCATAGAGGTAGAAATGCTAAAAAATTTGAAAAGAATAATCTTTCAGAATTAACGTTTTTGACCAATCAGAAGCTTCGTTGGTTTACTGTTGACCAATCAGAAGCTTCGTTATATTTTTTGGGTGAGTAAAAAAAAAAGAAAAACTAGAAGGAGAAGATTCGTGTTATGCACAGGAGTTTTGACTTAGTCTTTTTTTTTGATATGGAATACAGTGTGATTTTAATGCCCACACTGTCTCTGGTCAAAAAGGGTTGGGAATAGACTTTTTTTGTCTGGTTAGAGCAAAAAATTGCAGTGGGACTGTGGACTTAGGCTTTTTTGAGTGTAAGTCTTTGACTGAAAGTCTTTTGACTGAAAATTGACAGTTTGAAAAGAGATCTTTTCATGGTGTTGGGTAGCCCTGAAAAGGGCTGTTTTTCTGTGTTGGAATGTTTTTTTCGCCTTTACTGACAGCTTTTCTTTGGTTTTTTTCGGGATCTTGAAATCATCGAAGTCATCAATCTTTTTTCCGTATTTGCCCTGACCCGTCATTGTCGAGATTGTCCAGTTGTTGAGAACTCCTTGTTTTTTGTGAAGTTCCCCATCGCCTTCCTCTGATTTTCTTTTTGTTGCTCTTCGCTGTTTTTCCTTTGGCTGTTGTTTTTCTTTCTTTACAACCGTTACGATTGACTCTACTAGTTTATGAAGACTGGTTTTATCAAAGTCAAACTCCATCGGGATTTTCACCGGAATCTGCACAGGAACAGGTGAAACACGCTTACTCTGTTGACATAATGTCTCAATGTTTCTGCTCAGTTGTTCAGTGTTTGTGTTTAAAGTCTTCATCTCCTCCAAATGTTTGTTGAAAGTCTTCAGTTCTTCTAAAATCTGAGTCAATACAGAATCTTGTTTTGAATTCAGCTGTCTTACTTCTTCAAAAATGTCGTCCAATATGGTCTTTGGGTTGATGAGTGTTGTATTTATCACAGTCATTGGGTTGACGAGTGTTGAATTCATCGCTGTCGATGGGTTGATGAGTGTTGAATTCATAACTGTCGATAGAATATCTCCAGTGTTTTCTTTTGGTAGAAATTCGTCTATGTCAAAGCCGTCCAAGTTGAATCCATTTAAGTTGAAATCCATTTTTCCGTTAGCGTTTATCCGTACTATTTGAGAGCTGAGAGTCGAATAATTTATTATTTAGAAAAATATTGCCGGCTTTTATAAGCTGGTGGGAGGATTGACCTACTTTGGCTCAGAATTAACAGTGACCAATCAAAATGTGTAATGATATAACGAACGAATCGATTGGACAACGTTAATTCTTTGTCAAAGTAGGTCAATCCTCTCGTCAGAACTAGGATTGACCTAATTTGACTCAGAATTAAGAGCGCGTTCCCGGGCGAAAGCACCCTCGATGAAGAGGGTTAAACGCTATATGTTATTAAGTGTAACTCATAGAGGTAGAAATGCTATGCTAAAAAATTTGAAAAGAATAATCTTTCAGAATTAACGTTTTTGACCAATCAGAAGCTTCGTTGGTTTACTGTTGACCAATCAGAAGCTTCGTTATATTTTTTGGGTGAGTAAAAAAAAAGAAAAACTAGAAGAAGAAGATTCGTGTTATGCACAGGAATTGGACTTAGTCTTTTTTTGATATGGAATACACTGTGATTTTGAAAGAGATAACTAGACCTGTATTGGCCTTAGGCTTTAATTTGAGTGTATCTCTTAGAGTGTAATTCTTAGAGTGTAATTCTTAGAGAAAATTGACAAATTTGAAGAAAGATCACTCTTTCTTGCTGAATGGTAGCCCTGAAAAGGGCTGTTTTGAGTCTTGTTGTCTGGCAAGGCTATTCGTCGACTGTATAAACTACAGGTCTGATCTCTCGCCAGCAATATTCGCACCAAACCCCTGGGTCATCGTCTTCATCATAAAACCCCTCATCAGGATTTGGACAGTTGTGCTTTTGTCCAAGATACTGTAGGGGAAATGTACATTTCCCACACTCTATGTCGCATGCTTGAGCACACAAAGGGCAAATAAGTAACTGAACCATGGTGGAACGAATATGATTTGATGTATAAAACATTGAGTTTTTATAGTTTTGCTGGATGGATTGACCTACTTTTGACTCAGAATTAACGTTATCCAATCAAAAAGCTCGTTATATCTTTAGTTTTATTGGAGAGATGGGTTTTTTCTTACTCAAAACTTACTGTTGGACTTAGTCTGAGGAACGATTTTGTTCTTTGGGGAAAGATTTAGCTAGAGAGTTGTTGCAAAGGACCTCTTTTTTGACTGTAACTGTGATTGTAATTCTTAGAGAAAATTGACAAATTTGAAGAAAGATCACTCTTTCTTGGTGTTGGGTAGCCCTGAAAAGGGCTGTTTTTTAAGAAATCAACTCAAAAAATATTCAGAGTTGGACCTATTCGTCGAAAAACTCCCGGTGAAGTTCATCCATCTGCTCACGCTTACAGCGAGTATAGTCTCTGTACATATCGAGTGTTCCTTCAATAACCCATAATTTTATCCCAAAGTAACAGCAGTACAATCTGTTATTTGTACGTTCTGACATCTTGTATGCTTTCTCTACCACATCTTGACGATGTTCTAGCAAGTCGATCTGTTTGTAGGCTTCCATAAATTCTCGTTTGGCAACATTCATTTTGCGTTGTATCTTGCGTTCACTCGAAGTCAGTTTTCTTGTAAACATGATGATTCGATTTGGTTATCTAGTTGATAATAATTTTTACAATTAGCACCCTGACTTTATATATTCTTGCATAGGGATTGATCTACTTTGACTTAGAATTAAGAGCGCGTTCCCGGGCCGAAAGCACCCTCGATAAAGGGGGTTAAACGCTATGTGTTATTAAGTGTAACTCTTTAGAGGTAGAAATGGTAAAAAATTTGAAAAGAATAATCTTTCAGAATTAACGTTTTTGACCAATCAGAAGCTTCGTTGGTTTAATGTTGACCAATCAGAAGCTTCGTTATATTTTTTGTGTGAGTAAAAAAAGAAAAACTAGAAGGAGAAGATCAATGTTATTGGACATGGGAATTGACTTTTTTTGTCTGGTTAGAGAAAAAAAATTGTAGAGGGTTGTGGACTAAGGGTTTTTTGAATGTAAGTCTTCGACTGAAAGTCTTTTGACTGAAAATTGACAATTTGAAAAGAAAGATCTTTTCATGGTGTTGGGTAGCCCTGAAAAGGGCTGTTTTGAAGAAAATCAAGTTGAATTATTATTCAGAATCAGACGAATCGTTGAACAGCTCTCGGTGAAGTTCGATAATCTGGTCAGCTTTGGAAAAGGCATATTCATAAAACATTTCAAGTGTCCCTTCAATGACTGTAAGCTTCATTCGAAGGTTATGGCGGAACGCTCTGTTGTTTGTACGTTCTGACATCTTGTACCGTTTCTTCACCTGGTCTAAACGTTGTTCAGGCAAGACGATCTGATTAAAGGCTTTTCTAAATCGTCGTTTAGCATCACTTAAAGTGAAACGTTTATCAAGAGTTCTTATTCTTGAAGGCATGTTGATGATTTGGTTATCTACTTGATAATAATTTTTTACAATTGAGTCCGGACTTTATATATTCTTGCATAGGGATTGACCTACTTTGACTTAGAATTAACGTTAACCAATCAAAATGTGTAATGATATAACGAACGTTTCGATTGACCAACGTTAATTCTATACCAAAGTAGGTCAATCCTCCCGTCAGAACTAGTTTTGATTCAGAATTAACGTTTTTTTTGACCAATCAGAAGGTTCGTTGCTTTAACGTTGACCAATCAGAACGTTCGTTACATTTTTTATCCAATTGATAAATCTGAAATGATAGAAGATAGGATTTACGCTTTTGACTTTTTTTGGTATGGAATACAGTGTGATTTTTTGATACCCACACTGATTCTGGTCAAAAAGGGTTGGGAATAGACTTTTTTGTCTGGTTAGAGCAAAAAAATGCAGTGGCTGTAGACTTAGGCTTTTTTGAGTGTTAGTCTTTGACTGAAAGTCTTTTGACTGAAAATTGACAAATTTGAAAAGAAAGATCTTTTCGTGGTGTTGGTTAGCCCTGAAAAGGGCTGTTTTTCGAGTATTCATCTATCAAGACTACTGCTCTTCTAAACGATTTACTGGGATGATTTCACATCCACAGTATTCACAGCATACTGTCGAGCTTTCATCATCGTCATAAAATTCCTCATCAGGATCAGGACAGTTATGCTTCTGGCCGAGGTAGTCCAGAATAGCAAGGCATTTTCCGCATTCTATATAGCATCTGCTACCGCACATCGGACAGAGAAGAATCTGTACCATGATGGAACGAATAAGATTTGATGTATAAAACATTGGAATTTTATAGCTTGCATGGTGGATTGACCTACTTCGACATAGAATTAACGTCGTCCAATCGAATCGTTCGTTATATCATTACACATTTTGATTGGTCGACGTTAAATCTGAGTCAAAGTAGGTCAATCCTCCCGTCAACGTATAAAAAACGAACTTTTTTTATGATCGGATTATTTCACAATGAAAGACAATAAAAATTTTAGTAAGTGTTTTGGAAGATGAAAGGGCGAAGTAAAGAAGAGAGAGATGGAGGAGAAGCTAGAACAGAAGAAAAGAGAAAAAGAAGAAAGAAGAGAAGAGGCAAAGAGGATGAAAACTCTCTGCGAGTTTTTAAAGAGGCAAGGGCTTGAGTTTTCGCCCGACTTTATGTCACTGGTATGGAATTAATTTAACCATCCAGTGAATGGAGAAAAAACAGCCCTTTTCAGGGCTACCATTCCCCAAGAAAGAGCTTTTCTTTCGAATTGTCAATTTTTCTCTCAAAAGACTTACAGTCAAAGACTTACAGTCAGAAGAAAAAAAGTCAAGCCCATAATTATTTCATATGTTTTTTTATTCAAACATTTGTACAATGAAACAAGACATGAACTGTGAAAAAACAATGGAATGAAAAAACAATGGAATGAAAAAACAGTGAAAATGAAAAAACAATATCTGTGCAAAAAAAACAATTTAGCATAAAAACATTTCGTACAATATAACATTTCATACAATATAACATTTTACAATGCAAATTCACAATGCAAATTCACAAATGCCCCGAGTTTTCCATTTATCTTCATGTTCCGTAATAACTGTATGCAATTGGTCATTACCCAAATACAATTGATATTCAATGTCCATCTCACTGAATTCACGTGTTCCTCTAAATGGAAAAAACATGTTTTGTAACGTCTTTTGTTGAAAGAGATGAAAATACACTTTCTTCTGTAACATCTCTATCAAATAAAATATAGCCTTCCAAGGTATCCACTATTTCCTCATCGTTTTGAATAAATCCTCTTTTGTAGCGTAAGTGAAAGTTAAATAAAACTGATTTCATTTTCAGAACGTTCAGAAAGCTTTCTTCTGTTCTTCCAATGATAATAAAGCACCATCGACTTGTGGATTGCATTAGTTTACCGATAGCACCGTCTTTCCACCAACAAGATGCTAAATAAGCTTTGAGAATGAGATCTAAATCCGAATCGTCTACCATTATAGCAATAAAGCTATGTATAGCATACAACTTGCAGGACGATTCTCCTTTTGCAAAACCTTTGTGCAATTTATCTATCCAAACTTTCACACAGTAGAATTTAATGTTAAGTTGCGTTTGTTCATCGAGCGTATGCTGTTGAACGAATTCTCCATAAGTCTTTTCACGTAGTTCTATTGGTAAAGGCAGCATGATTTTTTCAGCGATATTTTTGCGTCTTACTCGGACCGTTCAGATCAAAACAATGTAACATGGAATTATCTTCTCAACGTTTTATAGCCATAGGGTACAGTGTCAGTATCATTTACAATAACTCTCTTGGTGTATACAGAACGAAACGTTTTTGTTTGCGGTTCACTGGTGACCGTTCTATCTCTATGTCTTTTGATTCTACAATCATATTCAATTTTGATTTCTGTAGTGCGATTCAAAGCACATTTTGAATATGTATCGAAATTCACCACTTGATTTGTATTGTAATCCAAAGTAATCCCCTTTACTTTACATTTGCTCTTCACTTTTCCATCTTTTGTTTTCATTTTGTAAGCATAATTCTTTGTTCCTAGTCCTCTGAAATGAGTGATTTTACAATCAGGCTCTTCATCAGTCCATTTTCCTAGTCTGCTGTTAATAATGGGTGGGTTCCATAATTCAGGATCATGAATGTACATGCAACTATCTGTATCGAAATACAGAACTCTATCCTTTAACTTTTCAAGAACACTGTACAATTCCAGCCTTGCATAAGCTGTTACGTAGGCTCCTACAATAACATTGGCTGTAGCGTGAGTATCAATATGTTCCAACTTTGTGTCGTAGTTGACCAAGATGAATGGACAGTCATCTTCAAAGATTTCTACATGCTTCACAATGAAATTTGGGCTGGTGACCAATTCAAAATATTTAGACGGATCGTTGATGTATTCCGTCTGGGTCATTTTTTCACGCTGGGCTAATTTTCCCCAAAGACAATTCAACATAATCTTAGCAAAGGCCTTTCTCCCAGGATTTTTTTTAATACAACTTGGATCAAGACGAATACCTTCTGCCTCCTCATATTCACGAATAAACTGTTCTTTTTCTGAATCTGATTGACACCAACTGGGATATCCGCTAGCTTCTTGCTTAATTTTCAAGAAATTATCCACATAGCCTTTAAAGAACTGATCCGACACAGAATCGAAATGCCAAATTTCATACACTTGCAATAGCCGATATCCACAGTCAAGAGCCTTGAACAATTCAAAAGTAACCCAAGTTCCTACCAAAGCCCTCTCTTCTTTGTTATGTCTACAAATGTTCGAATTTTCTTCTGCGCATTTCATACAGAGTGGAAACATCATTTTGTTGTTACAGTGAACTGGGAGAACGGGATGAAACAAATTATCTGGGGGTAAAAATTAATCCTTCATACTGACGAATATTGTTCATGTCAATATTCTCAGCAGTCAAGATTTTTGGCTGACCTACAGGATAGGATTTGTGTTTGCAAACATAAGGGTACAGAGAACAAATATCAATGTACTTTATTTCCTTTTTACTTTTTTCCTCAACATCATAGGCAATTTTTATTGCATTACATCTTCCTCCAGACAACCCCTCCCTTGGATCAATGGGATCCAAATACGGATATAGCTTTTCAATGAGTTTTTTGTACTCTTTATCCTTTTTCATCTTAGCATCGAATTCATGTTCCCATATGAACTCTATGTTATATCCCTTTTTTTGGATAGCTCCTAAACGTTCAAAAGTACGTTCATACAATTCAGACATTGTTTTTCCATTGATGGGATTGATCTGTTTTCGATCTGTATAACATACGGGACAGCCATGATACAAATCCCCAAGGAATTCATAGACAGTGTTTGATTGACGGTGAAATCCGTCTACACTGTATTTCCCGATTTGAACTTCACCACCATTTTTTGCGTGGTGAATATTGATTCCTTTTTCCATAGCTACGCTCTGGATCCAGCGTATTGCTTTCATAGAAAAACGACGTCTGGATGCATCTTTACTTGAAATGATAGCTATTTGATTTTCAGGCAAATATTTGCTTCGCCAAACCTTGTTACATGCATCGGCAATGGTAATAGCCTCTAGAAACGGGCAAATACCACCCTGTTCAATAAACACTTTTCTGAATTCACCACAACCTCGTCTTAGGATATCAACATCTGACCTACAGTACATTTCCATCTCTTTTTGAAAATTGAATTCCTCACCCCTTTGAACTTTATCATTATAACAGACTATGAAATTTGACCTGGCCTCTTCAGACATTGAATCGGGTTTGTAATAAGACATGTCCAAGTAGGGACCAATGTAACCCCAGAATTCATCTGTATTTGCCCAGTGAGGAAAGTAACCTTTTTTCATTTCTTGAAGACCAAATGTAGCTGGAAATTTTGCCAAACCGAAGTTCATGAAATTAAAAGAATCGATCAAACGCACTCCATTCAGTTCTAACTTCATAATGTTATTGCCATTCATGATCAAATTTGGAAGTTTTAGCCCAATTTTGATAACATAGTCAAGAATAAACTGTCCGTCATAGCCTTTGAAATTATGCGCAATAGCCGTGACTCCTTTATGATGTTCTGAAAAGAGCCAGTTGCAAAATTGACTCAAAGTTTCCTCACCTTGAAAAATAACTTCTCTTCCTTCTTCAAATTCACTGCATGTGGAACAATGAAAATCAAGTGGTTTATCGATACATTCATCACATGCTCTGTGTGCAATACAGTAATTCGGGATATGTACTCCCGTGTCTTGTTTGCATTCAAAATCAAAGAAAATGAACAATGGTTTTTTGACTACAGAAGAACTTGTCTTGTCATCGGTGTTTGTCTTACTTTGGTAAGGCTGAATATAACATCGATGAGAAAAGTCAACAATTTTCTTGCAGATATGACACTTTTTCTTTCCCTTGTAGATATGATTTTTCTTTCTGACTTGATATTGTTGACCACATTTTAAACAGAGTTTTTCTAATTCACAAATGGATTTCTTTTCTTTACCTTGAACATTTTTATGATTTGCCAAACATGCAGCACTGAAAAATCGTCTATGACATCCACTGCAAACATTCTTTTGATTCTGATGGACATTTTCCTTTGCGATAACAACCTTTACAGATATTTGAGCAAGCATGACTTTCCCGTTCCGAGTATCCCACGTCACAGAACTCACAATAACATGCACAACTAAGAAAAACCTGCAATGGATTTGATGTAATCATAGTGGTTTTGATGAAAGTACAAATGTATGATTTTAGTCTCGTTTTTCACTTTTGGGTGTTCAAATACTTTTTCCACTTTTGAATGCTGTTGATGAACTTTAATGACATAGTCCTTTTCATACAAGAAAGATTGGATTTTTTTGTATTCGTCAATTCCTACAGATCGGATTGACGGAACTCCAGCTTCATTCAACAGTTTCTCAGCTTCAAGTCTTTTGAAGTAATCTGTTTGATTTTCTGATGTTTTCCCATCTTCTATTCCACGCTTTGGTGTTTTCACGTTCACTGTAGCAAATGCCGACCACAACTGCTCTTGCAAAACATAGGTGATCATGATTGTTAATTTGAATAATTGATTTTTTCTTCTTGGCAAAAACCTTTGAATCCAATTCTGATGATCTTTTTCTCCCGTTACCACTTGGAGGTATTGTATGTGTAATGTCAAATGTCATGAATCCATCGTTCAAGACGAAATCTGTATTCGATTGTAAAACTCGTTCAATTTCATTTAACATAGTTTCACCTTTCAGCTGTTCTGCAGGTAAAAAGGGAATATGAATCCCCATATCCAATGAAGGGTGGTTGATACTAATTCTAATCATATCCGTCGGTTCAGCGTTTAACTTTTGAATGATTTGATGGGTAACTTCGTCAAATAATCCGGTCAGTTGATGGGGTAGCAATTCTTCAAATTTCTTAAAAGACGCCATCAACAGATGTGATTCTGTTCTAAATTTCCTCGATTTCTTTTTTCCCTTCTCCGTTAAGTCATACAGACTTTTCATGTCTAAAGTAGTGTTGTTACTTTCTTCTTTTCGATCCTCAATCATTTTTTTCGAGGAGATATCATCTTCACTTTCACTTTTCACGATCGTTTTTTTCTTGGGTGTTTCATCTTTACTGTCACTTTTCACGTTCATTTTTTTCGAGGAGATATTATCTTCACTGTCACTTTCTACGATCATTTTTACAAGTTTTTTCTTGGGTGAAGAGAAATCGTCTTCACTGTCACTTTCTTCTTTTTTCATTTTTTTTGGTGGTGAAAATGACTCATTGTCACTTTCGCTGTCTGAATAGGGTACTATTCTTTTTCTTTTACCCATCGTTTATGTCTGATTGTAAGACAATGATACGGTAAGTCAGAAAAACTCGCCATTTTATAGAGCCTTTCAGCTCGATAGTGTATAAATAGAAACGATAGCTACGAAATCTATATCATTCTTCTGATCGACTTCAGACAATACAGTTGATAAAAAATAATGAGTGAGTTTAAGCTACAAAATACATTGCTGATAGGAAAGATGATGTATCTGTATGTTAACCCATACACCCACGATTACGAGATCAGCAATGTTCCGTCAAAGTATCAAGTTCATTATATCGGGAACTACGTGGGATCATTTTTATCCCATCAACATTTAACAGAAAAAGATGTTTACCGTATTACCAGATACAGAGTTTTGGATCAAGCAACGATCGATAGACGATACGGGACGGATGGAAAGAGAACAGATATTTGTTTTACATGCAACAAACCAGGGCACTGGGCTAGAAATTGTCCAGAAAAAGAAAAGCAGGCAGAAACAGTCGTTTTTGTCTACGTGGATCCACGCAGTCACGATATCAAAATTTCACCAGTAATGGGATTTTGTGGTGAATTTCAGAACATGAAATTCGTTGGTGTTCTGAAATCATTCTGCAACGAAAATAAATGGAAAACAAGCTCACTACAGGCTACAACATCATCGACTGAAAATCAGATCGAAAATATGCAGATCGACAACACGACTATCAGCGATACTGAGATCTGTAAAATAACAGAACAGATAGAGAAAAAAATATCTACAAACGATAATCTAAGAAAACAACCAACTTTGGAACTAAAAAACAATGAACTTTCTTCAGAGGAGGTTCTTTCACCAAAACAGGAGAAAAAGCAAAACAACGAAAAAAGAGAAAGCGAGAAAAAAAGAAGTGTTTCTTTTCGCAAATCAAAAAAACATGGGGATAAAATCTGTCCAGATATGGTATTAAAAAATAATGAAAGGGGAAGAAAACGAAAGAGTGAATGTGAATCTGACATTCCAAAGAAAAAAAGAAAAACACACTGAAAAAAGTTTCAACAAAAAGTGCTTGTTGAAAAACTGTTACAAAATATTGTTTTTAAGTTTTTTTTTAAAAAAATGTTTTAACAAAAAAGCTGTCTTGTTTAAATGTTTTCATTCCAATATTTTTAACAGATATTGTTTTTTCATTCCATTGTTTTTTTCACAGTTTTTCTCAGAACTTTGCTCAGGGTGCTTTCTACCAGGTTCGCGCTCTTAATTCTGAGTCAAGGTAGGTCAATCCCACTGTAAACGTATAAAAGTCGTCGAATTTTTCCAAATAATAAATCATTCGACACTCAGTTCTCGAGTAGTACGGATAAGTGTTAACGAAAAAATGGAGCAAATGAATCATCGACTTATTGAAGCTCTCCGAGTCTTTCTGATTGGTGGTGATCAAGTACTGATACTAAAGAACAGGATTGAAGAGAATAGAATACAACTAGAACAAATATCACGCACATACGTAGATCTTGGTGAGAAAATAGTCGAACTAGTTCTAGAGACGACACCTGACGTTATCTTGGTTGATGTGGAAATCGGGAGACGGATTACTTTTAATAATGGAGCAATGACAATCACAAAAAGAGTCGGAGCATGTCCAATCTGCCATGCAAATTTTGGATGTTGTCATTAAAGCTGGAAAACATTCCAACACAGAAAAACAGCCCTTTTCAGGGCTACCTAACACCACGAAAAGATCTTTCTTTTCAAACTGTCAATTTTCAGTCAAAAGACTTTCAGTCAAAGAGTTACACTCTAAGAGTTACACTCAAAAAAGCCTAAGTCACAGTCCCACTGCAATTTTTTTGCTCTAACCAGACAAAAAAAAAGTCTATTCCCAACCCTTTTTGACCAGAGACAGTGTGGGCATTAAAATCACACTGTATTCCATATCAAAAAAAGACTAAGTCCAATTCCTGTGCATAACACGAATCTTCTTCTTCTAGTTTTTCTTTTTTTTTACTCACCCAAAAAATATAACGAAGCTTCTGATTGGTCAACAGTAAACCAACGAAGCTTCTGATTGGTCAAAAACGTTAATTCTGAAAGATTATTCTTTTCAAATTTTTTAGCATTTCTACCTCTATGAGTTACACTTAATAACACATAGCGTTTAACCCCCTTTATCGAGGGTGTTTTCGGCCCGGGAACGCGCTCTTAATTCTGAGTCAAATTAGGTCAATCCTAGTTCTGACGAGAGGATTGACCTACTTTGACATAGAATTAACTTTGTCCAATCGATTCGTTCGTTATATCATTACACATTTTGATTGGTCACCGTTAATTCTGAGCCAAAGTAGATCAATCCTCCCACCAGCTTATAAAAGCCGACGATTTTTTCCTATACAGTTGAACGATGGAAGAACTTAGAAAATCGGTTCAAAACTTAATGAGAGCGGTAACCACCCTCTCATTAAAATTAGAGTAAACAGCCAAGTGGAGAAGATGATGGCTGAGGAAGAAAGACCACCACTACGCCCACTAGTAAACTACAAGGTGGGGCTCGTCATCACACCAACAGAGTGGAAAAAAGACGAAAATAGATGCCCACTCTTTGAAGAAAGATTGCTCTTTCTTGATGGTGGGGTAGGCCTGAAGCCGACACCACTACCACCAGTCAACGAGAAGAAGGTCGTCATTCCAGTGACTGAATGTTGGGATGACGATAATGAGCCACCATTCTCTCTACACTTCGATCTGGATGACCAACAGTTAAAGAGACTAAGGAGGCGGACAGCAAGCACCTGTCCAGCCTGCAGAAAAGTTGGAGGTTGTGCCTAAAAACACAGCCTCCACAAACAGCCCTTTTCAGGGCTACCATTCCACACGAAAGAGTGATCTTTCAAACTGTCAATTTTCAGTCAAAAGACTTTCAGTCAGTACAACCCCACTCAGGGAAAGCAGAATGGGGCACTCAGGGTAAGTCGGATAGGGACTGTCCAATCTCTGCAACAGCTCACAAGGGGACCGAGTAACCGATAAAATCCGAGAATCCGCATGAAAATGTTACTATAAATAGAACATGGGGGAAGGATATTTGCAATTAAAGGCTAACTATCGGCCAAAAATGACACATTTTTCTCCAAAAGTGCCCCATTCTGCTTCAAAATGGCGGACATTTGGCGATATCTACTTCCGGTTTGTCGAAAACTATTTCCGGTTTTGCCCCATTCTGCTTACCCGTGTCCCCATTTACTGTCAGGGTAAGCAGAATGGGGCACTCAGGGTAAGTCGGATAGTGCACAATCGCCTATTTGCCCTATCCGACTCCCCCTTACTACTGCCGTGTAGGTCGATCTCTTAATTTGCTGACTTTGTCATTCGTATCTGTCTTGCTAACTAGTAATAAGCAGTCAGAATCAAAAACCATTGTTGATCCAGTTTATGTATTGTTCCATCAAAATTGAGACCAGCCATTACTTAAATTTAGACTCACTCTAGTCGTCACTGATTGTGTTGTTTTCATCTATCACAATATGGCGTAGACTGGGATTGGTCTTCACACTTCATGCAGTCTGATCCCAGTCTTCACTAATTAAATATTGTCCAAAGTTTTGAGAACTAGAAAAGTATTTTCATAACAATAGCAAAACTAATTTTTTATTCTATTTATTGTGTCTCTTGCCTTGTGTGTGTGTGTGTGTGTGTGTGTGTGTGTGTGTGTATATATATATATATATATATATATATATATATACACACACACACACACACACACACACAAAAATAACATCACATGGGAGTATATATGAATAACGTTTATTGCCAACCGGTTTCGCTTTGAAAGCTCATCAGGGCAACAATAAATCACGTAGCAACGTCGCGTTGCTACACACATAACGCAATAATTGATGACGTTATGGCTTAATGTTCAATTTAGGCATAAATCTATTGATGAATGATTGTTCTTTAAGTAACCTAGCTGAAACATTGTCGTTATGCATTTTAAAGAAAGGAAAGATCGAGAATTTCGGAGAGGTTTTGGAACATTTATCTAAATGCGCACTTAAAGGCATTTGTCTTGTTAATGGGTCTCTGACTTGTTGATAATGTACTGTTTTTCTGTTCCTTAATTTGTCACCGGTCTGTCCGATGTAAAATTCCCTACACCCATTACAAATCAAAACATAAATAACATTTTTAACAGTACAGTCCATATTTTCTTTTACAAAAAAAGTTTTATCATTTAATTTAATGTTGTTACCTTCAATAATGTAATCACACAGTCCACACCGTGGTTGTCCACACTTTTTGACGCAAGCGGCTGTGTCTAGACTGAACTCCGACCGCGTAATAAGGCGTTTAAGATTAGGGAGCTGTCTTTTACATTTTATGATTTTAGTGTCTGTGATTATACTATTCATTTTTTCATCCCCGCTTAGAATAGTCAAGTTAGATCTAAGTAATCCGAATAGTTCACTGTTTTTAGGATTGTGGGTGGATACGAACGGTATAATAGGTTTTTCAGTCTTTTCTTTCACTGTTAAAAGATTGTTACTTGGAATTTGTAATGCTTTTATAAATCCTGTTTTTATCACCTGCTTTGGATAGTTTCTGTCAATCAATGAAGAAGCTAATTCTTTTAGACGTGAATTACGAACACTTATATCAGAAACAATGGTGCATATTCTACGAGCCAAAGAAAATGGGATGTTAATTTTAGTATGTTTTGGATGGCATGACTTGAAATTTAAATACTGCTTAGAGTCTGTAGACTTGAAATATATGTCAGTGGATATAGAAGTGTTTATTTTGATGACCATAACATCAAGAAAGGGTAACTGATAATCACTGGTTTGTATCTTAAACATAATATCATTATGGAGAGAATTAAGAGTCGTACAAAAATAAGCTAGATCTTGCGATGATCTTTGCCAGAATATAAAACAGTCATCTAAATATCTTCTCCATTGATCCCGTACGAATTTAGCAAATACTTTACCCTTTTCATGTTCTACTGTTTTGTAGAGTTTTTCCTCTAAAAACCCAAGGACAAGAGTAGCATATGTAGGGGCCACTTTAGTTCCCATTGCTGTACCTTTGGTTTGGTTATAGAACGACTTATCAAATGAAAAATTGTTGTTTTCAAGAATAATTTGAAGACCCCGCAAAATAAAAGTTTTACTAAAACGTTCGGTCAGCAATTGTGGATGCTTATCCAGCCAAAAGGAAATAGACTCTAGTCCTAAACTGTGTGGAATGTTAGTATATAGACTTACTATGTCAAAGGAAACGAGTTTAGTCTGCGCTGGAACATTTTCAGGAATAAAGTTAAGGAAATCAATGTTATCACGTAGGTAGCTATGTACCTTTTGCAAATAAGGTTTAAGTAACTTATCCAAAAAAGAGCTCAGACGACTCGTTTCGCAACAAGGGCCTGCTACTATAGGTCTTAGTGTTAAGTCCACAGGATCTGGAATTTCAATATAGTCTGAATGGTTATTAGAACAAGAGCTTTGAATAATTTGGCTCTTATGTATTTTAGGTAAGCCGTAGAAAGTACTAGTTTTACATTCGAATTTCAATAAAAAATTCTTTTCTTGATTAGTCATTCTTTTGTTTTCTGCTATAAGATTTTTGATTTTGTTGAAAACTTGTAATTGATTACTATCTGGAATATTTTTATAGTAACTTTCATCTCTAAGCATTTCGAGAATTTTTGTTTTATAAAATTCAGTATTCAGTATAACAATGCCACCTCCCTTATCTGCCTCTTTAATGGTGATAGAAGTGTCGTGTGCCAAAGATTTTATAGCTTCACGTTGTTTTAATGTTATATTATGTTTGATGTGTTTATTGTTCTTAGTTGTATTAGAACATAACACTCTAGTGGTGGATATATATGAATCTAGCACAATATTGCGACCGCTCGGTGGGTCGAAATTGGATTTATTTCTAACTATAGAATTGTCTGTGTTTTCTTTACCGTGAAAAAATTCTTTAAGTCTCAAACTACGAAAAAATTCATTAACATCATTATTAAGTTCCTCTTTATTACTTTTTTCGGGTGTAGGGGTAAATTTAAAACCCATCAACAAGACACTTTTTTCTATTTCAGTTAACTTACGTTTTGAAAGATTAAAAATTTTTGTGAATAATTCTTTAGTTTCAGCTAGGTTACCTTCATTTAATGTAAGTGGTTCCAGTTGTGGTCTTCCTGGAGAAAATTTAAAGCGTCAGGATCGACCACATTTACTTCTGAATCGAACTGCGAATTGTTTGATCTATTTTGTCTAAAGTTGTTCTGTCGTTTGTTTCGCCTGTTGGAATTTCGTCGTCCATTTAGTTTGAATGATAAATGTTGAATTAGATTTTGGAGACTTTGGTCTGGTGTCTGTACCCTTTGACGAGGACGGGGCCTACTTCGGACAGCATCTGCATATGTTGCAGGACCTCTTTTCTGGTTATTGCGTTGACTGGCTGTTTTTTTTAAAGAATGGATTTGTATCTTGGTATGTAAGTAGGAAATTTTCTTCGTAAGTCGTTAAATTAAATGATAAAACTTTTTTTGTAAAAGAAAATATGGACTGTACTGTTAAAAATGTTATTTATGTTTTGATTTGTAATGGGTGTAGGGAATTTTACATCGGACAGACCGGTGACAAATTAAGGAACAGAAAAACAGTACATTATCAACAAGTCAGAGACCCATTAACAAGACAAATGCCTTTAAGTGCGCATTTAGATAAATGTTCCAAAACCTCTCCGAAATTCTCGATCTTTCCTTTCTTTAAAATGCATAACGACAATGTTTCAGCTAGGTTACTTAAAGAACAATCATTCATCAATAGATTTATGCCTAAATTGAACATTAAGCCATAACGTCATCAATTATTGCGTTATGTGTGTAGCAACGCGACGTTGCTACGTGATTTATTGTTGCCCTGATGAGCTTTCAAAGCGAAACCGGTTGGCAATAAACGTTATTCATATATACTCCCATGTGATGTTATTTTTGTTTATTATGTAATATCCTTGAACCGGCACCATTTGACTTTTTCATATATATATACATATACACACACACACACACACACACACATATATATATATATACACACACACACACACACACACACACACACACACACACACACACACACACACAGGGAAGACTAAGATCCGTTAATTGAAGTAAATCTTGTCTTATTATTATCTTCGCCGATATGTAAAAATGTTTGGTTTTTGATGATATAAGATGTGATATATATTTGTATGTCTATGAACGATTATTCCACATATATTTATTATGAAAAGTATACGATTGATTAAGGTGAAGACTGAGATCGGGCTGCACCATGTGCAGCAAGATCTCATTATTCCCAGATAAGCACATGTCAGATCAGTAAGTATTGTCTATTTTCCTCTTTATAAATAGATAATATGTCCAGAAGAAAAGTCACACAGGATCTTTTTTCCTATGTCTCTCCATCCTCATATACATTTATGTATATATAAAAAGGAAATTCAACCGAAGGTCAAGCCCATTTATTGGGTGGCGGCCCGGTTTCAATCTACGTAAATAAATGTCTATGAACGATTATTCCACATATATTTATCATGAAAAGTATACGATTGATTAAGGTGAAGACTGAGATCGGGCTGCACCACGTGCAGCAAGATCTCATTATTCCCAGATAAGCACGTGTCAGTTCAGTAAATATTGTCTATTTTCCTCTTTATAAATAGATAATATGTCCAGAAGAAAAGTCACACAGGATCTTTTTTCCTATGTCCCTCCATCCTCATATACATGTATGTATATATAAAAAGGGAATTCAACCGAAGGTCAAGCCCATTTATTGGGTGGCGGCCCGGTTTCAATCTACATAAATAAATGGAATATATAAGTGGAATATATGAAGATTAACATAAAATAGGATAAACAACATTTCATGCTCCGGTTGCTTCGATTTTTCATGGCGTTTTACCATGTACTGTATATAATCAAACCACCTATATATCCTCACATGCACAATTAACATTACACTTTCTTTATACTTTCTACTTTTTTTTAACATAAAGCACACACCAAACAAGAATAGTATTTTTGTGTTTATTACCGTTTCATCAATTATCGATACTGTTTCAATGGAAGGTTTTGAAAATAATTACATATCAGTAAAATTGTTGTATTTTATTAAAGGTTATGGATAAATTAAAGATACGTTCCTAAAATTGTCGTGGTTTGAATAGCACTAAAAAACGATTTGATTTATTTGTACTTTTTAAGGAAAAGAAAGTTGACGTTTTATGCTTGCACGAAACACACTTCACTGAAGAAATTGAACACAAAATTTATCAACAGTGGGAAGGAGTATGCTTTTATAGTCATGGTTCTTATATCTCGAAAGGTGTGGCTATTCTACTTAGGAAAGGATTAGATATTAAAGTAGCGGAATGCAAATAAGATAACAATGGGCAATTTATTGCGCTTAATATTTCTTACGAAAACACGTCATTTATCCTTGCAAATATATATGCACCAAATTCTGATAACCCTGATTTTTTTTAAAAACGTGTTTGATAAAATTAAATCTTTTGATAATGTTCATAGTTTTATCATTTGTGGCGACTTTAATCTAGTTTTAGACCCACCAATAGATTATGAAAACTACAAGTACAGTAACCACAATGAAAAATCAAGAAACTTTTTAACAATGCAAATTAATGATAACGAGCTTGTTGACCCTTTTAGACATTTACATGGGGCTACAAGAAAGTATACATGGAAAAGGTTATCACCATTACAAAAGGGAAGGTTAGATTTTTTTCATATTTGATCAAAACCTTCTTTCATTTGTTAGAAACTGTGATAGAGATATAAGTTACAGGTCTGATCACTCAATAATTGTGCTTGAACTTCAGTTTTCAAAGCAGGAGCATGGAAAAGGATTTTTTTGAAGTTCAATAATTCATTATTAAAAGATAAAGAATATGTCGATTGTATAAACAAAAAAAATAGATAGCGTAATCTTGCAATATTGTTTGCCAGTATACAGTACTGAAAATGTTCTAAACGTTGATAAATCACAGTTACAATTTATAATAGATGATCAACTTTTTTTGGAAACATTGTTAATGGAAATACGCGGGAAAACCATTTCATTTTCTACTTATAAAGCCAAAACAAAATGCATAAGAGAAAACTCCATTGAAAAAGAAATTTCCTATTTAGAAAATAATCTTAATGAAACAAACAAAGACAGGCTATATTTACTACAATTAGAATTGGAAACTTTAAGGAAGGAAAGGCTAAATGGTTTTTTCATTAGATCAAGATCAAACTGGATTGACAATGGAGAAAAAGTAACTAATTATTTTTGTAATTTAGAGAAACAGCATGTAGCTTCAAAAACTATGCATTATATAGAAAAAGAAGATGGAACTCACATTTTTGATCAAAAAGAAATTTTAAAAGAAACTAAACGATTTTATGAAAATTTATATACTGAACCAAATAACGTTGTTGATTTCGATCTTTCTGAACAATTAACAGGGTGTTCTGTAAAAAAATTAAATGAAAAACAGAAAAAGGATATTGAAGGACTGCTACAATACAATGAGGTCACAGATACCCTAAAGAATATGAAAAATGATAAGAGCCCAGGAAATGACGGATTTACTTCAAATTTTTATAAGTTTTTTCGGAATAAGATTGGTCATTTTGTAGTAAAAGCTTTAAATCACGCGTTTATATCTAAATCATTTTTACGGAATGTTAAACTGGGAACAATAACTTGTATTCCGAAAGAAAATAAAGAAAGACAATTTCTAAAAAATTGGAGATCAATCACGCTTTTAAATGTCCTATATAAACTTGCATCTGGAAGTATTGCTAAAAGAATTAAGAATGTTTTAAATGATATAATTTCAAGTGATCAAACGGGTTTTTTTACAAGATAGATTCATAGGGGAAAATACCAGATTAGTGTATGATATTATGCAATATTGTGAAGAACATAGAATACCTGAATTGTTAATGTTAATTGATTTTGAGAAAGCTTTTGACTCCTTATCCTTTAACTTTATTGAAAAAACGTTATCTTTTTTTAACTTTGGTGAAATGGTTCGAGAATGGATTAAGTTATTTTTGTATAATACGGAAGTATGTGTTCAAGTTAACGGTTTTCTTTCGGATTATTTCATGGTCAAAAGGGGCTGCAGACAAGGAGATCCAATTTCAGCATACATTTTTATTCTTTGTACAGAAATTCTTAACATCAAAATAAAAAATGAAAAAAATATTACAGGAATAAAAGTTAAACAACGAGAATACATAATATCACAATTTGCAGACGACACAACCCTTTTTTTAGATGGTTCAGAAAAATCGCTCAAAAGTACATTACAGTTACTTGAAAATTTTTCACATATTTCAGGCCTGAAGGTCAACTTCGATAAAACGAAGCTAATATGGATTGGATGCATGAAATATAGTTCAAGATCTATTAAAACAAAATGGAAACTATCTTGGGGGGAAACACAATTTAAATTACTTGGGATACATTTCAATGTTGATCTGAAACAAATGATAAAAAACAATTTTGAACCAAAACTACAAAGCATCAAAAATAGTATATCCTACTGGAATAGGAGAAAACTAACTCCTATTGGAAAAATAACTGTAGTTAAAAGCATTTTAATCTCCTTACTTACCAACCTGTTTATTAGTTTACCGTCAGCATCAGATGAATACATGAAAAGTTTAAATGATATGTTATATAAATTCGTATGGGATGGCACGGCTAAAATAAAACGGAGTATTTTTATAAAGAAGTACACAGAATGATAGATGTAAATAGCTATAACATGAGTATGAAAATTAAATGGTTAAAAAAACTTGTTGCTAGTGGCAAAGGCGACTGTTATATATTTATTAATGGAATATTTGATACACAAAAATTATTCAATTTAGGTATTTCGTATTGTAAACAAATCGTGAAAACTATTAAAAACGATTTTTGGATTGATGTCCTACAGTCTTTTACTACCTATATATCGAAATGTAAATTTACAAATTGGGTAGATATAATTAATATGCCATTGTTTTATAATGACAATATCATAATCGAGTCAAATTACGTCTATGATTCCATAATGTACACTGCCGGTATAAGATATATCAAAGACCTTTTAAATGAAAATGGTCATTTTAAAATTTGGAATGAAATCAATAAACTTACCAATAATAAAACAAATTTCTTAAGGTACTACAGTTTATTAAACTCAGTTAAGAGCTTCTTGTCGAAGCATCATATACTAATTCAAAAGAAATTTCTAAATGAATACCATAACCCTAGCATTCGCTACTTTTCAAAATGAACTTGATCGATACTAATTTATGTACTTTCTGTGGAACACATGAAGAAACACTTTTACATTTGTTCTCTAATTGTATTATATAACGCCTCTGATGAATAAAACTACAACAATATTAAAATATTTTGACCGCAATTTACAAATAAATAGTAGAATTTTTCTTTTGGGCACATATAAACCAAACTTTTTGTTAGACAATTTGCTTTTAGAAGTTAAAAAATATATTTACTTTTGTAGAAATAAAACTTATAAACCATCACTTATTGGTATGAAGAATTTTCTTACTACCGCTGTGAATATCCATAGCAATACGAAAACGACTGGGCTTGAAAACTATAACATGACAATTGTGGAACATATCTTAGAACGCCTTCCATAAATCACTATCGATTTTAGAATAAGCATAGTTTTTTAAACACACAATCTATGATGCCATTTTTTTTTTTATTTTGCACCAATCAGTTTCATCATATTTTTGTTTTTCACACACACACACACACACACACACACACACACACACGCGCGCGCGCGCACACACACGCTTTATTGCCACAGACTTTAAACTGAAATTATTTCATTTTTCATAATGCTACCTTTTTGAAAAGATGAATGTATGTGAGCCGTTCTCCGTGAAAAGGGGGCTGCTTAATGCATCTGCGAGAAGGTATCGACCCAGGTCAGCCTGCGCAGTTCGCGCAGGCTGACCTGAACCGAAACTTTTCGCTAAAGGTCAGTTTTCTGTATGTCCAAGGACCATTCTACCTCGTGATTAAGTCGGTTTTGAGAAAAAAAGTGGCTGTTGTGGATTCAAAAGTATATGATGGCTTGCTTGGCATGATGGATTACGGAGAGGCATCGAGTACCTTTTTGCCAGAGAATGTCTCATATATATTATTGTATGTTTTTATAAGAAAATGTTTTCTTTCATGAAGTTATTGTAAATACGTTTAAATGTTGGTAAATACGTTTATATCGTTTATATGTTTAGAAATAAAACTAACACTGTCTACTAACAGCTTATGTAAGGTATGGTGGGGGATGACCACGACCCCCACGTACCTATTGACGTGGTAAATAAAGCAATAAAAAAAAGACCTTTTGCAGACAGGGTAGACCAAGATCAGACTGTACAAAATGTGGAGTGTAATCTTTGATCTAACAATACGGTATTTTTTTTTTCGGCGAAATCAACTTTGAAAATTGCAATATTTGCGTTTTTACTTTTGGGTGGAAATTTTCGTTTCTTTTATGTAGCAGATTAAGGGTTTAGGTTTGTTTGTGAGCCGTAAAGATCGAGTCAAAATTTCAAAAAACAGATTTGGAATTGGGTCATTTATGCCCACTGAATATGAACGGCTCTCTGGCAATAAGGGGTTTTAATGTATCTCCATGATGCATTGTACCGAGCAAGTCATCACATTAAGGATCCATAAAATCCATTTTGTTTAACAACCGACTACATCATGAGGTAGAATGGTCCTTGGACGTGAAGAAAAATTATTAATAGCGAAAAGTGTTGACCCGTGTCAGTGTGCTCAGTCTGCGCAGGCTGACCTTGGTCGATACTTTCTGCAGATGCATTAAGTCCCTCTTGTACAGAGTATGAATTAATTATGTTTTCTTTTCCATATTTTGTTTCAGGTTGCAGCCCTCTGAGACATTTCAAAGACTGTTTGCGTAAAAACAAACGTGGATGAATAAGACTTGTGGATTAGTTGGAGACTGGTTGCCGAAAAGCTTATGAAGATTACCATCAGAATTATTATACACATTTTTAACTAATGATGTGCGATGATATGTCGACAATGTTCATACATTAACATATAAATTAAAATAGAAAGACTTAATATCCACTGTTTTAGAATGCGCCAGCAGAAGATTTTAGGAAACAAAAACGTATCAAATTTATTGTAATGCATTCAAATGATCAGAAGATAGAAGAAAAGGTGTAATTTACATTTTTTTTTGTAAAGAAATCCCTGTGGTTATTCTTATTTTGTCCGACTATTCTCACTTTGCAATACCTTTTGAATTCTGACTTTGTCCAAGCCTATTCCTACTTTGCGCACAGATCATATCTGTCCATAATACGATATATCTCCCTTGCGCAATTCTAGAATTGTCGGTACAATTCCGGAATCGGCGGACAAAGTAGGAATTCCTACTATGCGCAGGACAATTCCAGAATTGTACCGATTCTTACTTTGCGCCGAACATATGTATACAAAGCTAACTCCAGAAATAAAATTAAAATATCATCAATAGGAAATATTAAGCAAGAGTTGCTTTATCGCATCGCTTTCAGATATATTTCATCGGTTAGCAAAGTGAATAAGACTCCATTCCTCTCTGTCTGCCTGTCTGTCTGACTCTCTGTCTGTTTCCCTCTGAACAACGAATTATATATACTTTCTATAACGTTACTTTCTACACCAGCATTATCTACGTTAAGTAAAATATTGTCATACAATTTCGGAATATATGAAATAATGCTAGTATCTAAAAAGATCTATAAAACCTTTTTTATTGGGAAAATAACGTTCAGGTTGCATATTTTAGCCTTAGCCTAATCAATTTTATGATATGAAATAAGTTGCGATTGTTTCCATAATATGCGAGCATGAAGGACTGTACTACGACTGAAAAACAAGTGTTAGGACAATTAATCAATCATCTTCTTGTTACAGAGGGGCACAAAAAACATACGATGTAGTCGTCACACAACTTCAAACATCTTTTAAAGCAGCGCAAAACCATTTGTTAGTTGAAGCAAATCACTGAATTTGACGCCGAATTAGACTTTTTCAGCATTCTTTCTTCGTAGATCTTATTCAGTCCACCCAACCTTCTTGAACAGCTGATTTTAACCCCCGACCTTCCTCTTTGGTAGGCGATAAAATAACACTCGCGACTGTTAGTACTATAGGATGTTCTCAAGAGTTATTTCCTCATTCATATCCATGTCTTGTCGCTTTCATTGCCATACAAGTTTTATAAAAATGGCAGTTTTCTTTTTTTTAATTTTCCGACCAATGGGATCATGAAGGAGAATGTTTATCTTCCTAGCTCTCCCTGGAAAATCTGCCACAAATGAATTCTAAATTTTGAGGCATGTGACGATGGACTCGTTCGATAGCGTCGAATCCAGGACATACGAGGTTGCAAAAATCAAGGTTGTCGAAGGTGGTGGAGGTCAAGTTATAGAACGTGGTGATGGTGAAAGCCGAGTTTCATCTTCAAATCGGAATATGGCATGTAGACTAAATGATTTCATTTCACTTGTTTTTTCTATTTCCCTTGAAGCCCCGTTCTTTGGTCCAAGATATATTTTCTAACATTGCCAGTCGTTAAAACAAGTCCAGCAAGTAAAACTGCTGTCCCACCAAAATAAAATGTTCCATCATATACATGTACACCCGATAGATCTTTGAGATAACCTGCAAGTAGATAGAAAATGAGAGAGCTGACTCACCACAAATTCCAACCACAAAATTTTTCCCGGGGAAACCACAAAATCGACCACCCAACCACACCACACAATCCAACCACCCAACAAGAAAAAGACCACACCACAAATCCAACCACCCAACAAGAAAAAGACCACACCACAAATCCAACCACCCAACAAGAAAAAGACCACACCACAAATCCAACCACCTAACAAGAAAAAGACCACACCACAAAATCGACCACCCAACAAGAAATACGACCACCACACAATCCAACCACAAAATTTTTCCTAGAGAGAGAAATAAAATCACACCCCAGGAAAAAAATTTTTCCTAGAGAGAGAAATAAAATCACACCCCCAGCGGGCAGCGCACCCCCCAAAATCGATTTTCCCTTGCCGGGGGCGGCTTCGCCAACCCAATCCACCCCAACCCACCCCACCCCAACCCAACCCAATCCACCCCAACCCACCCCACCCCAACCAAACCCAACCCAGTCCAACCCAACCCATCCCAATCCACCCCATCCCAACCCATCGCGACGCATCCCGACCCACCCCAACCCACCCCTGCGACATCCATATAGCCATATGAGCGAAATCCCCACTCCCGCAACAACCGAGAGTCTCCATATAGCTACACGAGCGAAATCCCCACTCCCGCGACATCCGTGTAGCTTACACGAGCGGAATTCGATCGTGTTCCCAAGACAACATATCGATTTTGTTCACGAGGATATAGCGTTTGTCGTCGTTTCTGCTTAAGGCGATTTTAACATATCGTTTCCGCTTAAGGCGATTTTAACGTATTTTTTTGTAAAAAAATTTTAAGTTAAGCGTTTAAGTTTTTATATATAACGAGTTACATCAAAAGCGGTGAACTTAATAAAGAAAACCTTTCTATAAATTACGCAAGTAAATATAGAAGCAAAGAATTCAGTTTCGTTAAGATTCCGATAGAGTATAAATATTCTAACGGTAAAAATGGTTCGTTGTTTATACGTACTCCCGTTCTGTTTTCGTACGGCGTTAATACGGGATTTGGAAATGATCTAAAAGATTGCACCTTGGCTTTAATATGTTATAACGATAAAAAGCCTACGAAAAAGGAAACAGCTTTTAAAGAAGATCTGGAAAATCTAACGGATTTCTTCCGAGAGCGTGGAATGGACGAGGAACTAAAAGAAGATAAGATTAAAAATCCCGACAATGTTAATTTTTTAAGATATAATCAGAATGGAACGGCTATGTTATACCCGAAGCTTTACGAAAACAAACAAGATAAGACTCGCTTTTACGACGAAAACAACGAAGAGGTGGACCCTCTTTCGTATAAGAAAATTGCTTGTAAGTTGTTTTGTATTTTAAAAGTAGAAGGAATATTTAAAAATAAAACCGTTGAAAAGATTGAGATTAAAGTTATGTCGGTAAAAATAATAGAAAAGAATGTGCAATTACCCAGAAAGGAAAAGGAAATTGTACCTAATGTTTTAGATGAATATCCGAGTTCTGACGAAGACGAGGATAACTAAAATGATCGAACGTAAAATATAACTCTTATTACAAACCAAGTTATATTTTAAATGTCTAACATTATCAAAATAGATACATAAGCGTGCGTTACATCGGAGTTAGTTGATCTCGAAATAAAGTTTATTACGTCACATCGCTCTAACTTCAACCCCGTCGGAAAAATTGTGCAGCTACAAGTTTCGTCCGCTTTTTTAATAATAGAGTAATCAGCCCGCTCCACTCCGTTTACCGTAATATTAACTTTTACCTCCTCCTGTACATTAGGATTCCTTTTAACAGCCGTTAAACTTCCATGTGTAATTTCACCACTCGTACTCATGCAGTAACCCCCTAAGCTATGCCTTCTACCCGAATTACCGTTACCGAATGCAAACTCGTAATTACCGTCTCCAATAGGTCCCTGTTCTTCAGCCCACACGGTTATAATAGGTCGTCTTAAAGCAATATCCTGTGCTAGAAGTCTTCTCGTTTGATCCACAAAGGATTTATTTACTAAATCACCCCCATCTCTAGGATTTCCGGCGTTTTTTAGAGAAAAACGCCGGAGATCTATGTCAGCCACTGCCATGAAACTTCCATCCGGATTTTTTACGATGGCTCCACCATTATCGACGTAATCTTTATTCGCAGCGGCATCGCGGGATGGAGGATTAGGTAACCCAGTAATCGAGTTACTATTCATATCTAATCCACCAGCTATTAAGAAATTTCCATCTTGTTTTTTAGTCAAAGCTTTTTCGCCCGCGGTAGTCGCCTCAACGGTGGTATCTACATAAAACTTATTAGCGGCTTGATCGTGTCTCGTAGGGATTCCGAGATTGTTAATTACTCGTCCTCCCATAGAAATTGCATCGACTGCCTCATACCACCTTCCATCTATATAAACGAAGGCTCGATTGAAATTATCTATGTATTTTTTAGTAGCAGCTTCACTTGGTTCTGTTGGTTCCTTAACGTTTCTTATTTCGTTGAAACCCATATTTATAAATCCGAGGGCTTGGTATCCGCCGTTTTCTTTTAATAAACCCCCGCCAGAAGTTCCATCCACGTAATCCTTAGTTGCCGCGTCATGAGGATTTACCGGATTACTAACCCTCGTTAACGTATCACCGTTCATGTCTATAGAACCAGTAACGGCGGTCGTTCCGTCTATACGTAAAAAATTATTATTCACGTAAGCGAGCGACACGCCGTCACCGCCGCCGCTCGCTTCATCGCCTTTCATTCTTCCGAATTTGTCAACGGGCATTTTTTAATATACTAAAAAAGTTTATTTAAAACGTCTCGGAATTTATTCCCCGCGCCTAACTCTTTTAGAACGTACAAACATAAATGGCCGCAAAATACTTGCCCCGCTCGTTGTAATTGATCGGTATTGTACCGTATCGGGCTTTTCAGATACTCTCGAACCTCGATAGGTGGCTGTATTCCGTAACTGTCGAAATAAATTTTAGTTTCGTCGTTTTTATACCAAGCGACCCAATGTGTACCGGGTCCGCCGATTTTATCGAAGTTTACTATACCGCATTCTTTTTTACTCGGTTTTTTCGGTAACGTATCTAATAAAAAGACTCCTCTAAAAGAAGGAATCTTTAATCTTCTCGCTGCATCTTCCAATTCGAAATTGTTCAACGGTTTATTCGGTAAAATTACGTTTCTCGCGATCTCGATATCCGCCATTTTAGAATCGTTCGATATTCTTATTATCGACCCAAGAATTAAATTCGTTGGGATAACCCGCCCACTTCACTAGAGATTTATCTTTCCCTTTTTTAATAACCTTTTCTATCCTAAACGTCTCTTGGGTAGTTTTCTGAAGTTCGGGTTCGTAAAATGTACCTCGTATTTCTTCCCCGTTAAGATCCTTAATTCTATACGTTATAGGCGATGTACGTTTTACCTCGGAAATCGTAAAAACCTCTTCCGTCCATCTCGTCGTGTAACCTTTCTCGAAAGTCTTTTTCTTTTTAGATATACTCACTTTATCTCCGACGGAAAACTTGGGAGTTTCTTTTATCTCGGGATCATGGGGATAAAGATTTCTCCAAACTCTCGTTTCGTTTTCTTTTTTACTCGCGTTTACCGGAGTCATCTTAATGGACGAATGCCTCGCATTATTATATTCTTTAACGAGATCGGGTAACGCGTCGATGTAAACGTACGTGTTGTTAGCGGAAAAATACTTCCACATCTTTTCTTTCATCGTTCTAATCCATCTCTCAACGACGCTAGATTTCTCCTCATTTTGGGTAGAATATATTTCGACCAACACTTTTACGTCTTTGTTATAAAACTCTCTACCCTCATCCACCCACATTTTTTCGGGTTTCCTCTCCTTAAAAATACTCTTTAATGCTATAGCGGTAGATTTCCCCATTTGTCTTTTAAAGGCACTAGCCACCCGTATTTAGAAAAGATGTCGATGACAGCGAGAAGGTAATTTACGCCGCGATTATATTTAGAAAAAGCCCGCATGTCTACTAAATCCGCGGCCCATATCTTATCTATACCGTTTACTATAACTCTCCTTTTCTTAAATTTTCTTCTCACGGGTTTATGCAATTCTTTCGCTAATTTCGTCATCTCAGAAGTTTTTTTTCCACTCCCATTCCGAATTGCATTTTCGTTCCGATGAGTTTACTTACCAAACCCCTTTCCATCTTTTCCCTAATAGTAGGATTGTAAATACCTTCTAACTCCGTTAACATATTCTGATCGCACACCGCGTTTCTCGTGGCAGTGTCATCGTGCTTAAGATAGCAAACATCGTGATGATAAGCGGCTTTGTCGACGCGGTTTATCGGTTTACTCCACTTCTTCGGTGTTAAATCTGGATTGAGTCTTTCCTTTAATTTAGTGCCGGGTCCCGTAAAATTATGACCAGGGAGATGCATTTCGAAAGGCATGTTGTTTATAACTTTATTTAGTATCAATCCACCCCTCGCTGTCTTAACAAATTGGGTTTTAGTCGTTCCGCAAACCGCGCATGTTCCGCGTTTCATATTCCTGTTATTTCTACTAATGGCGTGAGTTATATTAGTCGTATCAGTACGTTTTTTACATTTAACGCAATACATTTTATATAAAAAATAAAAAAAATCTTATATAAAATGGATATTATAAACTTATCGTGGAATGAAGGACTATCGAGGAGATTTAATCACTCCCTTTTACCGAGAAGTATTAGAGGTTTAATTATAGGCAAATCGGGATGCGGCAAAACTACTTTATTGTTAAACCTTTTACTTAGACCGGGTTGGCTCGACTATAACGATTTGAGCGTCTTCGGAAAAAGTCTTTTTCAACCCGAATACCGAATACTAAAAAAGGCCTTCGAAGAAAAACTACCGAAAGAATGTATCTTAAGGTTGTTTAACGCGCGTAATGAGATACAAGAACTAGACGTTGAACCAACGGCTTTAGTCGAAGAATGGACTAAAACGATTAAAAATAAATCGGATATAGATTGCAACTTCTTCGAAAATGTGAGCGATGTACCCGATCCGAAAGAGTTAAAATCGGAAAATAAAGATTTGATGATTTTTGACAATTTACTTTTAGAAAGGCAAAATAAATGCGAGTGTTATTACGTTCGAGGAAGGCATAGAAATGTCGACTGTTTTTACCTCTCGCAAAATTATTTTAGACTACCGAGACAAACTATTAGAGAAAACGCTAATTTTATTTGCCTTTTCCGACAAGACCTAAAAAACGTTAATCATATCTATAACGATCACGTAGGCGATGATATGTCGAAAGACGAATTTAGAGAATTTTGTAAAAAGACGTGGGAAAGACCGCACGGTTTCACTATCATCGATTTAACCAGTAAAAAACATAATGGGAAGTATAGAAACGGTTTTGACAATTTTTACGTGCCTAAATCGGTATAATAAAGTTAAGTTAAAAAAATTATTTTCGTTATAAAAAAAGAGAATGTTAGAAAAATATAGAAATAATTGCGAATTAATTTTTCTAAGATTAAAATCCGATCTAGAAAAAAACACGGAACGTTTTACGAGACATAATTTAAAAATGATAATAGAACAAATAGGAATAAAAAATTACGTTATTCCCGAAAGCTTCGAGAAAAAGTATTTAGTAAAAATATTAGTAGATTACTTAGAAGAACGATTGGAGATCATACGAGGAATGGCCCACGAAGTTAGAATCGTAAAATTGTTGTACGATTTTTATTTTAACGTATATTTCATTATTAATATCACCTCCGCGTGTAAAACTTACGGGGAGATCGATGAAGACGACATGATAGAATTTTTTACCGATTATATTTATAGTTTCGAAAATAGCGCGAAAGATGGGTTAGAAGAATTTTATAATATCGCTCTCGAGAATTTTAAATTATAAAATATTTATAAAATGGAAGAACTTTTAAAACGAATCGTAAAAAAATACGGAACATAAAACGTTGTTTCAAATTATAGTAAGCGACAACGAGACGCGCTTTAGAACGAGGTTTAATCCTCCCATTCAGCTCGAAAAGGATAAAGTGTACAAAATAGCTTTAGTAAACCTCGAAACTTACTACTCGTTCCCAAATATCGATGAAACGAACAACGTATTCGTTTATTCTCCGGACGACGATAATTCGTGGATTAAAATAAAAATACCCGAGGGAAGTTACGACCTCGCTGACATTAATGATACCATTCATCAGGAAATGAGAAAAAGGGGTCATTACGACGAAATTAATGAAGGGTACTATATTAACATTTCCGCGAACACCAATACTTAAAGTCCGTTCTTACTATGGAAAACGGTTATCGAGTAGATTTCAATCAACCGGGCTCCATCGCCAAAGTATTAGGATTTACTAGCGCTAAATATATACGAGGATTTCACGAGTCGGAGAAAGCAGTGAACATTCTTAGTATAAACAGTTTGCTCGTTAGTGTAGATATTATTTCGGGAAGTTACCTTAATGGTACGACGAAAAACGTTATTTATTCTTTTTTCCCGGATGTTGCGCCCGGATATAAGATAATCGAGTCGCCAGTTAATTTAGTATACCTACCGATAACGTTAGACGAAATACATAACCTAGAGGTAAGTATTACGGATCAAGACGGTAATTTACTAAATCTTAGAGGCGAAAATTTAACGATTAGGTTTCATATTAGAGAAGCGAGATAAATAATAATTATATAAAATGATTTATAGTACTAACTTTAAAGTAAATATATCGGAAGGACAAAAGCAAAAGCTTCAACACGCCGTTAAAGCCGGTTGTCCGGTAAGTATTCGTTTAGGCCACGAGGATTTACGAGGTAATGACGTTTTAGCATTAAGCGATTCTCAAGCGAGAAAAATAGCTAAAGCCTATGAGCACTGTAAGGGTATCACGATTAAAATGTCCGCGAAACAACTTAAATATAACGTGAAAATAGAGGGAGGTTTTCTCGGAATGTTGGCCGGGTTGGCCGTCAGAGCTTTGCCGATGCTCGCGAAAACCGTTCTACCGGCTTTAGGCGTCGGCGCTCTTTCCGGATTAGCTCAAACGAGCGTACAAAAAGCGATGGGGTCGGGCCTTTATCTTAAAAAAGGAGGAAACGTTTGTCAAGTTGAAACCGATGGATGCGGATTATACTTAAAGCCGCATAAAGGTAAAGGATTAAACTCTTTCGGCGATGGTTTGTATTTAAAGCGAGGAGGGAAGATTTATGACGGAAGAGGACTTTTACTCGGGCCTAATAGTCCATTCGCTAATATCCCTATTTTAGGCGCTATATTATAAAAATTTTGTTTAATTTAAAAAAATATTTACTATATAAAAATGTTAAGCAAAGCTAATATTTTTAAAGAAAATAAAACGCACAAAAATGTTACCGACACGGTAAAGTGGCTTCCTTTTCCGGATTTAGATTACCCACCTACGCGAGTTGGGAGTAATGTATGGAAAATATATTCGCAACAAGAAATAAAACTAAAACCCAATGATGCCGTAAAACTTCAGCTCGGTCTTGGGCTCGTTACATCGAATATAGTATCGTGCGATGATAAGGATTATTACGAGAATTTACTCGATTATTACGATAATTTACGAGTTCTACTCGATAGATCTTTAATCTTAAGCGGTATAAGAAACAGTCATGTACGCACATTCGGAGGATTTTCTAGGATAGGGGGTGAAGATATAACGACGATTATAAAAAATATTTCCGATAAAACTATTACTATCTCGAGAGGCGAACTATTATTTTTCGTCGAATATTATAAAGGCACTTTTCACGAAAACTACAAATATTACGATAATTATAATATAATAAAAAATGGATATTCATAAATTCGGTATAAAACCTAATATTGCTACTCAACATAAAACTATATTTTGGAGACCTCATTCGGTAAGGTATCCTCCCTTAAAACGAGATCCTCTAAAATAGAAAATATACTTGCAAGTAACTATCAAGATTCCTCCTCGTGATGGCGTGAGACTTTCGCTAGGATTCGGTTATATAACTACGCGGGGAGTTATAGCGATATCCGTTAGTAATAAATGGAAAGATAGTTTAACCATTCTTAATGGAATGCATATCGATAATAAGGTCGACGATATTTTAGTCTATATTTATAATTTCTCCGGGAAACCTATCGAAATACCCGAGGGTGAGTTATTTCGCTACCTAAAATATCTGGCGTAAAAAAATATTTCTATAAAAAAATGATAGAAACGGATCAAGAACACCCTTCTAAAAAATTATATCCTCTTCTGTCGGAGCCGAGCGCTCCACCCATGGATGACGGGGGTCACTCCTACCGTTTACGAGAAATATCCGAAGTACGAGAGTTTCTCGAAAACGAAATTCGGGAAAGAGACGCCTTAGCTAAAAAATATTTTAGAGCCGCGAGAATCGTTGACAACGTCGACACGGTTTTGGTCACGGTAACCATGGCTTCGGGAGTAGGCGGAATCGGTTTACTATCTACCGTTGTAGCTATTCCGGCCGTCATAGCGTTAGAAGTAGTGGCCGCGGCAACCGGGCTTCTTTCGATAGTAGGTAAATACGCGGTAAGAAAATCGACGACCAAGGTGGAAAAACATCGAAAGATTCGAATGGCGGCTGATGCTAAGCTCGATACAATCGCTTCGCACGTATCTAAAGCTTTAATCGACAATTACTTGTCGGATGAAGAATTTAAACTTATCATGGAAGAACGAGATAAGTATAAGAAAATGAAGGAAGAGATAAGAATGAAAATTAAGAAATCTACCGAAAACGAAGAAAGTTTAATCGAGAGAGGGAGGCAAGAAGCGCGTGAGTCCTTTCGGAGGTTGGTGGAAAAGAATCGTGCCTAGAAAAATAAATTTTTCGTGCAACTTTAGTTACGAAACGAGTTGAGAAATATATATTCTGTTTAAAAAAGAATATATATTTTGTGCAGATAGGACTACGTTGAAAACCGCGTTGAAAACTGCGTTAAAAAACTACGTTGAAAAACTGCGTTGAAAAACTACGTTGAAAAACTGCGTCAAAACTGCGTTAAAAAACTAGGTTGAAAACCGCGTTGAAAAACTGCGTCGAAAATTGCGTTAAAAAAATTATAATATATAAAAAATGTCTTTTTTAAAAATCGCCGATCCCGCGAGAAGGGACTTAATCGTAAAGGAGTATCTCGAAACGAGAAAGAATATTCGGGATAATCTACTAGCGGAGAGAACGGGTGAACAGGAACTTCAAGCCGATCTTTTGAAGTTTTTTAGACCCGTTACGGAAACGCAAAAAACCGCAGCGAGGGAGATCACTGAGGGACTTAGACCTATTAGAGAGTGTATCGAACAATTGCCGCGAGTTAATTTTCCGGCCTTTCCTTCTATCGAAGCTTCGGAAGAAGATCCGATATTTATCGGCGAAATAGCGGAAAACTATTTAAGAAAGTTTGCTTCTAAGGATCAAGCCGATAAAACGTACGGAATATATGACAAAAAGGGTAAGTTTTATATCGGGGACAAACCAGTCGTTATTCGAGACAACGATATTATTATGGGAGATGAGGAATATAGAGGTACCCCCGGTCTATGGGAGTTAATCGTATCTAAAAATCCGGATAAAAATATTTATACGGGGGAGGATAAGGAGAATTACGCGAAGTTGTTGGTAAAATCCAACTCCATGTATCGCGACAACGATCCGACGAATAAACGTCCTAAATCTTCTAAAAGTAATAAATGGAAAGATGTAGTTAAATCTATTTGGAATAATAGAAAAAAGTATGAAGGAAAGGGTATCGCCGTTGTTATCCCGTCTGATCCTAACGCATTACTAGAAAGACTAGACTTGCTGTTGGCGAGTAAAGAGGCGGGTAACACGGGAGTAAGGAACGAGCTAGTAGGTATTTGCGACGAATTAAAAAGGCAAGGCGTTTTAAATTCGACCGCTTATAAAAAATTAATGTCTATATTATAAAATATGATTGTTAAAAAACGCGGATTTAAAAGAAGGTATTCGTACGGTGGTTCCGGAATCTTCGACAGTATCGTTAACTTTTTAGCGAGGCTTTTTACGAGTAGCGCTGCTAAACAGATCGCGAGTTCTGCCCTCGATGTGGGAAAGAGCGTAGCTAAGGAAGGCGCGAAGAAAGCTTTAGAGGTCGGAAAAAGCGCGGCTATAGAAACGGGGAAAAAATTAGTTACGAAAGCTTTGACGCCGAAATCGAAGAAAATTTTACAAAAATATGATATCCCTGAGGCGCGAGCCGAAACGCGAGACATTAGTACGTTAATAGATGGAAGCGCTATCGCTATTCAGGATTTAGTTAAAAAATTAAACGGTGGAGCGGGTATTAAAGTAGTATGAAAAATTATAATTATTTAAAAAAATTATAATTATAATTATAAAATATGAACATTTTAAAAATAACCGAACCAGTTTTAAAAGATGATAGTATCGTCGAGTACGAACATTTCGAGTACCAACCAATCACCGGTACAAACCTCAACAACTCGGGAGGAGAAATTAGGATTAACATCGAGACCCAAGATATTTTTACGCATCCTAGCGAGAGTTATTTGCTTATTATAGGCGAATTAGTAAGAAACAATACTGGAGCGGTTTACGATGCAAACACCAATATTTCTTTAATAAACAACGGCCTCATGTACCTTTTTAAAAATATTAAGTATCAACTTTTGGGCATGGACATCGAATCTATATTGTATCCCGGTCAGGCTACTACGATGCTCGGTTTGTTAAAATATCCCGACGATTTTTCTAAATCGCAAGGGTTAAATCAATGTTGGTATAAAGATACAACGGCTAACGCGGGTGCTTGAAACACCGGTTTCGTCGTAAGAAGAAATTATATAATTAATAATCCTCTTCCGAGAGGTACCTTTAGTTTCAGAATTCCGTTAAAACATATATTCGGTTTTTGCGACGATTATGATAAGATATTGTACGGAATGAAGCAAACTCTCACATTAACGAGAAATGATGATAATGATGCGGTCTTTCGAGATGGTGCTGCTCCCGCTGATGGTAGAATTAATTTACTTAAAATATCTTGGTATGTGCCGCACGTGCTACCCGCGGATGGAGAGAAGATGGAACTTTATAAAATTATCGAGAGAAAAGAAAAAGTACCGGTTGGATATAGAATGAGGCAGTGCGACTCTATCGCGGTTCCTCAGTCATCGACGTTTACTTGGAGACTTTCCGTTAAATCATCCCCCGAGGTACCGCGTTTTATTATCGTCGGTTTTCAGACCGGTAAAACTGGTAATCAAGAACAAAATCCGGCCATATTCGATCATAGAAAAGTTAATAATATGTACGTTATGTTAAATTCTACTAGATATCCCGCGGCTGACTATAATCTTTCGTTCGCTGCGAACCAATTTAGTAGAGCGTACGGCGACGCCGCTTTATTTAGATCTAAGTTTTATAACATGGACGAATTGGTGTCAAACCCTAACATCACCCCCTCCGATTATAAAACCCTTTATCCTTTGTTTTTATTCGACGTTTCCAAACAGAGCGAGAGATTAAAATACTCGGTCACCGATATCCAAATCAAAGCAAAGTTTGCCGAAAATCCGCCCGCGAACACGGAGGCATACGCCGTTATTATTTGCTATAGAAAATATATATTTTCTTAAAAGAAAATATATATATTTAACACTATGTTAAAAAATTTTTAAGTTAAGCATTAAAATTACATATTTTAAATGGGTACGAATTATAACGCGTACACCGTAAGAGGTTTAAAAAATTTAGCTAGGTCTAGGGGAATCCGGGGATTCTCTTCGCTTAGAAGAGCCGAATTAGTCGATCTTCTAAGTAATCCTCCGGTCGATCTATTCAGGGAGCTTACGGTAGGAGACTTAAAATGGGAATCTAGGTCTTTAGGAATTCGAGGATACTCTACGCTTAAAAGAGCCAAATTAATCGATCTTCTAAGTAATCCTCCGCCTATTAGTCTAACCGATCTATTTCGGGGGCTTACGGTAAGAGACTTAAAACGGGAATCTAAGTCTTTAGGAATTGGAGGATACTCTAGACTTAGAAGAGCCGGATTAATTGATCTTCTATGTAATCCTCCGACCGATCGATTCAGGTGGCTTACGGTAAGAGACTTAAAACGGGAAACTAAGTCTTTAGGAATTCGTGGATACTCTACGCTTAAAAGAGGCGAATTAATCGATCTTCTAAGTAGTCGGGGAGGGGATATCGGAGCCCCGGTATCGCAACCAACGCCACTACCTAAAGCCGCGATCAAGAAGTTGATGGAATATTTAGATAGCGAAACCCCGAGAAAAATATCGCCCGAGATAAAAGCTTTAAAAGGAAAGATAGATGATAAGTTATTTACGGATGAAATAGAGATTGATGAAGGGCCATCGGCACTTAAGGGATTTACCAAAGAATATCTTATAAGAGGTAAAAAATCTTATACGCCGGAAAAATTCCTCGATTTAGCGAAAGATAATTTAACCGACGTTATGAGAAGGAATCGTCAAACGAAAGTTAAAGTCATTATGATCTGTATGATGAAACACTCTGGAACTAAAGAACTAAAATCTATGAATTTCCATTCCGGATTTCCGATCGTTGATTTAGACGGGGATGATGTCGACGAAATATACGCGGTAATGGCGGAACAGGTATTAGTTAATATAGCGAATAAGGAAATGCAAGCGGATTATTGGAGAGTCATTTACATAATCGATTTAAGATTACACACGGTATCGTTTAACCCGATAAAGGGTAATTCTTGGATCCCAACTCCTCCTAAGATAGCGAAAACAAAAAGCGTTATTAATCCGAAAAATAAAAACGATGATATGTGTTTCGCGTATTGTATTCTTATAGCTTTGAACCCGACGGATCGTAATCCCGAAAGAATCGAAAGACTAATACCCTCGTTAAACTCATTAAATATGGAAGGGATTAATTACCCCGTTTCCGTTCAATATAGAAATAAATTTGAGAAACAAAATCCTTCGATATCCGTATCGATACACGCGTATAACGATTCATCTACTGGTGTCTACCCGCTTAGTATAAGTAAAGAAGTTTATAAAAGAGAACATCACGTTAATCTTTTACTTATTGAGAAGGATGGTAAAAAGCATTATTGTTTAATCAAAGACATGAGTAAATTATTATCTAAACAAATATCCGATCATAACGGTAAAACTTATATTTGCGAAAGATGTTTAAATCATTTCACGAGAGAAGAAACTTTAAATACGCATTTAGAGTATTGCGGCGAAAAAGATGCCTGTAGAATAGACTTACCCGAAAAGGGTACCGATATATCTTTTAAGCATTTCTATAAACAACAGAGACACCCTTTTACGATTTACGCGGATATGGAGTCTACGTTAGAAAAGAAATACGAAAAGAAGGGGAACAGTACGAAAGTAATTCACGCGCATAAAATCTCGGGGTATTGTTTTTTCGTTAAATCGCTTTACGAAGATGTTTATTCTTCGAAAATTTTCCGATATTCCGGCGAAAACGCGTCTGAGAAATTCGTAAAGAAACTAGAAAAAGTTATAAGAAAAATAGAAAGTATACCCGAGAGGGAAATGATTTTTACAGCCGAGGATAAAAAAAGGTTTTACGGAGCGAGAGATTGTTGGATATGCGGGGAGCAATTTAATTCTACGTCTTCTCAGACGAGAAAGGTGAGAGACCATTGCCATTATACCGGGAGATTTAGGGGAGCCGCGCACAATTTGTGTAATTTAAAATATAGAAAACCTACTTTTACTCCCGTATTCTTTCATAATTTTAGTAGGTACGACGCCCATTTATTTATAAAAGAATTAATGAGTACACCGGACGAGACGAGTTGTATACCTTCGAACAAGGAAACGTACATAAGCGTGTCTAAAAAGGTGCCGATAGAATGCGAGACGGGGAAAAATAGAACGCACGAGATTAGATTCCTCGATAGTTTAAAATTTCTAAGTAGAAGTTTAGACGAATTAGCTAGGGCTCTAACTAAGGAGGACAAGATTAATCTCGAGAAATATTTCGAGGGGGAAAAGCTCGAATTGGTCTCTCAAAAGGGTATATTCCCGTACGAATGGTTCGATAGCCTCGATAAATTAGAGGAAACGAAATTACCCGCGCGAAAAGCATTTTATTCGAAGCTTAAATTTGCTGGAATAAATAAAAAAGGATTATAAACACGCGCGAAATGTATGGAAAACGTTCGAGATGAAAACTTTTAAAAATTATCACGACTTATATAATAAGGTCGACGTTTTACTGTTGGCGGATGTTTTCGAAAATTTCAGGAACGTTTGCTTCGATAATTACGGACTAGACCCGTCTTGGTTTTGTACGGCGCCCGGATTGGCTTGGGAGGCGATGTTAAAAACTACTAAGGTAAAATTGGAATTATTATCCGACCCCGACATGATTTTATTTATCGAAAACGGAATAAGAGGAGGTGTCTCGACCATTTTTAAACGATACGCGAAAGCGAATAATAGTTATATGGGCGAAAAATACGATCCGAAAGAACCCTCGAAATTTATTACTTATTTGGACGCGAATAATCTCTACGGTTGGGGGATGATTCAAAAACTTCCTACCGGTAATTTTAAATGGATGGACGATTTAGAAAATTGGCGAAGTCAACCTTGTATATTGGAGGTCGATTTGGAATATCCTAAGGAATTACAGGACTGGCATAACGATTTCCCGTTAGCCCCGGAAAGATTAATGGCCGATAAAGTCGAAAAACTTATACCTAATTTATTCGATAAACATAAATACGTACTACATCGCGAAAATTTAGAGTTGTATTTGAGTTTGGGTCTAAAGCTTAAAAAGATTCATAGGGGGTTAACTTTCGATGAGAGCGAATGGTTAAAACCTTATATCGATAAAAGTACTAACCTAAGGGCGAAAGCTAAAACCGCGTTTGAAAAGGACTTCTTCAAACTCATGAACAATTCCGTATTCGGTAAGACTATGGAAAATATTAGGAATAGAGTGGATGTAAGATTAGTTAGTACCAGGGAAAAGGCGGGAAAATTAGCCGCTAAACCGAACTATTACGATATAGAAGTCCTCGACGAAAATTTATGTATGATTCAAATGAAAAAACCGCGTTTATATTTTAATAAACCCATTTACGTCGGGATGTGTATTTTAGATTTAAGTAAGGTATTGATGTATAAATTTCATTATAATTATATCAAAAATAAATACGGCGAAAAAGCTAAACTTCTTTTCACCGATACGGATAGCTTAATGTTCGAAATAGAAACGAAAGATTTTTATAAAGATATCAGCGACGACGTTAAGGATTGGTTTGATACGAGCGAATATCCGTCCGATCATCCTTCCGGTATTCCCTTAGGATTGAATAAGAAAGTCGTGGGCACGTTTAAAGATGAGACGAGCGGTAAGATTATCGAGGAGTTTGTGGGCCTCAGGTCTAAACTGTATTCTTATAAAATGTGCGATGATGAGGAGGAGCATAAAAAATGTAAGGGAATTACGAGGCACGTAGTAAAAGCGTTTATTAAACACGAACATTATAAAGAGTGTTTGTTCGAAAATAAGACGCAATTAAGGAAAATGGTAGTTATTAGGAGGCGTAATCACGAGTTGTATACCGAAGAGATTAATAAAATCGCCTTAAGCGGAAACGACGACAAACGCTATATCCTCGAGAACAAAATCGATACGTTGTCTTGGGGACACGATCGAATTCCGCTCGTGTAAGCTACACGGATGTCGCGGGAGTGGGGATTTCGCTCGTGTAGCTATATGGAGACTCTCGGTTGTTGCGGGAGTGGGGATTTCGCTCATATGGCTATATGGATGTCGCGGGGGTGGGTTGGGGTGGGTCGGGATGCGTCGCGATGGGTTGGGATGGGGTGGATTGGGATGGGTTGGGTTGGGTTGGGTTGGGGTGGGGTGGGTTGGGGTGGATTGGGTTGGGTTGGGTTGGGGTGGGGTGGGTTGGGGTGGATTGGGTTGGCGAAGCCGCCCCCGGCAAGGGAAAATCGATTTTGGGGGGTGCGCTGCGCGCTGGGGGTGTGATTTTATTTCTCTCTCCAGGAAGAATTCTTTTTCTGGAGAGTGATTTTATTTCTCTCTCTAGGAAAAATTTTTTTCCTGGGGTGTGATTTTATTTCTCTCTCTAGGAAAAAATTTGTGGTTGGATTGTGTGGTGGTCGTATTTCTTGTTGGGTGGTCGATTTTGTGGTGTGGTCTTTTTCTTGTTGGATGGTTGGATTTGTGGTGTGGTCTTTTTCTTGTTGGGTGGTTGGATTTGTGGTGTGGTCTTTTTCTTGTTGGGTGGTTGGATTGTGTGGTGTGGTTGGGTGGTCGATTCTGTGGTTTCCCCGGGGAAAATTTTGTGGTTGGAATTTGTGGTGAGTCAGCTCTCTCATTTTCTATCTACTCCTGCAATAACAAGAGAGGAGAACTAGAATTTAGGGGCCTTTATCAAACGTCAAAGATCAACATTTTGAGTGTTTCTTTTAACCCTTTCGGCGCCATAGGCGAAAACAGTGACCTTTGCGGACGGAATAGATCAAGATCAGCCTGCACAGAACGTGCAGTCTGATCTTTCATCTATACCATCCGCTTGTGTAGTCAAGCCTATACAATCAAAATCTTTTTAAGTTTCAATGGATTGTATTTAGAGCCGTCGAAAGAGGTCGAGTTTATTTATTTGGCACTGAAAGAGTTAATTCAGTATCGCTTTTCGCGACACTCCTCTCATGTCTGTCTTTACATGTCATCTTCTGAAACGAATTTGCAGCAGTGAAAAGGGGACTTTATTACCATCAATTTCACAAGCAGCCACAATGCTTAGAAAAAAATGGTATGCCATAAGAGAGACAAAAGTCGTCAGCAGAAGTTAATGGCATAATGTTCTGTTTAGATCACTTGGTATACAAAACTCATATCTGAAGACTTACCTAAAAATCCAATTTTTGAGATTTCAAAGGCATTTAGGGGGAAAGATATCTCCTTGTCAGATAGTGTAGACACAATATCAGACTGCATGTTCTGTGCAGTCTAATCTTGATCTACACTGTTCTTTAAAGTTCGTATGGTCGCGCTTAGCAGCCTACGGATTAGGAGGTATTTATTTATACTTTGTGCCTATATTTGACAATAGCGTTGCTACTAGATGCTTGAGTAAAGACAATTTTTAGCTACTATCTAGCTATAAACCATGCTCTGTGATAGGGGTGCTTAAAGCATCTACAAAAATTATTGACTTATCTCAGCCTGCGCAGTCTGGTCGAAAACTTTTGTTTATTTTCTTGCATGTCCATGGATCATTCTACCTTATGATTTAGTCAATTATTAGACAAAATGGATTTTATGGATATATGAGAATGCGATGACTTGCCTGGTATCATGCATCGTGGAGATGAATTAAACCCACATTTACATGGGAAAGCTCAAATAACATTATTTTGACAAAATCACCCATACGAAGGGAAATCTGATGACAAATTGATTGGGCAGTCAACTTTCATAAGTTTGATCATAGGTTAGAGGCGGTAACAACCATACAAGGAAAGAAATATTGCCAATGCCTGTACCGACATAGTCACAACCATGGAACTGGCAAGTTTGTCAACTCCTAAAATGTCCATCACAACAACTGAATTCTTGAAAAACAAAGAAATACACAAAGATTACTATACAAAACACATGCAAAAGTAATTGTCATAACACAGAACATGGATTTTTCGTTTTCTCTTGTTACAAACCAGGCTTTCAATAAAAGCTACTATAACAATCATGTTTTAGATTGAACGAATCGAAGTTTTGAAGAAATGTATGTAGAAGACCTGTATGTTATCGCTAGCATGAAAAGCAGCTGTCGAACTAACAGCTATATAAATTAGTTTTACAAGTAGTTTATCTTCTCTTTATGACAATCCCTTGCTAAGACAAGCCGTTGACTACGATATCAATATTTACATTATAAACATGTATATAAAAATGAGAAAGATTAGGCATATTTTCAAAAATTGACACGGACTGTCTAACAGAAAGAAATACTGTTTTTGTGGCAAGGAAAATATTTGTTGCAAAGCTATAAAATCCAATATTTCATGTGAGCTAGTTTTTCTAGCAATGCGATATTTTAAAGTGCTTTTCCTCTACGTGGACGATGGGCAATTTCCTTTTTTGTTAAGTGCTGGGAAAGGTGAACCCTGACGTTGCTAGTTTCATTTGGTGACAGAGCTGAGATATTGACAACTTTGGAGTAGAACTGTTTTACCCTTTGTTTTTTTCTCAGTTTTAATTGATTAAACGTTATTGTCGAGTCTTCTCAAATAGGAAATAAGTATCACGGAGAGACAAAGTGCAATAAATCAGCGCTGCTGCAGGGATGGATTCATTTGAAATAGAGGTCTACAGGAATCTTTCTACAAGTATGTAATGATGGAAAAAATTGTAGGAAAAGAAGAAAACAAATGCTGGTTAGAAAGAAAAAAGCTATTAAAGAAAAAACTAATTTAATCTTCATTTAGATGACTTTTAAATAAGTTGTAGTGAACGATGAACAATGGAAGTAGTTTTACAAGTGCTTACCTACCTCAGCAGCTGTTAATCCAAATATACCATCAGCGAGACAAAGGATGACAAAAGCAGTCAAAGAATGCATGAACGGGTAAAGAATGGTGACAAGACCTTGCATCAGTACCACAGTGCTGTAAATTTGAGGTCCAATCTGGCTGAATATTTCTAAATCTCGCACAAATCCTGAGATTACTCGGAACACAGTGTCACTCCCGGCATTTATGGACAATAAGGTCGCTGCTTTCAGATCTGTTAGAAACAAATCGAATATTCACATTTCTAAAAGTTGTTTTTCGTTTCATGCAGATATAGTCAGATTGCATACTTTTCTATGATATGAATTTTTTTTTCACATAGCTACCCTCGTAGGGAGGGAACACTGATAGGTCCAAATATCTTCAAGTCTAGCACAAAACCTGGGGTCTCTCGGAACACTGTGTCAGTTCTAGTATCGATAGACAACAAGGCCACTTCGTTCAGATCTGCATACTATTTTGCTAGACTCTCTATTTGCAAACAGAATTAGAGATTATCTCATCGGAAGTACTCACATAGATATTTAAGCAATCTAAGTAAGCAATAATAAATGATAAAGGCATAAACGGGTGGATAAGTGTTGCACAATTACACAAAAGTTCATAAACTCTTTGCCGGTTAAATAATTGAATAGATAATTCCATTTGGAGCTCTGTAGAGGGTCCCTATAAATTTAGAGACGGAAATGAAACGAAACGCAACGAAAAGAAACGAAACGGAACGAAACGCAACGAAAGGGAACGAAACGAAATGAAACAAAACGAAACGGAATAAAAAGAGAACGAAACGGAATGAAACGAAACGAAATAGAACGAAACTCAATGAGATGAAATCTAGCAGTGATTTTTTGATTTTTGTTGTTTTTTCTTTAACTTATCTTTTTGTCTCAATTTATCGTTTTTCTGTTTTATCCCACGTTTTATGTAGGGCACAATAAGAAAATGTTGCTGAATTTTTGCGATTATCTCATAGCTTGAAAATCTGGTCAGAGTCAAGAATAAGTACTTAAACATGACGATATTACCCTCGACCTAGACCTGTGGCTTTGGAAGTTGCACAAAAATTTAACATATTTGATGCAATTTTAAATATTTGGCATCTAGGGAAAATTTAATTTTCTTTCTTTTCTGTTCTTCTGTCATTGCGGTATCATAGTACTATTACAGAGCTCCAGAATATGCCGAGCCTCGGTAGCACAGTCGGTAGCGTAGGGTCCCTTATAAAGTAGGAAACGGAATCGAAACGAAACGCAACGATACGAAACAAAACTGAACGAAACAAAATGGAACAAAACGAAACGGAATAAAACGAGAACGAAACGCAATAGAACGAAACAAAATGAGATGAAATCTAGCGGTGATCTTTTTTTTTCGGCGTAGCTGTATGATCTCACTTTTGACCTACTTTGAGTACTAGGAGGAAATGAATTGTTACTCATTCTGTGATTGGCCAAATATATGTAAACTACGCAAAAAAATAAAGGTCACAGCAGAAATTTACCGACATTGGCTAAAAGTGTTAATGACTAAAAAATCACGTAATGATCATATTTACCTACGTAAAGTTGTACTTTATGGCCATACAGATGTCAAACTCTAGCAAAACATCCATAATCTTAATCATATGGATAAACTAATAGCAATGAGTATTGGCGAGTTTTCTATTTTGTTTAGTGTACAAGACTTGGTACCCGTTTTTCCTCGCGTAAAACCGAATACGAAGTGCGATGGCAGGCTACCGCTCTATTGCTTTACACGAAAACGGGTTGTAAAACAACTTATTTCGTTTCTTGCTACAATGAAAACAGATGTTATATCTTGAATTTGGTGATTCAATTCGCAACGTGAATATCTATGCCTACCTAGGGGAACAATCGGTTTTATTGTGTTGTTAGTGAAGAAAATGGGTTCCTATTGAAATACTCCTAGTAAGAGTAGGTGGGTGTGGTTAAGCATTGAGAGTGGTGATAAAACCCCGCCTTCTGATAACGACAAATCGTCGATGTTTGAAAGGGCTCTGGAATTGTTCGTCCCAAAACCAGTTCGTCACTGGGCTTGTTCGTCCCTAGACTTATTCGCCCGGGCCAGTTCGCCCGGTCTTGTTCGACCCACACTACTTTATTGATCGTAATGGAATAAACAGTGATATGTGCCTTCTAAAACGAATTATTAGTTAACACATAAAAGTACTTTGAATAAAACTTTCTCTTGGTAGTTTATTGAACTGTCTTCTCTTCTCCAAGACATACTGACAAGTTTATTGCCTTTAGTTAGCGAAATAACATTTACCATGGGGTTGTTTAAACATGTGACTGTATGGTAAAAGCTACTATGATAAGGAACACAGAAGTTGTTTATTGTTTTTGTTGTTCAACGCCCTATTCATCGCCTTTTTCAGCAATATTGCAGTTATATCGCGGCTTCTTGCCTACGGCTTGCCTTCCATAACACACTATAAATTGAAAATTTATATCAATATCCATAAATATTTTTCTTTACTTTGATTTCATCTCTAAGTGTAATGATGGGGATGACTTTTTTTGCACAGTTATAGATCTTGGGTTGAGTAAAATGATCGAGGATTGTGTGCAGTTAACACCTTTTCATCTATACCTGTCAAAATCAGTGAAGAATGCACTATTAACACCTTTGTTTGGCAGGTATATAAGTTGGGACGAACAAGCCCGGACCAACGGGAAATCAGTTGGGACGAACAAGCCCCGACGAACGAGCCCGGACGAACAAGCCCAGGGACGAAAAAGCCCGTTACCGTTTGAAAGGTGCTTCATTTTAGTACAAAAACATGCTTCCCCATTCTTAAATGTTATTGATAATTCCGCTTTCAACCATATGCAAAACAATTTAAAAGAGGCTACTTCAGAACTGTTTTCATCATTTCTCTTCATATTATACTACAAACGAATTTAACTGTATTCATATCCAAGTGCCTCTTACGCCGTCTATCTTTTTTTTAAAGATATTTCTTGTTAAATTTATCTTTTTGTCTCAATTTATCGGCCTCGGTAGCACAGTCGGTAGCGTACAGGACTTGAGAACAAGGGTCGCTAGTTCAAATACTCACTCGACAAATTTCTTTCCGAGGATTGATGATAGTCATTGCGGCAGGATTCATTCTTCTCTCACCGCTGATCACCGATGGTAAGCGATGGAAAGCAGCCAACGGCTTGGGAAGAATATTATGCGAAGTACTGGTAAAAGGAACTGCAGGAAAATACAGACAGGTGCAATACAGCGATTTTGTTTGGTTTGTATTAGAGTTTAACGCCTTTTTAACAGCCTAGGTCATATCATGGCGGTCAGTGACGCACCAATGTGTTTCCTGGCTTTTTCACATCAGTACTGAGACAACCTTTTTTCCAAAGCCACTGACTACTTTTCTCACATGCATCAGAGGTGAGAGGTGAAAGATCATAGGAAAGAAAGTTCTCCGCAACCTGGTATCGAACACGTAACCTCCAGGTCACGATTCAGATACGCTAACCACTGAGCTACCCGGCCGGGCTCAATGCAGCAATACGACTGAAATAATATTGGAAAGGGCGTTAAGCCTTGAGACATTTTGGGAAAGGGGGAAAATGCTGGTGACCAGCATTTTCTCCTTTTCTTACAACGTTTTCAAAAGTCTTCTCCTTTAGGGGCGGTAAAACTCGGGATTGTGTAGTAAAGGGTTTGTTTCTGTCAATTTTAAATAGTTTCGAGGACTGAGATCATATCAGTTAAACAGTGAGAGCAATGATCGTATAGTGGTTAATACTTCGCGTTCTGGCCGCGACATCTGAGGTTCGAATCCTGTTCACGGCAGTTCTGTGATCGTCGCTTTCTCGGCACAGCGGAACATTTTTTTTTTTTTTGTAGTCCTTTGGGTTTTAAGATGTTTTACTCCACTTTCAATACCATTTCAATTCTATGGCAGCATTAGTTGACTTTGTTGATATATTTTATTGGTTTTATCACACAAGTAATTTCCTCTCTTTCCTCGTTGTTGTGCACATTGTTGAAAAATGAAAATTTCAATCAGATATGAGCCATGCTCTGGTAAAAGGGGGTTTAATGCCTCTCCGTAATGCATGATATCAAGCAAGTCATCATATAATCATGGATGCATAATTTTGTATAACAACCGAATGAATCAAGAGCTACACTGGTCCTTTGATAAGTAGAATATTGACTAAATAGCAAATATTTCAACCAAGATCAGCCTCTGCGGATTTTTTTTTTTTTTTTTTTCTGCAATGCAGCGATACAACTGAAATAATGTTGAAAAGGGAGTTAAACACTAAACAATCAATCAATACAATCAAGTGCCGGAATATTTCGAATGAAACTCGCCTTCAATACCCTTAAGTATGTCTTCAAGATGCTTACAGCTGAACCTTGCGAGTATGGTTTTCTCCCAGATTTTTATTTCTTAATTTGAACCATGTTCTGTAAAAGGGGGCTTAGTGAATCTGTAAAAAGTATCGACCCAGGTCAGTCTGCGCAGTCCCCGCAGGCTGACCTGAGCCGAAACCTTTCGCTATTGGTCAATTTTCTGCATGTCAAAGGACCAGAGTACTTCATGATACTGTGGGTTGTTATACAAAACAGATTTTATGGATCTAAAATTGTGTGAGGACTTGCTTGGTATCATGCATCACGGAGATGTATTAAGCTCCCTTTTGCCAGAGCATAGTTCATTGTATATTTTGTATTAATTTTTTTAGCTTTAATAACGAGCGAAGCTCGTTTTGCGGTAACACTGTTCTAGATTTTTAAGAATGGAATTCCGACTTCATTATGGGTTTTAGTCTAAATCTAAATAGGGATGACTAAAAATTGAGTGTCTTCCGGTTAGTCGCACAGCGTCACACGTATGACAATCTTTCGCACAAGTACCTGATTGGTCAAAAATGACAATAATTATCTACCGATGGAATGATTACTTAAAAAATCATTATCAGTTTAATGAGTACAGATTAACTAATTTCTTACTTACTTTCAGCTTATTAAGAGTCTATTTCTGTATAAACATACGCAATGATCCTTGCTAGCAAATAATGACGTCATTAATCGTACTATTTTACGTCATGTACGAGCCGTTTTTTCGCGGAAAATATTGTGTCGTAGAAGTAATAGTTAAACGCTAAGAAGTCAAAATTAAACGATTTAAACAGCCAAAAGGAGGGAGCGTAGCGACCGACTGTGGCTGTTTAAATCGTTTAATTTTGAGCTTCTTAGCGTTTAACTGACTTAGTCTTTTTCCGCCCACATTACATCATTGCTAAAATAATGTGCCATACATGGAGTCCACCACTCTCTTGCACTACGGATCATTCCCATTCACCTCTGTAGTTGGCTCAGAAAGTAGTCCGTCATCACGGCGACACAAACGCCGGTGGAAGAAAGACCAATCGATTGTTTTGTGTGCTGTTCAAACAGCATACGGCCAATCAGATTTAGTGGTAGAAAATGTGAAAAAGAGGGATTTTCTGAAAAGCTTAAATGTCTTTTAAAGGACGATAACTTGTTTTTTAATCTTACAAACTTAGATCCATCGGTGTGTCGAAACTGTTGTCATCATTCATGGGCGCAGCCATCTTTTTTACAATTGGCTTAAGATTCTGATCAGTAAAGAAGCTTGAAAAAACAGTTCCATTGTATACAGGTAAATTCATCAGTTTGAATGCACCTATAATGTATCCGGAATCATATTTCCTTTGTCTACTTTATTATGTTACACATGAAACAGTTAAACAGTAACAAAACATGTTTTCCTCGGTTTGACAAGATTCTTGTCATTTAGCCCGTTGCAGAGATGTATGGTGAGAGTAACGAACGACAACTCTGCTCGGAGATTGAGAGTCCACTATTCACAAAGAAACGCCTTTTTACCCATATATGGAGTTGGCTGATTTGCTCATTGACAAGGAAACATCCTAGTTGCATCACCGCTAAAAATGACGTAATTTCTACGTGAATATCGGGGCTAAACAACTCGTACACGACCACGTGATATTTAACCCTTTACCAAACAATCCCTGGTTTTAACGACCCTGGGAAGGAAGGATTTTGCAAACATTGTTGGGAAAGGAGAAAATTCTGGTTACCAACATTTTCTCCTTTTCCTACAATGTTTTCTTCCCTGTCAAAAAACTCAACTTCATTTGTTTCACTTTCAAAATTTGTCATCTGCAGATGCTTTCAATTTGGAAGTGTCTAAAATTTGTCGTACGGGAAAGGGTTAATGAACTTTCATTATCAGCATCTTTTCCAGTACACACTTGACTATCGCCAGTGTTAAACAATGTCAAATATGGCAGAATTTAAGTTTGGCGATTTCGATGGTCTTTTTGACCAAGATTTTGAGGAAGTAACGACTACTAAACTTATGGAAATTTCTACTGATTTACTACAGCATTAATTTTTCTTTAAATTTCAAGATATCGTCGATTTACTTCTAAAACCTCGTAACTACAGCTTGTTTCAAGCTGCAGGTGCTATGTTTTAGAGGAAAACCGACCATATAGATTGATCGGCTTTTATTACACAATTTGTATCTGTGTTTTACCATTTTTCTTCTGTCAACAGCGTAAGTACTTGGCATGTGCTAATTTAAGTAATTGTTGAATATTAATGACAGGGTAGGGTTTATGTACGCATGCGTAGTAAATCCAGATAAACTGCAACGTTTCAATGGATTAATGATCAAAATAAACCTGCGTTGGGTAGTTTATAGAAAATAGACATTTTCAAATATGAGCCTTCTGATTGGATAGAAAAGTAGGACAAAGACTAAATCATGACTAAACTAGATTTTGACTGTTTCAAAATACCATTTACAGAGAAAGCCGGATTTATGATTTGTAAAAAGGGGGCTTAATCTGCAAAAACTATCGACCCAGGTCTGCCTGTGCAGTCCGCGCAAGCTAACCTGGGTCAAAACTCCTTGCTAGATATATTTTTCAACTTTCTGCATGTCAAAGGACCAGTATGCATGCCTTTTGATTCAGTCAGTTATCATACAATATGGATGTATAATTATGTGATGACTTGCTTTGTATCATGCATCACGGAGATGCATTAAACCCTCTTTTACCGCAACATGGCTCAAACATATTTATTTGTTACGAAAGCTTGTTGATAGATCTAAAAGTTTGGCGTTTTTTTTTTTGCCATATGTTGGATATCTATCCGATAACTCGGCAAGTTTCATTCCTAGGACTGATGATAGATCTACATGTAGTCATTGCGACAGAAGTCATTTCACACTGATCACTGTTTCAATGTTGGACGTGTAGGAAAGCAGATGGAATGAAAAAGGAAAGCTACATATAATCTGATTTTAGCGATCAACGTACTCTGATTTTAAAGAAACTCCAGGTAAAACATGGGTAGACCTGTGCACTAACGAAGAAATGAAAAAAAAAAAAAAAAAATTCTGTTTTTGTTTGTTTGTTTGCTTTTACCTTTTGTGTGTAGATCTATATTCATTGCAGTGGCAAGTGCACCTACCATGCGTTCCTAAACTGCCATTTAGCAGTACTCTGCTCAATATTCTTCTCAACCTACTGACCGATTCCTCGTTAAAAATCAAAGTTTTTCTTATATAGATCTATCTGCGCTCTACATGCAGTGAGGAAATGTCCCCGTAAAATGGTATTTAAAAGTATGTGAACCAATAATCATTCCAAGTTATTTTTTTCTGGACATAAATTAACAAAATTGTAAGGGAACTGTCTTTATTTTGTTAAGGAAATCAGGGACAGTTCGCCCTATTTCCCATGTATAAATCTACGAAAGAAAAATGCTTTAAAATTAGTTTTGGCAAAGCCGAAATTCGAATTCAAAGCCATTTGATTTCAAGATCTATAGAATCTAGGTCGCCATTCGAATTCATAGATATTTGTTCCACAAATCATTCACGTCGCTCGTATTGAGGCTTTGCCTTATTCATATTAAGTCACTTTAATGAACGTCCAGGCATAACCTGTTTCATAAAGAGATGACTTCGGGTCTCAAAAGAGGAAACGGTAGGACTACACTTTAGAACCGCCTGAATGAGGCGGTTCTATCAGGCTCCAAAATCTAAGTTTGAATGAGAAATTATCATTAAACATGAAAGAAAGCACAGATGTATTGACTTGATGAGGCTTCACTGTACCAGTTGCAAAAGTCCTCACTATGCTCTCATCTTTAAGGAACTTTTGTGTCTGGTACACACATCAGCACAACATACATACATGTAGCTCAAATTGTTCAGTGATGACCACACCTAATTTCGCAAATACATGTATGGCCATGGAGTGTAAGCCTACTTTTCACTAGATAAAGTGCGCTTTTAAGGGTATGTATTTCATGGGTATTTTATCAAAGTTGCTGTATCAGTTTTTTTCGGCAAAGCTGAATGCGCTGGCTTTTAACTCAACTTCTTGGTACTGATATAGAATGAAAAGATGCTAATTTACAGTTGGTGAAAAAATGTGCACATATCTTCATAAGTGTTATCCAATAACCCAGTACTACTTTTCATCAAATTGAAAAACAGTGAGGAAAAAGAGGCAATTGCTCGTGAGGTTACTTTTCATTATTTTACTCCATATTGGAGTTTCAATATTCATATTCAAGTACCTCTTACGCCGTCTATCTTTATTGGAGATATTTCTTGTTTAAGATAAATGGATACACACGCAGAAGGAGATAAATCCAGTCTAGAAGAAATCATCCGCAATTTCAAAGATAAGCCGATATCTTATCACCAATAAATGCACAGTATGCGTAATATAAATGACACACAAAACTTGCTCTGGATATGACTGTAAGTTTGCATTATAATATTTTAAAGTCGTCTTTTAGGGCTACTGTTAGTAACAATTTCTTTCCGTACTTTTAAGAAACCTCTACTTTAAAATTAATTCAACTAGCTGAGAGCAAACTGGAAGTTTGCTTCCCCCGTAATAGTGCACAAAACTTTTTATGTACCTAGAAACCTTAAAATGAATTGGTACATATGCCGCGGAAATAATCTCGTCTGAAAGAAATGGTCTTCTTATCGCTCTTAGTGGCAAGTAGAAAAATTACAAGTAATTTCGAACTTAGGTTAAAAGTTACCAGGTCGCTCGTTCTTTTTACTTTTTACTTTCTTTACTTTTTATCTGAATTTAGAATTTATTTTTCTGCCGGCGACTAATACTTGAACCGGATGCACATTAACAGATTCGCCTCTTCACAATATTTTCCAGGGTCCTGCGTGGCTCAGTGGTAAAGTGTAGGACTCGTGACCTGGAGGCCCCGGGTTCGAGCCTCTCTGGATCCACTGGGTTTTTCGTGGGAGTGCCCTTAGGCAAGACAATTCAGAGCCTTGGCTTAGTACTGGTGGAACCCAAAAAATAAACAAATTTGTGAGCTGTCGCCGTGATATAACTGAAAAATTGTTGAAAGCGGCGTAAAACACCATTCAATCTAGAATCAATCAATCAGTCACAATATTTTCCTTATTATTAAAGGTATGGTTTAAATCTAAATGCATTTCAACATCCGTATTGTTTACATTTGGTCGCTATTAGGCCTTGAACATAACAGGAATATTTCAGCAGAGAAATTCCTAGTATCTAACATTTACTGATCGAGCATCCAAGCTGCACTGTCGTGGACTCGAGTACATACTCGGTTATATCAACATTAGAAATGACACCCAACCCCCGTCCCCCGGACCCTTTTCGATATAAGATCGAGGAAAAATATCTTCCATGCTGATTAGATAAGCACTTTTTCTATTTCGGCTGTAACAGTCCCCAAGATTTTTTATTTTTTTATAAATCTGTTTCACGCGAAAAAAAAAAAGAAGACGTTGAATATAATTAGCCATGAACAGTGAGATAAGGTCTTCGACGCCGCTTTTTTGGGGAGAGAAATCAAAGTGATTGAAAGATAGACATTGCATGAAGAAAGAGGATATCTGCACAAATGTACAAAATATAAATAAAGACATTTTAGACTTTAATGCAAGAACCTCTGAAATCTGACTTAAAAGATTTTCCCAAACTAACCATTCCAGTCGCATTTATAAATGGTAAATAATAATTCCGACCACTGTCGGGCGAAAAAAAAAGTATTCTAATTCGCCCGACATAAAATGGATTATTCTAACCCATCTTATTAGAATCCAAACTGGTTTTATTACCGGCAATAGGTATTATCAAAGGGTCGAGCCTCGGTAGCTCAGTCAGTAACGTACAGGACTTGAGAACAGATGGTCGCTGGTTCGATTCCCTGCGCTGCCAATTTGTTTGGGGCGATTGATGAGAGTCGTTGCAGCGGAATTCATTCCTCTTTCACCGCAGGCCGTTGTCTAGGCGAGGGTTATGTTGGAAAGCAGCCAGTGGCTTGGAAACAGTATTGTGTTGAATACTTGTATAAGAAATTTAAGGAAAGCATGGATAGACCTGCACTGGCCGCCGCGATATAACTGAAATAATGTTGAAAATGGCGTTTAACACCATACAATCAATCAATGCAATCGACCTTGCTGTATTTGAACATGATTTTTAGTCACAGTATTTGTGAAAACAATAGGAAAAACATCCACCGGGCTGCGACGTATTAGCGGTACTGATGGCTGCCAAAAACATGAAGAACATTTTATTGGTGATTTATGTCATAACAAAGTAAACTATAGAAGTTCATTCAAAAGAACAATAAAATCAAATGTCTTCATTACAATTATCAAGATTCACTTACTGTGATCAAAAGTAAAGTAGTTCAAAAGAAAAAACAAATGTAGGTTTTCCATCTGCTTGATTTTGTACCAAAAACACCATTCTGTTTCGTTTCGTTCTATTTCGTTTCGTTTCTTATTTTATAGTGACCCCTGTGTAGATCTAATAGTAGACTATAGTTGTCCAAAAGTGCTCATAGCATATTTAAGGGTCCCTATAAAGTAAGAAACGGAACCAAAATGCAACGCAACAAAACGAAACGAAACGCAACGAAACGGAACGAAACAAAACGAAACGAAATAAAACGAGAACGAAACGAAACGAAATAGAACTAAACGTAATGGTATTTTTGGTACAAAATCAAGCAGAAGGAAAACCTACATTTGTTTTTTTTTTCTTTTGAATTACCTTACTTTTGATCGCAGTAAGTGTAAAAAAGTAAGAATTACAATTTGATTGCGGCTGTGCGCACGATGATCGTGCTACTATTGTAATGAAGACATTTTATTTTATTGTTCTTTTGAATGAATTTCTACTGTTTACTTTGTTATGACATAAATCAACAATAAAATGTTCATAATTCGGCAGCCATCAGTACCACTATTACGTAGCAGCCCGCTTAATATTTTTCCTATAGTTTTCACAAATACTGTGACTAAAAAATCATGTCCAAATACAGCAAGGTAGATTGCATTGATAATGATTGATTGATTGATTGTATGGTGTTAAACGCCATTTTCAACATTATTTCAGTTATATCGCGGCGGCCAGTGCAGATCTATCCATGCTTTCCTTAAATTTCTTATACAAGTATTCAACACAATATTATTTCCAAGCCACCGGCTGCTTTTCCACATAACGCTCGCCGAGACAATGGCCTGCGGTGAAAGAGGAATGAATCCTGCTGCAATGACTATCATCAATCCCCGAAAAGAAATTGACAGAGCAGGAAATCGAACCAGCGACCATCTGTTCTCAAGTCCTCTTCGCTACTGACTGAGCTACCGAGGCTCGGCCTTTTGATAATACCTACTCCCGGTAATGAAACCAGTTTGGATTCTAATAAGATGGGTTAGAATAATCCATTTTATGTCGGGCGAATTAGAATGCTTATTCGCCCGACAGTGTTCGGATTATTATTTACCGTTTTTTAAATGCGTCTGGAATTATTAGTGTGGGAAAATCTTTTAAGTCAGATTTCAGAGGTTCTTGCATTAAAGTCTAAAATGTCTTTATTTATATTTTGTACATTTATGCAGATATCCTCTTTCTTCATGCAATGTCTGTCTTTCAATCACTATGATTTCTCTCCCCAAATAGAGGCCTCGAGGACCTTATGTCACTGACCATGGCTAATTATATTCAATGTCCTCTTCCTTTCGAGTGGAACAAATATAGGCCCACATAAAAAATCTTGGGGACCGGGACAGCCGAAATAGAAAATATGCTTATCTAATCAGCATTGAAGATATTATTCCTGTATCTTATATCTGAAAGGGTCTAGGGGTGTCATTTCTAATGTTGATATAACCGAGTATGTACTCGAGTCCACGGCAGTGCAGCTTGGATGATCGATCAGTAAATGTTAGATACTAGGAATTTCTCTGCTGAAATATTCCTGTTACGTTTAAGGCCCAATAGCGACCAAATGTAAACAACAAAGATGTTGAAATGCATTTAGTTTTAAACCATACCTTTAATAATATGGAAAATATTGTGACTGATTGATTGATTCTGGATTGAATGGTGTTTTACGCCGTTTTCAACAATTTTTCAGCTCATAAATTCGTGTATTTCTTGGGTTCCACCAGTACTGGGCTAGGGCTCTGAATTGTCTTGCTTAAAGACACTTCCACGAAAAACCCAGTGGATCCAGTGAGGCTCGAACCCGGGGTCTCCAGGTCACGAGTCCTACACTTTACCACTGAGCCACGCAGGACCCTGGAAAATATTGTGAAGAGGTCAATCTGTTATTGTGCATCCGGTCCAAGTGTTAGTCGCTGGCAGAAAAATAAATTCTTAATTCAGATAAAAAGTAAATAAAAAGAACGAGCGACCTGGTAACTTTTAAACAAGGTTTGAAATTGATTTTTCTACTGGCGACTAAGAGCGATAAGAAGATCATTTCTTTCAGACGAGATTATTTCCCTGGCATATGTACCAATTCATTTTAAGGTTTCTGAGTACATGAAAAGTTTTGTGCATTTTTATGGGGGCAGCAACCTTCCAGTTTGCTCTCTGCTAGTTGACTTTATTAAAAATTAGAGGTTTCTTAAAAGTACGGAAATAAATTGTTACTAACAGTAGCCCCGAAAGACGACTTTGAAATAAGTTAATGCTAAATTACAGTCAGATGCTGAGCAAGTTTTGTGTGTCATTTATATTACGCATACTGTACATTTATTAGTGATAAGATATTGGCTTATCTTTGAAATTGCGGATGATTTCTTACCTCTGCGTGTGTATCCATTCACATTAAACAAGAAATACCTTCAATAAAGATAGACGGCGTAAGAGATACTTGAATATGAATATTGAAACTCTTTAGTGGCTTAATTTGAAATGAAAAAATGAAAAGTAACCTCACGAGCAATTGCCTCTTTTTCCTCACTGTTTTTCATTTTGATGAAAAGTAGTACTGGGTTGTTGGATAACACTTATGTGCACATTTTTTCACCAACTGAAATTTATCATCTATTCATTCTTTATCAGTCCCAAGAATATGGGTCAAAAGCAAGGGCATTCAGCTTCGCCGAAAAACACTGATACACCAACGTTGCTATTACTCCATGGGTATACATTTACTTGCGAAATTAGGTGTGGTCTTATTGAACAATTTGAGCTTCATGTACATGTATGTTGTGCTGGTGTGTATACCAGACACAAAGGTTCCATAAAGATGAGAGCATTTTGAGGACTTTTGCAAATGGTACAGTGAAGCCTCATCATGCAAAAAGACGATCTCTATCAAATTCAAATTCAAATTCTATCATTTTTAATGATAATTTCTCATCCAAATTTAGATTTTGGAGCTTAACAGAATCGCCTGAATGCCTCATTCAGGCGATTCTAAAGTGTAGTCCTACCGTTTTCTCTTTTCAGACCCGAAGTCATCTCTTTATCAAACAGTTTATGCCTGGACGTTCATTAAAGTGACTTATTAAAGCTAAAAATAGAACACAAAATAGACAATGAGCCATGCTCTGGCAAGAAAGGACTTAATACATCTCCGTGATGCATGATACCAAGCAAGTCCTCACACAATTTTAGATCCATAAAATCTGTTTTGTATAACAACCCCACTGTATCATGAAGTACTCTGGTCTTTGACATGCAGAAAATTGACCGATAGCGAAAGGTTTCGGCTCAGGTCAGCCTGCGAGGACTGCGCAGGCTGACTTTGGTCGATACTTTTTACGGATTCATTAAGCCCCTTTTTACAGAACATGGTTCAAATTAAGAAATAAAAATCTGGAAGAAAACCATACTTGCAAGGTTCAGCTGTAAGCATCTTGAAGGCATACTAATGGGTATTGAAGGCGAGTTTCATTCGAAATACTCCGGCACTTGATTGTATTGATTGATTGTATAGTGTTTAACACCCTTTTCAACATTATTTCATTTGTATCGCTGCATTACAGGAAAAAAAAAAAAGGGTGAGCCTGCGCAATCCGCAATCCGCGCAGGCTGATCTGGTTTGCTATTTAGTCAATATTCAACTTGTCAAAGGACCAGTGTACCTCGTGATTTAGTCGGTTGTTATACAAAGAGGGAAATTATGCATCCATGATTATTTGATGACTTGCTTGGTATCATGCATTACGGAGAGGCATTAAACCCCCTTTTGCCAGAGCATGGCTCATATCTGATTGAAATTTTCATTTTTCAACAATGTGCACAACAACGAGGAAAAATAGGAAATTGCTTGTGTGATAAAACCAATAAAAAAAAAAGTCAACAAAGTCAACCGATGCTGTCATAGAATTGAAATGGTATTGAAAGTGGTGTAAAACACCTTAAAACCCAAAGGGCTGCAAAAAAATTGTTCAGCTGTGCCGAGACAGCGACGATCACATCCTTGCCGTTACCTGCCGTGAACAGGATTCGAACCTGTGATGTCGCGGCGAAACGCAAAGTACTAACCACTGTACGATCACGGCTCTCACTGCTGAACTAATATTTTATCAGTCTTCGAAACTATTTAAATATGAAAGAAACAAACCCTTTGCTACACTATCCCGAGTTTCACCGCCCCTAAAGGAGAAGACTTTTGAAAACGTTGTAAGAAAAGGAGAAAATGCTGGTCACCAGAATTTTCTCCCTTTTCCACAATGTCTTAAGGTTTAACGCCCTTTTCAACATTACTTCAGTTGTATCGCTGCAATGAGCCCGGCAGGGTAGCTCAGTGGTTAGCGTATCTGACTCATACCCGGTTGCTGAGAACATTCTTTCCCGCGATTTTTCGCCTCTCACCTCTGATATATGTGAGAAAAAAGAGTCAGTGGCTTTGGAAAGAAAGTTGTGTCAGTACTGATGTTAAAAAGCCAGGAAACATATTGATGCGTCACTATCCGCCATGATATGACCTAAGCTGTTAAAAAAGGCGTTAAACTCTAATACAAACAAAACAAATCGCTGCATTGCACCTATCTGTATTTTCCTGCAGTTCCTTTTACCAGTACTTCGCATAATATTCTTCCCAAGCCACTGGCTGCTTTCCATCGCTAACCATCGGTGATCAGCGGTGAGAGAGGAATGAATCCTGTCGCAATGACTATCATCATTCCTCGGGAAGAAATTTGTCGAGTGGGTATTTGAACGAGCGACCCTTGTTCTCAAGTCCTGTACGCTACCGACTGTGCTACCGAGGCTCGGCATATTCTGGCGCCCTGTGATAGTACTATTATATAGCACAATGACAGAAGAAAAGTAAAGAAAGAAAATTAAATTTTTCCTACATGCCAAATATTAAAAATTGCGCCAAACGTGTTAAATTTTTTGTGCAACTTCCAAAGCCACAGGTCCTGGTAGAGGGTTATCATTTCAAGGACTTAATCTTGACTCTGACCAGATTTTCAAGCCATGAGATAATCCCAAAAATTCAGCAACATATTCTTATTGTGCCCTACATAAAACGTGGGATAAAACAGTAAGAAACGGTACAACAGAAAAACGATAAATAGTGACAAAAAGATAAGTTTTGAAAGATCACTGCCTGATTTTATCTCATTTCGTTTCGTTTCGTTCCGTTCTCGTTTTATTCCGTTTCTTTTTGTTTCGTTTCGTTTCGTTGCGTTTCATTCCGTTTCTTTGCGTTTCTTTTCGATTCTGTTTCTTACTTTATAGGGACCCCATATCTAGGGTTGAAATTTTACATGTTTACGAGTATGCATCACGATTTTAAAAGTTTAATTTGCGAAGAAATTAGAGAAAGTTAACAAAACACCTGTGTTGTCTCTTGCTTTTGCCAACGAAGGTGAAATCAAACCACCAGAGGGTAGTGTAACTAGAAATGTCGAGAAACAAAAACACAAAAACCGGAAATCTCTTAGTATTGACCAGGAAATCCACGATCCCCTTGTCCGTCCTTTCGGTTTACTCAAGTCCCAACGTGTCTCAGGGTGTTCCGTTTCAGTGTCGCTCCATGACATCTCAGTGGTTTGTAGTTTGTAGTACTCTTTCAGTGTATTGCCCTAAGTGTGAGCGCGTTCATTGACTGCTTCAGAATATTCATTTATTTTACTTTAATCTCATTTGTACGTTCTGAAGTAAACTGGGAGTTAGATTAGTAGTAAGAAAATGAGAGTTCTGGCTCAAAAATGTATTTTTATGGCCATAGAAATGGGTAAAATATGACATGGTAGTTATAAAACCATCAAACATTTTATAATTCTTAGACTGAATTATAAAATGGGGATTCCTCAACTATAAACACGTTAGGAAATGCCCTAATGCCAAAGTATGTATACCATCCTCTAAAATAAACCTTTTGTCATCCTCCGCGCTCAACGCCACTTTGTTAATCTCTTCCGTGTACACTTCATGTTTGTGACTTCTAAAAACGTTCATCCTTCTAAGCTGCTCCTTTTTTGAAAACAAACATTTCTTGTAATCCTCATGGCTAATACTCTTTTTAACAATGGGCTTTCTAACCCCCTTGCATTTTTTATTTTCCTTTCCCTCTAGCATCTTATAAGAGTAAAGTTTAGTCCTAAGTCCTACAAACCTTTCTATAATAGCGCCACCAGCCTCATCTTTAAACATTCCAATTATTTTCTTGTTGCATCCAGTTGGAATGCCAGAAGGATTATCTTTAGGGAAATTACTCGTATCGAACTTGCTCATTACATCGTTTGACATATCCTTATAAATATCCTCAGTCTCAGTCTCATACATCAAACTATCCGTATCTCTGAATAAAAGCTTAGCTTTGGGCCCATATTTTGGCTTAATATAGTTATAGTGGAAATCGTACATCAAAAACTTGCTGATGTCGAGAATGCTCATTCCCAAGTAAACCGGTTTATTAAATAGTAGCTTCGTCTTTTTCATATGTATGGCGATTAAATTTTCGTCAAAGGTGTTACGATGGTAAACGTTTGGTTTAGCAACTAACTTTTGTGCCTTTGTTTTATCGGTGACTAATCGAATATTCACTCGATTCCTAATGTTTTCTATGGTTTTTCCAAAAACGGAGTTGTTCATCAACTTAAATAAATTTTTCTCGAACTCATTGTCAGCTTTTGCTCTAAGGTTTGTGTTAAGATCGATGTAAGATTTTTCCCACGTACTTTCCTCAAACTTAATACCTCTATAAATTGTCTTGATCCTTAAGCCCAAACTCTCATACAGCTTTAAAAGTTTGTAGTGAACTACATACTTTGTCTTATCCCAAAGGTTAGGAATTAGTAATCTACGTTGTCTACCTTTAAACGCTCAGGAGCTAAAGGATAATCGTTGTGTAAATCGTGTAATTCCTTAGAATACTCCAAATCAACCTCTCAAGTACATGGAATTTCTCTCCACGACTTTAACCATTCCTCGCTCATCCCTTGAAAACCTTGTGAAGGAAGAGGTTGACTCATTGCCCATCCGTAAAGGTTATTTGAGTCTGAGTAAGTTATATACATGGTGGGTTTACTTTTGTCGTACTTATCGCTCATGTAAGGGTTGTTGGCTTTTCCGTATCTAGTAGAAATCATTGATACCCCTCCCCTAATACCCTTTTCAAACATGAGGAGCATGTCTGGGTCTGATAGCAACTCCAGTTGTACTTTAGTAATTTTTAAAGAAGCATCCCAAGCTAAACCTGGAACAGTATAATACCAAGCTGGATCTAGATCATAATTTTTGCAACAAACGTCTCTAAAGTTTTCAAAGATGTCTGCTAAAAGCAAAATGTCAGACTGATTATACATCTCAAACTTTTCCCAAACATTTTGTTCATGAGCATATTCTTTATCGCTGGTATGTTTGTCATTAAACCTAGAGTAAAATGCTTCTTTAGACGGTAGTTGAGTTTCTTCGAGTCTTTTTGGTGAATCCACGTATTCGTATGGGTAAAAGCCCTTTTGCGTAAGTAAATCCAACTGCTCTCCCTCGTAATATTTTGCTAAGTTTTTAAATTATGGTTTTTCCAAATTACCCGCTAAACTTTCTAAGCTCTTACTCATAAATTTAAAGCTGTCGATAAATCTAATCTGATGAGTTTTAGTTTTAGTTTCTTCATTTTCGTCAGTATAACTTATAGATATATTTTTGGAGAAACTAATATACTTTTCTTCATTGTTAGGGATGCAGTTGATATTTCCCTCAATTGTTCAAAGATTTTTTATAAATAGATGACTGTCGTACCCACTAAGATTATGGAAAACTACGGGTGTAAAACGAGGTACATGATACCTAAGATTGCATAAGCTGTGAGCAGCTCCTCTAAACCTACCCGTAAAATGGCAGTGGTCTCTAACCTTTTTAAGGTTAAGAGTCTTACCAAACTTTTCTCCACATATCCGACATTTAGTCGCTTTCTCAAAGAGCGCTTTTTCTTTTTTCCCAAATATCATCTCCTTGGCCGGTATGTTAGAAATTTCTCTAATATCTTTTTCCAACATTTCCACGAATTTTTGCGCCGCGTTTTCACTGGTATAACTTACTAACTTTGGTGGGTAAATACCGTCATCAAAGCATTTAATATAGAACAAAAGCTAGATGGTTCGTGTTTTTGGTACTGTTTCGTGTAGCTTTCTTCCTGGTTTGAATCATCAGTATCTAATGATTTAATATAACACTCAAAGTCAGCATATATTATAAAAGGAACCATTTCCGATCTATAGTAGTTATTAAACTCTAATGTTGACCCCTCTTCTGGCATCTCTATTTTAACAGCTTCATGATCTCGACAGTACTCCAAATATTTTGCCAAGGATTCTTGAGACCAAAAGATATTTAAAGATCTTCGGCAAAAATGATGTTTACCATTATGTTTTGACGCCTGAGAGGACAACAAACGACTTTAATTTTTAATCCAACAGCAATGGTAAACATCATTTCTTTCTATTAACATAAGATCTACGTTATGGTGTCTATCCGTAAAAGCGCTGTTTCTAAGAGAGTAAACGTCTTTTCCATCGTAACCAAACACGGTAATGGATATTGTTGGATTTTGCTTCTCAAAATTATCTATATCTTTAAGAGTAACGGAGTAAGCTATTCCAGTCATGTCTAAGGTATTTTCCTTTTCTTTTAAAGCTTTGTCGACTCTTTCTTGGGTTTTTTCTTTAAGATTTAACGACCTGAGCACGCTCCATAAAAAACTTATCGTCTTTACTTCTTATGTTAATGATTGCTTTTTTTGTAATACAGTTCTGGAGGTAGAGGAATGTAAGAATTACCTCTCAATGGTCTGTACTCAACGACGTGCAACTCTAAAACAATAACTCTAGAAAACACCCAACCACTACCCTGCATCTGAAATGCTGCCATGTTTTCCAAAGCTCTTTCTACCATAGTGGTATACAGATTATTTTCATCAGTTCCCTCTAGGTTAACCTCAAAATCATTAGAATGAAAAGCAGCCGGTTCCGTAATTATTCCAGAATTGCTTAGTCTTTCCATGTTACATCTAAGAATTAACTTGACTTTTGTTCGACGGTTCTTCCTTAAAAAGTTCGTCATGCTTTGGCGCGCACCTTCCAAAAACTCTCTAGGGCCAAAACTGTCTATACCATCTATGGTATATTGGGTCGTAAATCTCTTTAGAGCAGATGGACCTTCTCTAATTTCAAACTACTGTCTTGGGGGGGTAATTTCTTCGAACCTGCTCTGTAACCTCATCCAACACTTAGTCGATTTGTGTTGGTCTAACATAACTGGCTAACCAGTTATTAAAATTAGTAAATCTTCTTTGTATGGCCTCCGGAAAAATAGCTGGCGCTAGTCGCCTTGCTCCAGATAAAACATTAGACGCAGCTCGTCTGGCTACATTCCCAAGTATACTAAAAAAACAAATTTTTTATAATAAATATTTTTTCTTAAGCTATTTTCAATAAATTTTATTACAGTCATACTGTAATAAAATTACTAACCGCGATTAGCGCTGGATGCTTATCATGTATTTATTATTCCAAACCTTTCCATTCCAGTTTAAAACCGTTTGGGGGCATAGTCCTATAAATTTACTCGCTTTATAAATCGATGAAAAATTTTTTATTTCCCCGGTTTCAACGTCTTTTAAATTAACTTTCCTAGGATTTTTTCTAATAGTTTTTAATCTCACAAACCTAGAATCTTCTTTCTATTCTGGTTTAGGCGGCTCCTCTGGTAGCAATAAACACAATTTTAAGTTTAATGCTTTTCAGATGATCTTTTTGGATTTTTGGCTCCTTTTTAGGGTAAATCCTGTTTCCATACATAATTTTTATTTGGGAAATACCCTCATAGCTTAAATACTCATTTACCTCTTTTTCAATTGCTTTCATCATGTCTACTTTTTTAGGAGGTAACTTTACAACAGCTTTTTGGTATTCATACTTTTTGTCTTTAATTTCAAGGATCTCACAATCCTCCAGTTTAAAAGATGCGTTTTTTATGTTTATGGATGTGTTATATTTTTTATAATCAACAGGATTAAATTCTAATTCTGTCATTTTTTATTACAAAATAAAACTTCTTAAGCCATTTTATCAAATTTTTTTCATACTTCTTTAATACCAGCCCCGCTGTTTAATTTTCGAACTAAGTCTTGAATAGCAATCGCGCTTCCATCTATTAAGGTGTTAATGTTTTGTGTCTCTGGTGTACTTTGCGCTGTAGGTGTACTAGTATGTTTTTGCAAAATCGTTTGCGATTTTGGCGTTAAAGCTTTTTCAACTCACCTCTTAGCTGCGTTTTTTCCCACGTCCATAGCTGCACTCTTTCCAGCTTCTAAAGCTTTTTTGCACCTTCCTTAGCAACACTCTTTCCCACATCGAAGGCAGAAGATGCAATTTGCTTAGCTGCGCAACTTGTAAAAAGCCTCGTAAAAAAGTTTGCGAGGCTGTCAAAAATTCCAGCACCACCGTATGAATACTTTCTTTTAAATCCATGGTTTCTAGGAACAAACATCTTTTTTATAGCTTAGACATTAATTTTTTATAGCCGTTTGAATCCAAAACACCTAGTCTTTTTAATTCATCGCACACGCTAACAAGCTCGTTTCTTATGCCTGTGGTGCCTGCTGCTTTACTCGCCATCAACAGGTCGAGTCTTTCTATTAATGCGTTAGGGTCACACGGGATGATACCACTCCCATAGTATTTTTGCCTATCATCCCAAATTTTTTTCAGTACATTTTTCCATTTTTGCCCACTATTGCTTTTAGGATATTTACTGTTCGGGTTGTTATTACGAAAAATGGCATTGGTTTTTATCATCAACTTCGCGTAATTGTTAAAATCCGTATTACTATAGATGTTTTTGTCTGGATTTTTAGATGTGATAAGTTTCCATAAACCAGGTGTTCCTTCATATACTTCTTTTTCACCTTTAATCTTAATATCATCATATTCAATGGAAATGGGTCTGTTACCAATATAGAATTTACCTTCTTCGCCATATAAACCATATGTTTTATCAACTTCAGACTTACTAATAAACCTTTTTAGGTACTCACTCTGGATTGGTCCAAAAAATTGTGTGTATTCTTGTTCTTTTCTCGCTTCCTCGGAAGCCCGTATAGATGGGAAGGCTGGAACGTAATAGCTTGCGGTAAGTTTTCTATACCTTCTTTAATAGGTTTAATTCCCTCCAATACCTCCTTTGTCATAGTTTTTTGCGTGTCCGTAATAGGCTTAAAAAACTTGGAAAGATCGGTTTGCAATTCTTGCTCACCAGTTCGCTCCGCTCGTAAAATATCCCGGATATTCTTTTTTGTCTCGAGATACTCTTTTACAATTAGGTCTCTTTTTGCTGGATCAGTGATTTTTAAAAAAGACATTTTTTTATTATTATCACAATTTTTATCGCAGTTTTTATCAAAGTTTTTATCGCAGTTTTTATCAAAGTTTTTGTCGTAATTTTATGATCCTACTTTAATTTTTACTTTAAACTCAAAGTTCATTTTAGGGGATTTCATTATTCTTTTCAACCAACTTCCGAAAGGACTCACGAGCTTCTCGCCTCCCTTTTTCAATTAGAGATTCTTCCATCTCACTAGTTAAAGTTTTCTTTGCCTTACTTTTAATTTCTTCTTTCATAACTTTATATTTTTCTAATTCTTCTAAAATTAATTGAAACTCTTCATCACTAATTTTATTATCGTTGAAGGCTTTAGATATATGAGACGATATGGTATTTAGCTTTGTGTCTGCTATTGTCTTTATCTTTTCATGTTTCTCTTTTACTAAAGACTTTTTAACTACATACTTACCAATAAGACTTACAGCTCCTGTTCCAAGAGCCACACCTTCCAATGCTATAACAATAGGGGCTGCTACTATTGTGGATAAAAGGCTGACACCTCCAACTCCTGCACCCATTGTAATAGTAATTGAAACCGTGTCAACAATATCAACTACCTTTGCATGTTCTATGGTATTTCTTACTCAAAGCTTCTCTTTTTAATCTTTCTTCTTCCAAAAAATTTTGGGTTTCATTTTTGTAATCTATACCCCTGCCCTTCATCAATGGGAGGGGCAGACGGTAATGTTGGATAGATTTTTTCTTTCATTTTCATTTTTTTTAAAGATATTTTAAATTAAGTAGTAAACGAGGCATAAAAGCTCGTTTTCCTCAATTTTTACAATCTCGCTCGAATTGTTCGTAATGGTAATTAGAATATCCTCAGCGTTTTCGAGACTAACCTCATTTTGTAAACTGCATCTCTTAAATTTAAGAGAGTATGCTAACGCGGTTAAAACAGCTCCTTTAGTCATCATAAACCCAAACCGTAATCGTATTTGTTTAACTTGCTTAGGGTTGAGTGTAATTTCTTCTTGGTTGAGTAATTTTAGGTTTTACACCAAATTTATAAACAGATATTTTTATAAAAGGATTTAAATATTATTTATAATGATGTTTTATAAACATCACAATATAGCTCCTAAAATAGGTATATTAGCAAATGGGCTATTAGGTCCTAAAAGAAGCCCCTTTCCATCGTAAAACTGTCCGCCCTGTTTTAGATAGAGACCATCACCAACAGACTCCAATCCTTTACCGGATGCAGGCCCCAAATAAAACTCCTTTACCATCTGTTTCTACTTGACAAACGGATCCTCCTTTTTAAAAAAAAAAAAAAGCCCTGACTCCCATCGCTTTTTGTACTCCTGATGAGGCTAAACCAGAAAGAGCACCAACGCCTAACGCCGGTAAAACGGTTTTTGCGATCATGGGTAAAGCTCGCGCTGCCAACCCAGCAACATTCCGAGAAAACCTCCCTCAATATTTTTGTTATGCTTAACCTGCGCTTCACTCATTCTAATTGTTATTCCATTACCATTCTCATAGCCCTTAGCTATTTTCTTCGCTTGTGAATTGGTAATCGCTATAATATCATTACCTTCTAAATCCTCATGACCTAGACGAATACATACCGGTAATCCGGCTTTGATGGCAGATTGAATTTTTTGTTTTTGCCCTTCTGAAATATTAACTTTAACAGTCGTGTAACTAGTTATTTTGTTATATTATAACATTTTTATCTCGCTTCTCTAATATGAAATCTAATTGTTAGATTTTCGCCTCTAAGATTTAGTAAAGTTCCATTTTGACGTGTAATTTTTACCTCTAAGTTGTGTAGTTCATCCATTGTTATTGGTAAGTATACCAAATTAACTGGCGACTCGACTATCTTGTAACCGTGAGAAACATTCGGAAAAAAAGAGTAAATCGTGTTTTGCGTTAAACCATTAACATAGCTTCCCGAGGTAATATCTATGTTAACGAGCAGACTGTTTATACTGAGAATGTTTACTACATTCTCCGACTCATGAAATCCGTGTGCGTATTTTGTCTGCGTAAATCCTAACACTTTAAAAACGGAGTTTGAGTGATCAAAATCTACTTGGTATTCGTTTTCCATGGTAAGAATAGACTTTAGAGTATTCGTGTTTGCAGAAATGTTAACGTAATATTCTTCGTTGTCTACATCATAGTCCCCTTTTTTTCTCATTTCCGGATGAATGGTCTCATTAATGTCTACGAGGTCATAACTCCCTTCTGGTATTTTGATTTTAAACCACGAAGTGCCATTATCCGGAGAATAAAGAAACAGGTTGTTTGTCGCATCGATGTTTGGAAAAGAGTAGTAAGTTTCGAGATTAACTAAAGCTATTTCATACTTTTTATCCTTTTCCAGCTGAATTGGTGGATTAAACCTAGTTCTAAAGCGTGTCTTATTATCGCTTACTATAATTTGGAATGATGTTTTGTGTTTCGTACTTTTTACGATCTGTTTTAAAAGGTCTTCCATTTTTATTTACTAAAAATATTATTCAGGTGTGTTGGAAGAGTTTTAAAAAACAGTTGTGAGAAATATATCTTTTACACCAAGATATATTTCTTGTTTTTTTTTTTTTTTGTTTTTGTTTTTAATAATAAGAAGGCTCTGTATTTTTCAACTCCTCTTCTTCTTCTTCTAATATGAGTTCAAACACTTCATCTATTGTGCCCATCACATTTAATATTTCATCTTTTTCTTCCCTTATTTCTATCATCCGCTCTTCCCTATCTTTTTTTTTTTTTTTTTTAATCAACTCTTCGTCTTCCCTTTCTTCTACCATCAATACTACTTGCATTATAGGTTTTCCTATTTTTTTCTATCATCAAACCTATTAGCTCAGTCTTTTCGGGTTGTGCATAGTCTTTTAAACCAAATATTCTAGCCAGTTCTCTTACTTTTTGTATTGAACAACCACACAAGTCTTCCTCTAATGCTTTGAACCCATATAAAGCCCCACTTATAAGTTCTTCTATACTCTCTTCTATACTCGCATCTTCAAAAAAACTAATTTTTCTTTATTTTTTTCTTAAGCTATTTTCAATTTTTTACTGGCACTATACTGACCTAGGTATGTAAAAGTCGTCAAAACCGTTTCTGTACTGGCCATTATGCCTCTTGCTGGTTAAATCAATGATAACAAAACCGTGAGGTTTTTCCCACGACTTATGGCAAAAACTTCTTAACTTATCCTTAGTCATATCTTCACTTACGTAGTCGTTATAAATATGGTTAATGTTTTTCAGGTCTTGTGGAAAAAGACAGATAAAGTTTGCGTTTTCCCTAATCGTTTGTCGCTGTTTTGAGAGAGGTAAAAGCAGTCGACGTTACTATGCCTTCCACGAATGTAATAGCACTCACACTTATTCTGCTTTTCTAGGAGTAGGTCGTCGAAAATTATTAGATTCTTGTTTTCTGAATTTAACTCGCGCGGATCAGGTACATCTCCGGCAGTTTCATAAGAATTACACTTTATATCCGACTTATCTCTAATCTCTTTCGCCCATTCTTCGACTAAAGCTGATGGGGACACATCTAACTTCTGTATCTCGTCTCGTAGGTCCAACAGCCTTAAAATACCTTCTTTTGGTAGTCTTTCTTCAAAGGCTTTTTTAAGTATGCGATACTCCGGCTGAAAAGACTTTTTCCGAACACGCATAACTCATAGTAGTCAAGCCATCCCGGTCTGAGTAAAAGGTTGAGCAAAAGAGTGGTCTTACCGCACCCCGATTTACCCACGATTAATCCTCTAATACTCTTTGGCAAAAGGGGGTGATTAAACCTCTTTGATACTACTTCGTTCCACGATAAATCTTTAACTTCCATTTTATATAAGTATTTTTTAACACTTATATAAAATATGTATTGCGTTAAATGTAAAAAACAAACGGAAACAATAGATGAAATGCCATATGTCAGTAAAAATGGTAGAAGTATGAGAAGAGGGCAATGTGTAATATGCGGTGTTACAAAATACAAGTTCGTAAAAACTCAAACAGGTTCTTCTCTATTAAACAGGGCAATAAATAATATGCCTTTGGAAATGCATTTGCCAGGGCATAACTTTACAGGACCAGGCACTAATCTTAAAAAAAGACTAAATTCTGATCTTACACCTAAAGAATGGAGTAAACCAGTAAACAGGGTTGATAAAGCTGCATACAATCATGGCTTATGTTACCTAAAAAATTCAGACACTAAAGTTAGAAACAAAATGTGTGATAAAAATATGTTAACAGAGATGGAAGGTATTTACAATCCCACGTTCAGGGAAAAAATGGATAAGTCCATCGTCAGTAAACTCATTGGAACAAAGATGAAATTCGGAATGGGTATTAAAAAAAAAAAATTCCAGCATGATAAATTTAGCAGAAGAATTAAACAAATCCATAAGAAGAAAATTTAAGAAAAGGAGAGTTATAGTAAACGACATAGATAGGATATTGGCTGCGGATTTAGTAGACATGCAAGCATTTTCTAAGTTTAATCGCGATATAAAGTATCTCCTCGCTATCATCGACATTTTTTCCAAATACGGATGGTTGGTACCATTGAAAGACAAAACGGGAAAATCTGTCGCTATAGCATTAAAGAGTATTTTTAAGGAGAGAAAACCAACTAAAATGTGGGTAGACAAGGGTAAAGCTATAGCATTAAAGAGTATTTTTAAGGAGAGAAAACCAACTAAAATGTGGGTAGACAAGGGTAAAGAGTTTTATAACAAAGAGGTTATAAGCTTGGTTGAGTTGTATTCCACTGAAAATGAAGAAAAATCTAGCATGGTTTAGAGATGGATTAGAACAATGAAAGAAAAAATGTGGAAGTATTTTTCCGCTCACTCCACAAACGTTTACATCAACGTGTTACCGGAACTCGTTAAAGAATATAGAAACACAAGACATTCATCCATTAAGATGACACAGGTAAATGCGAGTAGAAAAGAAATGAAACCAAAGTTTGAAGAAATCTTTATCCCGATCATCTCAAAATAGAAGATATAAACCCTAAGTTTTCCCTTGGAGACAAAGTAAGAATAACTAAAAAGAAAAAGACCTTTGAAAAAGGATATACCACAAGATGGACTGAAGAGGTTTTTACAGTTTCTGGGGTAAAACACACATCGCCTGTAACATATAAAATCGTAGATCTTAACGGGGAAGAAATAAAAGGCACCTTTATGAACCTGAGTTACGAAAGACTAGCTTGGAGTTATACAGGATAGAAAAGGTTATTAAAAAAGGAAGAAAGAAATCTCTGGTAAAGTGGAAAGGTTATTCGGATGAGTTTAATTCATGGGTTGACAATAAAGACATTGTAAATATTTCGGTATAAAAAAAAATGATAGATATTGCAATCGAAAACGTAGTTTTACCAAATAGACCGTTAACCAACCTAGAACTAGAAGATGCGGCACAAAAACTATAAAGATACCCGCTTTTAGGGCAGTAATTTTACGAAACACTCTTCCGAAAAAGTGTTGACGACACGAGTGGACCTGGAACACATTGGGTCGCTTGGCACAAAAACGGTAAAACTAAATACTACTTTGACAGTTATGGTATACAACCTCCAACTGAAATTCGAGAGTACCTAACAAGCCCAATATATTACAAGACGGACCAGGTGCAACAAGCTGGTCAGGTGTTTTGCGGTCATTTGTGCTTGTACGTACTTAAGGAGATGAGTAAGGGACAAGATTTACAATCAGTTTTAAATAATCTTTTCTAGTAATAAAAAAATGCCTGTTGATAAATTCGGAGGAATGGCTGATGCTAAAACTAGTGGTGATGGTGTGTCTCTTGCTTACGTAAATAATAATTTATTACGTAAAGATGAAACAACCACCGTTACCGGTTCTATAGATATGGCTGGTAATACATTAACAAAGGTTAGTAATTCGGAAAATCCCCAAGACGTCGCCACTAAACATTACGTTGATGATAATACGGGGTTTTTAAAGCAATATGGGGGATATCATGCTCTTGGGTTTATAAACATGGGTTTTAATAAAATACAAAACGTTAAGGAGCCAACAGAACCGAGTGAAGCTGCTACTTAAGGTTATGTTGATAGAGGCGGTAAAACAATGGTGTGACAATAGGATGGTACTTTTGCCACCGTTGGAAATATAAACATACGGGAATATACTTTAACGAATCTTATAGATCCCGCGGAACCACAAGACGTTGCGACTAAAAATTATATGGATGTTGCTGAAAAGCCATTTAAACGAGTTAACGGTGTATATTTAGCTACAGAATCCATAAGAATGGGTAATCGTAGGTTGGAAGGTGTTGGCACTCCTTTAAGAGAACCAACAAGCCGCAAATAAGTTTTACGTAGTCCTTAATATAGAAGCCGTTAAAAGTTATACGGGGAGCGATGCAATAATAAAAAGCCAAGAAGGAACCTTTTCTGCCGTTGACGATATAAACATGGATGGCAACTCTTTAAAAAATATTGCGGAACCAACGGCTCCGCAAGACGCAGCAACCAAGGCTTACGTAGACGCTAATAAAGTAATAGCGCCGAGACTTATTGATCCCAAACCTATTATAACCGTGTGGGGTGAAGAAAATAGCCCAATAGGAAATGAAAATTACGAGTTTTCATTCGGTAATGGTAATTCAGGCCCTGATCATGGTTTGGGAGGTTACTGCATGAGTGCGCCGGGTAGAATTATAAGAGGTAGTTTAATGGCTATTGAAGATAAACCTAATATACCAGAAGAGCTAAAAGTTAATATCGTGGTAAACGGAGTAGAGCAGGTTGATTACTCTATTATTAAAAAGAAAGGTGAGATTTGCAGCTGCACGGTTTTTCCTAAACCACTCGAGATAAAGCAATGCGACGTTGTAAACTTTGTCTCAAGATCAAACAACCCTAGCGTGCGTCACGCTTACATATCTATCTTAATAGAGTTAGACTTGTAAGTTTGATTTATAAATTATAACTTTGGGGAGATATAATTTACTTTTCGTCAGAACTCAAGTCTAAAATAGAGGGCTCCAAAGGTTTTACGATAGCTTCAGTAATCTCTAAACTGACAAGTACAAAAGTTGCTGCAAAGATGCAGCAAAGAGGGGAATAGCACGGCGAAAAAATAATTTCGCAGTTGCCATCGGTTTCAAGAAATCTTGGGTGAAATTTGATATCGTATACCAAAATACACACAGGCTATAATGCAATTGTATTAGCAAGGAGTCGTCGACTACTGGATTAAGGAAGAGGTTAAAGGGACAATAAAGGATAACACAATAGATTGAAAAAGATATATAAATATTTATTAAAACTCATAAAAACAAAAATTGCGTAAACAAAAAAAAAGATATGTACATTTTAAAGGACCAGGAATCACGATCCCCAGTTTTAATAAAGTTCTATGAAACAGAAGGTTTTTGAAAACATTGTTGGACAATGAGAAAATACTGGTAACCAGTCTTTGCTCCTTTTCCCCCACATTGTTCCTACCAAATCAAAGACAAAAAAAAAAAAATCATTATTTGAGCAAATGTAGTTGGTCGTGTATGTATGCCTAGAAATGCTTTCAGTTTGGTTCAGTCCAAAATTTGGTCGTTTTGTAAAGAGTTAGAGTAAAGAGTTATAATCAAATGCCATACCTCCTGGGGGAAAAAAAAAGACAATTCAAGTTTTAGTTGCAGTAACTATCATGTACGTTTTCCCTGCACTTGACAATTATTAGCTCACCTGAGCACGAAGTGCTAAGCTGAGGTATTGTGATCGGTCGATGTCCGGCGTCCATCTGTCCGTCTGTCCGTCTGTCCACATTTCCTTTAAACATCTTCTCCTCTAAACCGCTGGGCCAATCTTGACGAAACTTGGCAGGAATGTTCCTTGGGTGAAGCTCTACCAAAAGTGTTCTAGAGATTGAATTCCACCCATAACTCTGGTTGCCATGGCAACAAAAAGGAAAAAAATAGCATAGTCTTTGAAAATCTCCTTCTCTTAAACTGGAAGGCATGGAGCTTTGATATTTGGCATCTAGCATCTCCTAGTAGACCTCTTCAAAGTTTGTTCATATGATGCCCTTGGGGTCAAAACTGGCCCCGCCCCGGGGGATCACAAGTTTGAACATAGGAACAAAGAAGGAAAACTTTAAAATTCTTCTTCTCTGAAACTTGAAGGCGTAGAGCTTTGATATTTGGTATCTAGCATCTCCTAGTGGACCTCTACCAACTTTGTTCATATGATGCCCCTAGGGTCAAAACTGGCCCCGCCCCGGGGGTCACAAGTTCGAACAAAGGAACAAAGAAGGAAAACTAAAATTCTTCTTCGCTGAAACTGGAAGGCATAGAGCTTTGATATTTGGTATGTAGTGGACCAAACCTCTACCAAGTTTGTTCATACGATGCCCCTGGGCTCAAAACTGGCCCCGCCCCGGGGGTCACAAGATTGAACATGGGAACAAAGAAGGAAAACTTTAAAATTCTTCTTTTCTAAAACTGGAAGGCATATAGCTTTGATATTTGGTATGTAGACCTCTACCAAGTTTGTTCATATGATGATGCCCTGGGGTCAAAACTGGCCCCGCCCCGGGGGTCACAAGTTCTAATATTGGAACAAAGAAGGAAAAGTTTGAAATTCTCCTTCTCTTAAACTGGTAGGTGTAGAGCTTTGATATTTGGTATGTAGCATCTCCTAGTGGACCTCTACCACGTTTGTTCAAATGATGCCGCTGGGGTCAAAACTGAGGTCACAAATTCGAACATAGGAACAAAGAAGGAAAACTTCAAAATTCTTCTTTTCTAAACTGGAAGGCATATAGCTTTGTTATTTGGTATGTAGTGAACCTGTTCTAAGTTCGATAGCCCACCTGAGCACAACCTGTTCAGTCAGTTCGAAATGGGGTCATGTGGGGTCATAAACTAGGTCACTAGGTCAAATTAAAGTAATACCTTGTGGGCACTCTAGAGGCCACATTTCATGCACAATTGACTTGAAAATTGGTCAGAATGTTTGTCTTGAAAAAAACTCACATGAGTCTAAATTTGGGTCATTTGGGGTCACAAACTAGGTCACTAGGTCAAATTAAAGAAATACTTTGCGGGCACTCTAGAGGCCACATTTATTGTTCAATTGATTTGAAAATTGGTAAAAATGTTTGTCTTGATGAAATTTAGGATGAATTCAAAATTGGGTCACCTGGGGTCATAATCTAGGTCACTAGGTCAAATTATAAAATACCTTGTGGGCACTCTAGAGGCTACATTTCTTGCTCAATTGACTTGAAAATTGGTCAGAATGTTTGTCTTGATGAAATATTGGATGAGTTTGAAATTGGGTCACCTAGGATCATAAACTAGGTCACTTAATCAAATTAAAGAAATACCTTGTGGGCACTCTAGAGGCCACATTTTTTGCTCAATTGACTTGAAAATTGGTCAGAATGTTTGTCTTGTTAAAATCTCACATGAGTCTGAATTTGGGTCATGTAGGGTCTTAAACTAGGTCACTTGGTTCAAATTAAAGAAATACCTTGTGGGCATTCTAGAGGCTATATTTATTGCTCAAATGACCTAAAATTTGGTCAGAATGTTTGTCTTGATAAAATCTCGGATGAGTTTGAATTTGGATCACCTGGGATCATAAACTAGGTCACTTGGTCAAATTAAAGAAATACCTTTAGGGCACTCTAGAGGCCACATTTTTTGCTCAATTGACTTGAAAATTGGTCGGAATGTTTGTCTTGTTAAAACCTCACATAAGTCTGAATTTGGGTCATGTGGGATCTTAAACTAGGTCACTTGGTTCAAATTAAAGAAATACCTTGTGGGCACTCTAGAGGACACATTTATTGCTCAATTGACTTGAAAATTGGTCAGAATGTTTGTCTTGATAAAATCTCGGATGAGTTTGGATCATCTGGGGTCATAAACTAGGTCACTTGGTCAAATTAAAGAAATACCTTGTGGGCACTCTAGAGGCCACATTTATTGTTCAATTTATTTGAAAATTGGTTAAAATGTTTGTCTTGATGATGATCTAAGATGAATTCATAATTAGGTCACCCTGAGTCATAATCAAGGTCACTAGGTCAAATTAAAAAAATACGTTTAGGGCACTCGGCCACATTTATCGCTCAAATGACTTGAGAATTATTCAGAATGTTTGTCTTGATAAACTATCAGATAAGTTCTAAATTGGGTCACCTGGGGTCATAAACTAGGTCACTAGGTCAAATTAAAGAAATACCTTGTGGGCACTCTAGAGGCCACATTTATTGTTCAATTGATTTGAAAATTGGTTAAAATGTTTGTCTTGATGAATTCTAGGATCATTTCAAAATTGCGTCACATGGGATCATAATCTAGGTCACAAGGTCAAATTATAAAATACCTTGTGGGCACTCTAGAGGCTACTTTTCTTGCTCAATTGACTTGAAAATCGATCAGAATGTTTGTCTTGATGAAATATTGGATGAGTTTGAAATTGGGTCACTTGGGGTCATAAACTAGGTCACTTGGTCAAATTAAAGAAATACCTTGTGGGCACTCTAGAGGCCACATTTATTTTTCAATTGATTTGAAAATTGGTTAAAATGTTTGTCTTGATGAAATCTAGGATTATTTCAAAATTGCGTCACCTGGGATCATAATCTAGGTCACAAGGTCAAATTAAAGAAATATCTTTAGGGCACTCTAGAGGCTACATTTCTTGTTCAATTGACTTGAAAATTGGTCAGAATGTTTGTCTTTATGAAATATTGGATGAGTTTGAAATTGGGTCACCTGGGGTGATAAACTAGGTCACTTGGTCAAATTAAAGAAATACCTTGTGGGCACTCTAGAGGCCACATTTATTGCTCAATTAACTTGAAAACTGTTTAGAATGTTCGTCTTGATAAATTTTCTAATGAGTTCCAAATTGGGTCACGTGGGGTGATAAATTAGGTCACTAAGTCAATTTACGGAAATTCCTTGTGGGCGCTCTAGAGGCTACACTTTTAAGCTCAATTGACCTGACAATTGGTCTGAAATTGAATTATGCACGTGGAGTGAATTTCGCCTATTGACTCAGGTGAGCGATCCAGGGCCATCATGGCTCTCTTGTTAGTTTTGCTGCAGTATTGATCAAACGGTCAAGTAACTGTTTCAGAAGCAACTCTTTCGATCAGCCATATTACTATTAAGTGTGACAAATTTGGTTTTAACACCTAACCTTTTACACAGACTTGGTTACACTTCGATCATTTTTTTCCCCTTTTTAATATTCGGACATTTTTTTTTTTTTTGTCAAAAATGACGCCCATTTTTGACAAAGTAATGTCAGAATATAAAAAAGGAGAAAATGATCGGACTGAACCCAGGCTGCCCTTTAAACAATCCCGTGTTTTAACAACACTGAAGAAAAGGTGTAAGAAAAAGGAAAAGCTGGTAACAAACGATCTCGCCTTCCCGTAGTGCCTTCGTAGACCACATATACCATTAGAGCATGGCCGTAGTAAATTTGTCGTTTGCAGCTGCTTTGTATTTATGTGCGATTAACCCATTTAGGTATATGTACATGGTCAACTAATGCTCCTTTTAATGGGCACTGAGATTTATACGATCCCTGTGGGCAGTCCCTTAAATCATTGCTGGAAAAGGGGCTGTTGCTTGTGATAAGTAATTGCTGCCTTCTCCTGTATGTTTTTCAAATAGTTTATTTCATTCATAATCAACAACAAGTCCTTGTATAATTTTATTCATTTTATAATTGTACGACCGAATTGCCATTTTTTTCTCTGTGTATGTGTGAGTATGTGTTTGGGTGGGGTATCTTTTTACCAGGATACAAAATGTAAGACTAGTCCATTTTGGAAACATTTGTGGACGAAAATTCAAATTTCGGTAAATTGATGGCTTTTTGTCTCAGACAAGAAAACGGGAAAAAAACTCTTGTTACCGATACTTTTACCATTATCCACGATATTTTCATGGGTAGGTGCACCGGCTGCCGCGACATAATTGAAAATGATGTCTTTGGGGTTAAACACCAGGTAATCGGAAAGAAAGTATCAGGAAAAAAGTATCGGAAAAAAAGTATCAGTGTTTGCTAGGACAGAAAGTATCAGGAAAAAAAGAATCAGTTTCTGGTCAATGTTTTGATACTTTATCAATGTTTTATTTTAAATCATATATTTATGATTTTGATACTTTATATAATTAATTTTTCATATTTAAGCACAAAAAATTCTGGTTAGAAAAATTTTCTCTTTTTTCTACAGTGTTTTCAAAGGCCTTTTAACTTCATAAGTTGGTAAGAAATTAACTTTGTAAACCTCACAAAACGTGAATATTATAAGTGAAGTGTAAGTTCAAGATCAATCGGAAATGAAATAAAATGATGATTAAACACAACATTTAATAGATAGTTTTGCAATATCAGTGACTTAATCAAGGTTAAAATTAGACATTAATTAGGATTATACAGATAAAAATCACACAAATAAATAAACACTAATCAAAAACATTTTAATTACTATTGTTATGCCCCAATCTCTTGCAGATATCAACAACTAACCATGTTCGTTTGCATTTCTTCCCAATCTCAGACCAGAAAAATTAAGAAGAAAAATGTACAAGTTTTTACGTTATATAGATCTACCAGACTTAGTCTTTTTTGGCAACTGATACTTTTTTTCCTGGTTCTTTTTTTCCTGATACTTTCTTTCATACAATCTAAACACCATACTCTTTCAATTAAATTTCAAAGGCAGATAGTGTGGGTTGAGATCGGCATGCTATGGTGTGGAGTCGAAATTCAATGAACACTTTTGGCAAGACTTTTCGTATGGTTTATCGCATATGCTATAGGTTATGGACATGTTGGTGAGAAATGTTTCTGATAGTCGTGACAATCAATGTAATAGATTTATGATAGAGAGAGAGAGAGTGTGTATGTATTCCCTTGGTTTTGTATCATCTCCTTTTTCCCCGGATTGTGTTCTGTCCTTTCTTTGTCGGATCCTATTTTCTGAACCACATTGAATTTGTCATCTGCATGTTTTTTACCCTTTACCTACCCTACCTTTAGAAATTGAGATATCCCGGTTACCGGCGTGTTCTTCTTGTGACACAATGCTTTTACTCTTCACTAATCTCAATTTAACTAAACCTGAGATAGTGGTTTAAAACATATGGAACCATAGATATTGCCAGGTACCTACACTTTTTTCCATTTCCCACTGTTTTTTATCTTTTCAAAAGCGAATTTGACTTATAGAACAGAGCTCTGTTTTAAAATGTCTATAAGCATGGAAGAGTAACGATCCATTTGAACAACATTAAAAGCTATGAAAAAGGCTATCGGATTCGTAATATTTTTCCACTTAATTTGTAAAATAATAGACTGGTATACAGTGTATCATCTCAAAACAAAATACCACGCATTCAAAGCAGATAACAATTTCACTTTGGGCCTAAAAGGACTTCTGTGGCGTCGAGTTGCTAAACATAAAACCTGGGTATTTACAACTGTTTGTATTTGTAGGAAATTAGGTATACAAAGAATCGGCAAATTCTATGTTTTTGTCTAATACCATCTGGATAATGAAAATATTTCATAAGATAACGTTGCAAAAATTGAAGGGAGATTTCTGTTCGGATTTAATCCATGGACATAGAGAAAAACCATCAATATATGCACTGCGGCTGATGTCGCCGTGCAATAAAAGCCTTAGTAGTAGAAATGTAAACATCATTTATAAAAAAAACGACAGAAGCTTCAAGGGGCACATCTAAATCTAAATGATCTTCTTGTACAAAATTATTGCCTAATATTTTTATTTATTTTTTTTTACTTTCTTTTTCAGTTGCTTTTCTATAAAATTCAGCGGTTACGACGCTGGTTTTGCTAACTCGTTATATTCATCTTCAAGTCTCGCATAAAAAAATGGAGAGTTAGGAAACTCCTCATCCCTCATCGCAAGATTGTAAAAAAAAAACGCTATAATATTTCGGGTTATTTATTAAATTTATTTCTTTTTTTTCCACATTGTGTATGTATTCTGTAATTTTTTTTAAGACGCGTATAAAATTAATCTCTTTTAAAGTCGGGTTATTACTTATGAGACAATCAAAGCGCATTTTATACTCAGAAAAATTGCGGCGGTTTTTTTGCACGCCACTAGAACGTAAATAAGGGGTATGGAGATAAAACGGGCCTTTATATCCATTAGGATATTCATACATAAGTTCTAGTTGTTTTTTATAATAAATATTTTTTTTTAAAATCCCTTTTGGATTTGGAAGAGATTAACAAGGTGGCGTTGAGCGCGGAGAAAGACAAAAGGTCTATTTTAGAGGATGGTATACATACTTTGGCATTAGGGCATTTTCCAACGTGTTTATAGTTGAGGAATCCCCATTTTATAATTCAGTCTAAGAATTATAAAATGTTTGATGGTTTTAGAACTACCATGTCATATTTTACCCATTTCTATGGCCATAAAAATACATTTTTAGAGCCAGAACTCTCATTTTCTTACTACTTAGATTGCATCGGGATAGCTTCTCCCTTCTCAACTAGAACACAAGACGTGGATAAACTTTGTCCGTGAACCTTCTTGCATTTTCTAAGATGTTCCTCGCCTTCAGAGTTTTGACATCTTTCAAATCTAAAACGATACCGACAACTCTTTTTCTTTAAGTTATTGCTAGCAACAACTCATTTACAACTAAAGACCCGAAATGGAAATCTAAACAATCACTTTACAGAATAGACCAGTGAATCAAATGTAGTACAAAATAAGATGTCTGACTGTAATACAAGAATCTAATTGATATTTACTTGTCGATAAAATAGAGTATTTCATTTGGGTTTTTTAAACGTTAAATATGTATTTCTCTTGCACATGACTGGATTGATTTGCAGCCAACCACCCTTGAATTAATTTTGACAAAGAAGGAAGCTTTTCTTAGTATTCAAATACGCTTTCACCACAATTTGTAAATAAATAATTATGTATTAGAAACTTATTTGTATTGTTAATGTATTACACCATAATACTTTCGAAGTTTTCTGTGGAATATTTATTTCTGCAGTCACTCTCAGAAAAACTTCTTACCTGTACAGTTTAATTTTCAAGTGTAAACCCTTTAGTCGGAATAGAGCTGCACAGACAATCACGTTCAGAGCAAAGCCGCTGAGCAACAGGAAAGTGCCAGAGTATCCAAAGTTTTGAAACAGCATTTCAACAAGCGGTATCAGCATAAATCCACATATATTCGGCAGTTGCTACCCCAAAACGCAAGGCTTTTTCTTTTTTCAAAATAGTATCCTAGTACTTTAGGAACTGGAGTCAAGGCGAACGCCCGACCAAGACCTGAAGAAGTAAAGCATGTTTTCTTTTTCACATGTCGCTTTCAACAGTACTTGAGTTATAACGGCGACAGCTTACATAGACGTGTTAACCCGTAGTCTATTAAGGGTGATACAATCCGCTTTTAAAGGGACAGCTTGGATCAAGATCATGTTGCACAGAATATGGGGTCATGTCTTTCTCAGGCTTAACGAATACTTGGTTGAACTCTTCTACTTGACCATCACCCCTGTCGGGTATTGAAGCAGGATTTTCTGGTCACAAACCAATGCCTTAACCAAAGAACCCGAAGACTATTGTAAAATATAAAACAAATATTAACGTTTTGTAATCTAAAAATATCTTTTATAACATTAACCATAAGATTTCATATAAAAACGAAATGGCAATTTTTGTCAGCAGAAAATGCAGGAGTGTTGCAATTTCAGGGCAATTTGGATCGATAGTGTTTCAAAAGAGATGAGGGTATTTGGATCGGTTATATAAGAATAATCATGCCACATACGCCAAGTTTGTTTGTTTGTTTCACTGTACACAATAGTATCAAACGTTGTAATAAATACAATATATCTTCAGGGTTGACCATTAGAACGCCGAATGCAAGATCAGACATGACGTTTTTAATTTACTCTGTCATCATCATCATCAGCAATAACATCAAACAATTTTGGACTTAGAACACACACACACACACACACACACACACACACACACACACACACAACCCGCATACATCACCGTAGCGAAAATAGAGGAATTCAAAACTCGGTGAGAAGCCTATAAGAATAAGCCCAATGGTTAGCAGACATGCTCCAAGTAAGACCGGGTAACTATAAGGCAGTTTGGTGCACAAAACACTTACAAATGGTCCTGATAGAATATAAAACAAAACTGCATTTTGTATACGCAAGCTTTTTTTGTAAAGTTGTATATAGAACTCCTTGTCTCTGTTACCATTTTTTATTGACCTCATTTTCTTTTGTCTATATACATGTATGTTCTTTAAACTAGAAATATGATACTGACACAAATATATATTAGTCACGGTTTCCGGGAAGGAGCTATCAAGAGTAACAAAGTTGTAAGAACTTGTAACTTGAATTTGTTAATTTACATTAGAATTATTTGAAATTTATATGTGCAAAAGAGGACAGAAAAAATAACTTTATTTCTGATTAGCGCTGACAGACTATTAAATCAGAGAAGAAAGATTACATTAAGTAACTAATCCCGTGATCAATGTCACTAAAGCAGTTGCTGTAGCGGAACCATCATACCTCTCCATAAATCTCTGTAAAATATCCCATCGAACCTCCAGAGACCACCTTGATAAATATTATGAGGTTTTTATATATGCTTAGGTACAATGAAATCAACTGAATCAGTACTCTGTAGAACAATTCTATATGTATGTGTAATGACGAGGCTCAACTGTCTCCTCGTTCAAATTCTACACTAGTTCTCAGTATACCCATCCATGAAACTCAGTATTTTCCTCAAGCATGTTAAGTTATATCACATTATACAGGCAAACCCACGTTGATGATCAGCTGTGTTAGTAGCCACGTGAATGAAGCAAACATTATTCTTCGTTTCGAGATTTGAGATTTTAGACTTAAGCCTTTCGGCGCCATAGGCGAAAACAGGGACTTTTGCGGAAGGCATAGATCAAGATCAGACTGCACAGAACGTAATCTTACATTATACAGGCAAACCTGCGTTAATGGTAGCCACGTGAATGAAGCAAATATTCTTCTTGGTTTCCAGATTTGAGTTTTTACCGTTAAGATACAAAAGTTTCGTGTTACATCATCCAGCTGTTAAAAGAAGGCATTTCTTAGAAATTGTTACGGCAGACAGAGATATAAACATAAGTAAATCCTCGTCCTGTTTAATTTGCTGACCATTACGAACAAATTCTATTTAACACTTTTTGCATTCATAGCAGTGATGTGACTGAAACGATGTGTAAAATCTCAGAAAGTCTGTGATGCCATATGGATGGAGAAGGACTAAAGATGGCCATTAAAAGGCAAAATATTGTTAACTACACAAAAAAGTAGTGCTCTATCTCCTTTCGCACCAAAAGATAGCATCAGTCTGTTGTAAACGGACTGACTAGCTTAATTCTGAACTGAGGCATAAAATATACTATCCTTCATCTGTTAACATACTCTTCATTATTTGCATTATGGGCATTAAAACTAGTCGCTCCGATAACTATTCCTGGCCGTGTTCAATTTGACTGTAAATATCCCAAGATTTACGAGCTAGAAGTACGAACATTTATATCATTATGTCTACAAACCATGTTACTGTGTTTCAAAGAACATGTTGACCGATCGATTCTTTGTCCTGTTGTTTTAATAAACAATGTCACAATGTTGAACTGCTCTATTATTGTGGTTATAGGAGACGTTTAATGGTTGTCTCTTTGTGTTGTTAGATTTAAAAAAAAAAAAAAAAACGGTAACGTTGTCGAATGTCCATATCGTTATTTCGTCATTTCATTTCGGTCCAACTTGTTGATTCTTTGTGTTGGTTGGTTAATGCACAATGCTGGCTTGTCAGAGAGTTGATTTTGTCTACATGCCAATTTATTGTGTCTATTTGACATCTTGACTGATTGAGTCTTTGTGTTGTTGGGTTAAAAAACGAAATTGTTATGTCTGCATGCTGCGTTATTTCGTTCATTTGACATGTTCATTGGTCGACTTTTTGCGTTGTTATGTCAAAAACAAGTTATTATGCATAAACTACAAGGAATAATCTTTATATGAAATGTTGATTGGCCGATTCCTTGCTTTGTTTGCTCAATAACATATCAAACAGTTTTATTTTTACGTCTGCACGCCTTGTTTTCGTGTTCATAGCCCACCATGTCTAGTCTAGTCTTTCTATAGTTGGGTTAACAATGTTCAGTTGTCAAATGGTTATATTACTATGTTTATACAGTGTCGAATAGACAGGAAGAAGAAGAAGAAAAAGAGCAACAACAACAACAGCAAAACGAAAAGGAACAACGTTTAGAAGCCCAATACCAACTATTATTCTAAGAATTAAGGCGCCCAGATTGACACACCTCCATCAGTCACTTTTAACTTCATCCTGCAGTATTTCTGTCGAATCAGAATCATACTACAAGTCACGGTAATGTCGTCCTTAATCCTTAACAGTGTCTGCTCTTCACATTGGACAGTATCTACACAATACCATTATTTTCATATATAATTTTACATCAAATCTATCTATTGAAAACAGTAGTATCCATCTTTAATTTGGGAAGGTTTCCCACGATTTTTCTGTATACTTTGATCGATGGTATTATACCAACCCAGAGCATATGTAAAACTCTTTAAACCGATACATTTATTTCCATTTGTGTTCTCAATGTATTGCTGCAGATTAGTGGTATCATTAATATTTGAAATGGTATGATACATCATTATCATTATAAAAAAAAAAAAAAAAAGTGATGACAATAGAACAAGCATTTAAATATAATTCCCAAGTAAGTTATTCAAACGGAAGTGTTTACAGTAAAAAATCAATTAATATTATCACACAAGAAATAATCATTACTTCCGATGGAAAAAGCTTTACTGCAGATTTTCCAAACATATTTGAAAATTATATCCTACCACACATATCATCGGAGGCAGTAGCATCAAAATGAGATTCAAACTGGTTTAACAAAAAAAGAAGAAAATGTGGGGTTTCATCTTGTGAGTATCTTTCACCTAAAAAAGTTCATGTAGATTATCTGAAACAAGACGCTGGTGTAATAGATTCATGGACAACATTCATTCTAGACAAATCAAATGGATTTACAAAAGCCGGAATTGAACGTATCAACGATTCAATTAGAACTGGGCGAACTTGGTGCACAATCACAATCAAGAACAGATGTACTCGGTATAGGACAAGCTTTTGAAGCCCAGAAACAATTTCTTGCAAACATTGACGATGCAATAAATAGTCCAATAGATTTGCCAAGTCAAATTCAAAGATACCAAGATACATTAAAATACGCAAGAAGTCAAGTTAATTTTGTAAACGGACTTGGTCTTTATATAGTCGCTAAGTGATATGGAACTCAGAATAGGAAAAATTCAAGATTATAATAATAAAATTATAGTTGCTGAACAGCAACTTGGTCTTGGTCTTAATAAAGGAGTCAACGTTGAAGCAACACCGCCTCCTCTTAGTAAGGTAAATCTTGAAGGAACAACAACTAAAGGAACAAAAAGAATACCTTTAATTGTATCGTCTTTATCATCATAATCATCCTTTTTAAATGTAGGATTATCAAACTGAAGCCCTCCTTCAGCCATCTTTTTCTTTCTTTTTTTTTTTTTTTTTTTTATAAAAAAAATGTCAGCATACGGTGATAAACTCAATCCATATCGTAAAATCAGAGAATCTCTTTGTAAAAGGAATTCGTCAGAGTGTTATAATAACAAACAACCCAAGCACAATCGATCGAAACCAAAAATCTTTAGTTTTCCAGTAATAATTATGTTATTGTTCCAAGGACTGCTCGCCTTGCTTTTGAAATTGAAATAAAAAGCACAGACGCTAATGCAAAAACTTACCAAAATATTAAAAGACCATAATTAGAATTTCAGGCAACGAAGTGATGTCAATTGATGGCAGTGATATTTACTACTGTTACGTCGATTTGTGGAAGTGTCCAAATGAACGTTCAAATATGGCATTCAAGGTCTTGGAATGGATAACATGCTAAAACACAGAATTGGTGCTGGCAGATAAGGAAAACAAAGCAATTGCAAATGCTTTTAAAAACAGATTTTGCATTCCACTTGGTTTTGAATTACTTGAAACACATATGCCATTTTATCAAGTTGTACTTAGAGATAGACTGGAATATGAACTTACTTTCAATGATTACAACAAAGTGATTAAATCAACCGATGACACAGCATCATACACCATTGAAAAATCTGCCTTGAATTTGATATGGTTTGTAATACAAAACTCGTTAAACAAATTAGACAACAATATAGCAGAAAAATGATTATACTTTACGACCGAGTATTAAGACACAGAAAAATAACAAAGAACAAATCTGATGCACTCTGGAACATCAATTTGAATGTGTCTGCTCGAAGTTTGAAAGGAATCCTAATGTTGTTTGAAGACCCAGAAAGAACAAGCTCTGAACAATATTATAATCCCAAAATTGAAAAAGTAGAGATGACTTTAGGTGTACCAAATCAACTGTACAGCCAAGGAATGAGGGCATATCAGCATTGGAAGAAATAAATAAATTCTTTGCCTTGACATCAAAGAGGTGCAAGGAGACTGATATGGTGGCCAAAGATTTATACTTTACCTACACTTCATTAGAAAAATATCTGACCGATAATTATGCCTTCTGGTTGGGCTTGCGAACAACCGATGATACCTTGCTTCACAGTTCTGGTATAAGAGTAGAGAATGCATTAGAAGGCATTACAATTCAGATAAGAGAAAGAGGCAGATGAAGCAATTTATATTTGTATGTAATACAAGACACACAGCTTAATTTTGAGGATGGGAGATTTAAAGAGGCTTTATATTACATTCATTTTCATTACTATAAAAAAGTAACTTATCAAAATATTCCCATTGTGCTATTATTTGAGGGCAAACAAGTTGTGGCAAGACAGATTTTGTATTGGATTTACTCGAAAAAGAATAAAGGGGTGTCTTTGAAAATTCAATACAATGGAATAAAGCATATAAAATCGTGAATGGATTGGTGATGTCAGAAAACCGAAAAAGAAAAACATCATAATCGTAAACCCAGTTTATAATGGTGAAGAAAAATTACAAGAACTGCTCAGAAAGTTTTTTAAGGAATATGCTGGTTCTCCTTCTTTATACATGATTGATGACTGCAGTGCCACAAAAGAATTAACGGAAATAAGAAAAGATATGCTCTCTGAATTGGCTTTCTCAGGAAGACACACAGAACAGTCGGTTTGTGTTATTTCGCAGAGATATTATTCTGTTTTGAAAGACTTGCGAGAGCAAACAAAATGGTTATGTATGTTTTATACACAAGATAGAGATATTTATGAAAATTGTCTTCGTTAGAATGACGTGATTGAAACATTGGAAGAGAGACAAAGAATTATCAAAGGTAAAACATAGAAAATTGATATTGAGAACATACCAACCTACTGATTACTGGTTAATTGATAAATGCTTACTTTTTTGAATATTGCTAATAGCATTGGTAACATTAAATCTGTGAAAATAGAGAGGGAAAATAACAATGCTAATAGCATTGCTAACAGAAAAACAGCAATGATAACAGCATTGCTAATAAGCAATTCTAATAATAAAAAAATAATAGTAAAAGTAAAATGCTACTAGAATTAATAACAATTCTGTCTGCTGTCTGTAAATCTGTCTGTTAGATGCATCATCATATTTCATTATTTTGAATTAAAAAATATTTTCATCAATATAAAAATAAACGCAGAAGAACTATTACAAGAGAAAGAAGAAAATGTAAACACAAAATGTGAAAGATTATGATCAATCTTTTGCTGGAGGTGGGGGCAAGCAATATTTAGGTCGGGAACTTCAAATTTCAGAAATAGATGAAATGTCTGCAGAACAAATATATAAATTGTATTGTAGGTATGAAGCAAGACTGGGTGCAAGTATGACTGAAACTTTGGGAAATTCTTTTATTAATATGTATGTGGTGGGTGTATCAAAATACTTCCATGTTATTGACCCTGCAAAACTGATGGAAGATTTGAAAGAAGATTCATTTATAAATCATGCGTTGACAAGTGTTTGTTGTGAGCTGTATTATAAATACCGTATGTATCTTCCTCCTTTTACTGCAATTTTAACAACTGTCAAACATATAGATTTTAATAGAAAAGAAAATAATGAAACTTTAAAAAAAGATGACGAGTGACGAAGCTGAATCTAAACCATTAGAAATAAGAACTAGAAATCCTAAGCGTGATGCTGCAGGTAAGAAAGGTGCTGAAGCAAGAAGATTAAAAAAAAAGAGGCAAAACTTAATGAATCCATAACTAAGAAAGTTCCTGAAAATGAGACAGATCTTAGTAAATCAATAACCAAGACAAATCCTGAACCAGTTCCTGAGAATGATTTTCAAGCATTTCCATATTTTCTACTTGGCCTGGTAATTAGCATTACTGGATTAGCATTGTATCAATTTACAAAACCTCAACAAAAAATAATAAATTAACAAGTTGTAGAACAACCTTACGTAAAAAACAAGATCATGATCCGTTTGATTTTAATTGATATTTTTAAAAAAGAAAATTATCATAACAAAAAAGATGAGCACTGTAAACAAATTGCAAACACTTTATATCATGCAGCAGCGGAAACAATACCTACAGTTGGATATTCAGAACTTTAGGAAACCTACACCAGAAGTAATTTTAATATGGAAGATACTGCAATGGTATCTATAGCCATTTTGTTTGCAATGTCAACACAAGACATGTTCATAAAACAGGGTATAATTCCTGCAGATATTATGACAATTTTATCTTTTTTTTTTTTTCATTTTACTATATAGAAAATGGCAACTGCAGTAGCAATGATGATAGGAGGTGCATTAGCATTTTCAGGAAGCGATTACTTATTCTCAAAGATGGGGAAAAAAAAAACTGTGATGATGAAAAAAAAAAAAAAAAGACATGACAAAGCAGTTGAAAAGTAAGAGGTTGCTCAAGCGGCTTGGAATGAAAAAAGAACAGAAAGATTCGATTTTATAAATGATCAAATGCCGTTCAGACATTCTATGATGTTGATCAAGCAATGAAACAATAATTATATACGACTAAAAAAAAATAGATCCATTACCAAGAGCCGAAGTTGAATAATTTCTGTACACCATCAGCAGATCAACAGAACAGAGAATTTTTTTTTCATTATTTGTGGAATGACAGTAACTGGGTTTGTTGCGTATAAGTTGTTGTAGGTAAAAAATGAAATAAATAAAGTTATTTGTATTTTTTTATGTTGTAGGAAAAGACCAAATCATAAGCATATTTTTTTTTAACTAGTTCTACAGGGTTTTAAGGCAAGTTGTCTAGAACGGTGGTTGTTTTCCTTATTTTTTTTTCCCAAGATGTCCAGGACACCGAAACTTCTGCGAAATCTTTTGTAGTTAAAATTATAGTTTCAATTGCTTGTGTCAACTTTCCTGTGCGAAGTTATCGTGTAGATTTCATTAATCTCTAAGTTATTTGTATCGTGAAAGGATTGTTGTTTTAGCAATTCTTCGAATTCTTTTGTTGTGATTGTCTCGTTTGCATTACTTGCTTTCTTTGACTCTTATATTAAATATAATACAGCCCAAAATCAGCAGTTAAAAAAGTAGCAAAATAAGCTAGGGTTAGTAAAAAGCAGGCATTGGAATTAAAAAAAAAAAAAAAAAAAAAAAAAAAAAAAGCAAACAAACCTGCGCCAAAAAAAAAAAAATTATTAGACCAAGATTTGATGTTTCTGCAAATAATGAAGTTCATTATGCAGATTTGCTTTTTTTTTTTTTTTTTGCCACATGATAAAACATACAAATATGCGTAAGTGTTAGTTAAGTTTGGGATAAGATATAAAGAAGCAGAACCCTTGAAATCAAGAGACAGCAAAGAAGTTACAAATGCTTTTGAAAAGATATATAAACGTCATTTGAAATTTCCAAAATTATTACAAGTTGATCAGAGTAGAGGGGCTATGGTATCGGTTTCACAACTAAAGAATGAGCATAATGTTAGAACCAGGACAGGTAGAAGGGAAATACATAGAGACCAAGGTATAGTAGAAAGATTCAATTAAACTTAAAAGATTGTTTGGTTATCAATATGCAAAAGAAATTCAAACACAAAAAAGAAACAGAGAATGGGTTAAGAGATTACCTGATGTCATTAAAGCACTGAATGCGAAGACAAAAAACCTCCATCTAGACTAACGTCCATAAGAAACGCCTCATCTCCCTCTGTCGCGTCATATTTCATGAATTAAATATCGAATGCATGATTTTTGTAATTTAAAAATGGACTTTGTCAATATTTCTACACACATCACATGACACAAGCGTTTAGCTAAATATTAAACAAATTTAACAGCCATTTCAACAAACTCATCCCCTTAAATTCATCAATACCGTGTATGGTCTCCTTGATGACTTGCTATCAGTGCCTGCAGTCGCCGTCACAGGGACCCACACAGATTACGTAGGAGGTAGCGTGGAATGCGAGCCCACTCCTCACGAAGAGCATTTGTCAATTCTTGGACGTTTTGCGGCTGTGGGTTACGTCGACGTAAACGACGTCCAAGGATGTGTTCGATTGGGTAACAATCGGGAGAGTTAGCAGGCCATGGCAGCACGGCAATATTATTGGCCATGAGAAAGTTTCTGGTAAATCTGGCCGTGTGGGGGCGCGCATTGTCATGTTGAAATGTAAGACTACGGCGTTGCTGAAACATGGGAACGACCACAGGACGAAGAACTTGGTTTACATACCGTCTGCATTTAAATTACCATTAATAACCAGTAGGTCAGTTCTATATGTGTGGTTTATTGCTGCCCAAACCATTATACCACCACTCCAGAACACAACTTTGGATGTACCGTTCATTACGTCGACGGTAAACGCGGACTCGTCCATCGGCACAGGAGAGGTTAAAACGGGATTCGTCACTGAAGACCACATCACGCCAACGTCTTCCAATGTTGTTTGAGCCCACTGCCGACGTTCCTGACGGTGGCGGTCAGTTAGCACAACACCACGGTACGGCCGCATGCACAATATTCCACGCTCCCGAAGACGTCGCCTTTTGTCTTGGCATTTTCGAAATTGATGTTTTCAAAATATTGCTTGGAGTACTTAATTGTAAATCAATTACTGTATACACATGCATAATTTTGACCGACATAACCACTTGGGGAAAATGCATGGGGCGCCTGGGCAAAACGGTGCCATGAGCCATGGTTGAAGAAAATATAATAGACTGGCACAAAATTTCATGCTTCAGTAGATTAGAGTAGTGAAAATTCTATGGTAGTCAAAAAGTGGCATATTTTTCGATGAGGCGTTTTTTAATGGACGTCAGTATATTAAAACAAGAAAGGTGGTGGTAAAAGATGAGCTACTGATCCGAAATGGACATTCACAAGATTGATTATCCTATTATTACTCAAGGTATTAGAGTTTACGCAAATATTTTGCGCACGCAAGCGACTTACGTATGTCGTAAGTTTTAACGTACGGCGTTTCACTAATACCAACGTACGCAAAACACAGCGTACGAAATGCGTACGCTCGGATACTCTCTAAAAGAAGGTAGGATTGTTTCGTAACAAGTGCTCGTACGTCACATTCGTCTGCGTCCGCGCCAACTGTCAGTTCGACTTTGTAAACAGCCAACTAGGTTTCTAAACTGCATTTAACACGAAAATGACGGAAACGACGAAAAGAAAAGCCAACTGGACAAAGGAGGAGATTGATAGACTGACCAGCGCATATAGTGAAAACCATAAACTTTTGGAAAGCAAATTTTCGGCCAACGTAACCGCCACGGAAAAGAAAGCGGCTTGGGAAAGCGTGCTAGATTCGTGAGTTTTTAAATCATTTTCCTCGCTAGAACTACTGAAAAACTCAATGTTACTCTATGATTTACATCAGACCTACTTCTCAGTTCTGCGTTCGTGTAAAAGAAAAGGTTATTAATAGCTTAGTTTGCAAAAAAAAATTGAGTTTATCAAACCATAGTTCAACTTAATCACAAGGAAAGGAACTGAAACTCCGCTTACTGTGTGTTAGTCAATCATCGTCCTTTCATTAAACACAATAAATCCAATCTGTATGGGGTATTTACAAAAAAATATTTCAGCGAGCCTGACCTATCCGATTCACAGCCGCCTTTTCATTATGCAGGTGTAATCGCGGATTTTACCATACACATGTGTTGAAAAATGGGTGAACAATTTAATAGATGTACACTTTGGCAATTTCAGGGAACCGAATCAAGTATTACATTTTCAGTTATCACACAGAGTGAACTGTATGTCCCATTTAAGATACTCTTGACATACAGTAACAATGACCAGTTTGAAAACATTCAGCATCAGCTTATCATAGGAAATATTGTGTAAGATTAGGGCAAAGTCCTAGGCACAAACAACCCAAATTTTCCATTGGTATCAAATTTGTTTCAGGTCTTTACAATATCACTTTAATCTTCATTGGGTAAGAATCAGCATGTCAGTAGATTTTGAGATTGTTTTTATTATTGTACATGTGCACACATAGCCATCAATCAGCCACTAGAACTGAACATAAACATTTGTTATGAATTTTCAGGGTAAACAGTACTAGCAAGGTAGGGCGCTCCCTGGAAGAGGCCAAAAAAAAAATTAGTGACCTGAAAGTTGCAGCAAAGAAGAAGGAACGGGCAAGGGTGCGGCACAATTCTGGGACTGGTGGTGGGCCACAAGCAGTAGATCTCAACGCATCGGAAATCAAGGCAATTTTTAATTCCACTAGTTCTGAATGCAATACTAAATGAAAGATGAAACAAAAGCATCATATTCATAATTTTTAGTTTATTCTCACAAAGAATAACTACATCAGTGGATCTACTTTTACAAGTGGTGAATACCATTTATTTGTCAACACAAAATAATTATTGAAATAAAAACAGTAATAATAAAATATCGGTTATAGAGTGGATAATAGTTTCGGGAAAATGTATTTGGTAATTAATACGATGGCAACTAACTGAATTTCTTTAGTATCTTTATGAATATAAAGTTGACCCTTCATTTCATGAATATAAACAAATCAAAGAAGGTGAAATTTAACCCTTTAACACACAATCCAAACTTTTAGTAAACCTAAGAAAGAAGCCTTTTGAAATCATTGGGAGAAAAGGAGAAAATGCTCGTAAAGAAATGTTTTCTACCCTTTATAAAACAAATTTCACTTTAACAGTCACATTTATTTTGTCATCTGCAAATACTTTAAATTTGGACTGGTCTAAAATTTTGTCGTTTGGTAAAGAGTTAAAATATAAATATACATATTTTTTCTGAATTAAATACATGTGAAAGTATGTTGTTAGAATGAGAAAGTGCTCAACTCTATATCAAACAGCAACAGCTTATACTTGTCCATTTTGAAAACATTTGCATATGATAAAACTGGCTGAAATGATAGTTGGATATTTGAAATGGTGAAAACATTGTGGAAAAAAGATAAACTACAAATAAGCAGCATTCAGTCCTCTTCTCTCTCTTTTTCTTCAGAGTCATCAAAATTTAGGATTGTTTAGTAAAGATTAATAATACGAGTAAAACCTCAGTTTGCCATGTTTTCAAAACTGATCTGCTCCAACATGCTAAAATTAGCCTGCTAAAGGTTATGTGTAATTGTATACTGTGTTCAAACCAAGAAGACCAAAGTATCAAACTAAAGTTTTGTCAAATATTTGTTGAATTCGTCACATTGTACTTGCTTTTATAGCCTCAGTGGGCATATTTTTGAGAAAGAGCAAAATGGAAGACATCAAAGATTGGAAATCTCAGTTCAAGCAAATTCTTTAGTACATGTATTATCAATAAGCTATCTAAATTAATTTCAGATGATAGAAGTTTTACCAAAAGAGGCAATACATGGGATTGACGGAGGAATTGATACCTTTAAGAGTGTACCTGTTAATGAAGGTAAATACAAAAGGTTACAATTTTAATTTTTTATCATGCTGTCACCCATGTAACTTCATAATTGTTTAATGATGAGGCAACGAGTCTTGTGGTCTTATCAGTGCATTTAATCAATATTAATTTAAAAGTTAGTGCTAACTCAATCATACCAGGTCATTTAACACTTTACCCAACATACCTGAATTTTAACCGCTCTGAGGAAAGAGGCTTTTATAAACATTGTGGGAAAAGGAGAAAATGCTAATAACCAGCATCTACTAGTGTAAAGAAGAATCGGAATATTTAAGCCAGATTTAATTTGCCATCTGCAAATGCTTTCAATTTGGACCAGTCTCACATTCTGTTGTTTGAGCAAATGAAGATAATTGTCATTGTAACAAAGTCACAACAGCTCAACATATTTCTCATCTAATAAGTTGATTCCATTAGTTTCAATAATGTGGTTGTTAACCCTTTATCAGGTGTCAAAATTTTAGACTTTATATCAAATTTATATATACCTTGCAGATGACAAATGTGGCTCAAATAAAAGATTTCACCTTTAAAACATTAGAAAACATTGACCCAAAAAGAGAAAATGATGGTTACCAGCATTTTATCTCCTTCTTTCAATGTTTTCCTAAGTCTTATCCATCAAAGTTGAAAAGCTATTATTTTGTGCAGGCTTTGTGACATGACAAGCCTCTGCAAAAGTAATATGAACAAAGAAATATTTTCTTTTCCAGTTGTTACCATAAATCTTGAGACGGTTGATGAAAAATCAGAAGAACTTGAAGGTAAATATACATAATTATTAGAAAGGAAATTCCCGATAATGAATCTTTACGATAAACTTTTTGTTGTCTCGATGCACATTTTGTTACACTGCAAAACATTTTGATATAATACTAGTGGTCTTTAGTTACTAGCAAACCTTTACCACATCAAGTCACTGCATTGAAATTATATCCCACCAAAGAGGGCATACTTTCGTACTAGGCCAACCCATATTTTGTGCAGGAAAAATAATGGATGGGAAGACAAAAAAGAATACTTCAAGACAATAATGTATTTATTCGCCTTTTGACAAGGAATGAAAACGTACAGAATATGCAACAACATTACTGACTGTTGTTTGAATAGGGAAGCTGAATTAATTTTTAGAATATGCAGATGTAAGGTTCATGGTAATCCCAAGATGATGGGGAGTGGGGGTTAAGCTTCGGAACTGCCTTCATTGCAACACAAAGGTTTCCAGGAAACAATGTTAGGTAGTAATTAGTAAAAGTTAAAACAACTTATTTAAAGGCCCAGTAAAGGCCAAAATTTCAGAGAAGGTGTCATAATACATTTAAATTTAAATCACACCAATTAAAAGTATGGAAAATATTGTGGACATGACAGTCTATTATCGTGTGGTCGGGCCATATGTTAGTCGCTGGCAGAAAAAAGAATTTTAAAATCAGGCAAAAAGTAAACAAAAGACACAGCTACCTGGCAGGTTTTCACCTAGTTTTGAAATTAATTTTTCTGTCAGTGACTAAGACTTGGACCGACCGTACAGTGACAGATTGTCATCTTCACAATAATTTCCATACTTTTAAATGGTATGATATAAATTCAAATGCATTTAAATACCCGCTTTGTTTAAATTTGGCCTTTATTGTTGCTTTAACAATCAGTGTAAAACAAATATGTTTCAACTGAAACTACAAATATGTTGAGGTACACATAAGTGCTTAACCCTATACTTGGGTGATAGTTATCACAATGAAGATATCTTTTAACATTACAAAAAACATTTTGGTGAAAGGAGCAGTTGCTTAACTCTTTCAGACTTGTCATTATTTAAAGTACTTGCAGGCAACAAATTCAATGTGCCTCAAATATTTTTTTTGAAAGGGTAGAAAACAGTGTAGGAAGATTAGGAATGCTGTTCACTGGCATTTTCTCCTTTTCTTACAATGTTTTTAAATGTTGTCTGCCATAGGGTTGTTAAAACACAAGATTGTATGGTAAAGGATCAAAAGAACAAATTGCTCCTTCTCTCATACTGTTTACCAGATTCATCATAGCAGAATTAACTCTTTTCTCACTGCTGATCAGTGTTTCAACAATGGTTATGTGGGAAAGCAGCCAGTGGCTTGGGAGAATATTGTGGGAAGAACTAGTAAATTGGAACTCCAGGAGAGAAAGGATAAGTGCACTAGCTGCTGCCATATAACTGATATAATGTTGAAAACCGCCTTAAAGACCATACAATCAATCATGTACCAGAGCTGTCAACTGCCTATGCCTACATAGAAATATTTGTGCATAATCATTCTGATAGCTAAAGCTTTTGCCTGTAGTTCTTACATATTTACTAACTGCTAGTTCTTTGAACATTTACAGTAATTCTTTATTTTGATTTATAATCACTCTGCTTTCTTTAACAGATAATCCAATTCATGTCCCACAAAAAAAGAAAGGACCCACTGTCTCCGAAAATAATGCATGCAGTGCACGAAAAAAATGTAAATAAATCTACTACCCTATAATTTTCTGAAAAAAGACTGCTGGCCTCTTAGAAGAGCAATTTATTATTACATCAGTAGTTTGAATGTTTGTTGCGATGGCTTCAGCAATTCTCATCCAGGAAACTCCATTCACATTTATTGGCTTTTCAGTTTAATATCCCCAATCAATTTATTAGAAGGTTTTTGGCAAGACTAGACTGTTAAACTTTCTTTGTGTAAAATCCTTTTGGTAACTACTTCAAGTCTCTAAATGCCTCATGAAGAAAATATTAATAATGAAATGATGATTTGTTTCTTTTCCAACAGTCCTCCAGACAAAATACCATGACGAGCTGCTAGAATTGCAAAGAGAACAAATAGAGCTGAAAAGGGAGAAGAATATGATGTTTAAGGAACTTCTGAATATTGAACGGAAAAATGTTGAACATTTGAAAGAAATTAAATTGTTATTTAACTCATTTCTATCAGCTTTCCCTATCAACCAAAATAATGAAGCAACATGAAAAAATTGTTGAAAACTGGTATAATTTTGATTCTACTTATCCAAATTCCAAACCAATTGGCAGATGACAAGTAAAATGTGACTCAAATAAATAGAGTAGTCTTTGAATGTGTAGAAAACATTGTGGGAAAAGGAGAAAATGCTGGGTACCATATGATAGGCAAATAACGGCTAGACAAATACCGTTTAAAAACAACCCTATGAAATACTTTTGGAAACGCTGTATAAAATCTAGAAATCGCTTGTCACTAGCATTATCTCATCTGTTTTTCTACCATTTCAAAACCAATCCTATCATTTTAGCAAAATTTAACTTGTTGTCTGCCATCACCCCCATTATGGATGAGTCTAAGATTTGGTCATTTAGTAACAGTTGAAAAATAATGAAATACATAGCCTGAAAAGGAAAAATGCCTAAAGTTTACCGGCAACTGCACATTTTCCCTATTTTTTTTCAAGAGTGTCATATTGTAAAAGTTTAGACATATCTGCACAATAACTTATTCACACTTGACCATCTGGCATTCCCAGAAACTTCTTGTAAATTCTGGTGCGATTTCTGAAAATACCTTAGGAGGTTCAGTAGTCCATATCAAAGTACCAATGATTTTTAGCTCCACTGGCCGATGGCCAGCGGGCTTATGTCATGGCCCCGTGTCCGTCATGCATCTGTGTGTGCGTTAACTTTTATTTCAAACATCTTCTGTGAAACTATCCGTCCAGTTTAGATGAAACTTCACAGAAATAATCCTGTCATGGTCCTCTTCAGAAATTCTTAAAAGAATTTGATTCCTTCAAAAACTCTGGTTACCATGGCAATGAAACTGAAAAACATTCAAAACTTTTGAAAATCCTCTTGTCTGAAACCACAAGGCCTGGGGCTACCAAATTTAGCATGTAGCTTTATCTAGTAGACCTGTACCAAGTTACTTCAAATTATAGCCCTGGGGTCAAATTTGGCCCTGCCCCAGGGCTCACAAGTTTTACATGGGTTTATATAGGGAAAGCTTCAAAAATCTTCTCGGATCTAGCCATATACCCTAGAGCTACCACATTTTGCATGTAGCTTTATCTAGTGGGGTCACAACTTTCTCGTAGGATTTTATAGAAAAAATTTGGTATGTCTTCTAGTTTGAAACCGATTGGCCAAGTATTGTAATGTTTGGCTTGTAGTGTTTTTAGTTATTAGCCAGTGGAGCGATACAGGGCCATCATGGCCCTCTTGTGTTTTTTAGCTCTACTGGCTGAAAGCCAGCAGAGCTTATGTCATGGTGTGGTTTCCGTAGTCTGTCCGTCCATCTGTCCATCATCAGTAGCTTGAACCCTATTCACGTTGAAAAAAAATCTGACAATTAATAAGGGAAAAGTAGCCAATACAAGTTGAAAATATACATTTGTTGATATTTGGAATAAAAAACCAACAGCTCTCAAATCACAAGACATAAGGGCTTACATCAGTTGTTGTGGTGTTCAGGTTAACTTTTTAACAAATGAATTAAACTATTTATTGTTGTTGAAGTTTGTACAACACAAATTTTTGTGTTTATTTATATAGTATTAAATTATTTTTCACTGGAACATGACTGAGTTTTGGCATTTTCGTGACATTTTTTCCTAAAATACTTAATGAACATGCCTGTGTTTTGGCATTTATTCAGTATTTCATCACAAAATACTGTATTGCATACCTAAATATAGTTCTTGTGCTCTGCCCTTCTTCTCATTACCCTCTACCAATATGTGAAGTTTTATTCATGGTCCTATAACCCTTTACCACACAATTCCGAGTTTCAATGACCCTGATAGAGAAGGCCTTTGAAAACATTGTGGGAAAAGGAAAAAATGCTGGTAACCAGCATTTTCTCCCTTTTCCACAATATTTTCTACCCTTTCTAAAACAAATTTCAATTTTCAGTCACATTTATTTTGTCATCTGCAAATGCTTTCCATTTAAATTATTTTAAAATCTCTCATTTGGTAAAGGGATAATGCCAGAGATACGCTCTGGACAAAAGAGTGATGAGTGGACAGAAAGACGGATGGATAAAGGGGCAACTAGATGTTCACTTCTTTGGGAGCATACAAATCAAACAAAAAGACATTTATAACATATCCACAAGATTTTGTCGGATTTCCACTGCTGTTCTGTTATTTGGCCCATTAAAAGTTTCATCATCATTGTTGTTATTGTTGTTGTCATTTTCCACCTCATCAACAGCCAGTGGCAAGTTTAATTCAAGACATAAATTATGCAGCTTGGCACAAACACTGATAATCTGCATGCATTTTGTGGGTGCAAAAGGTAAACACCCACCACTTTTGTGGAGGCACCTGAAATGATAATTCTAAAGTGAATAAAAAAAAAAACTTGTCTGCGATACCCTTTTCTGATCCATAAAATGTATATTTTCAGTCAGTATGGGAAGACCTAGAACTTTCAGTTTAAGGCTGAATCAGCAGGAATGTAACTTGGCATAGGTATTGGATTCAAAAGTTTTCTACCTTGTAACATACTCACTTTTGAATTTTCACAATGAAATTTTCTTCTGTTTCAATATTGATTTACAATCAAAAAGGAAGAATATTTGTCCATCCCTACATGCATATCAAAAATAAACAATTTTCATGCATAAAAACTGAAACAGCCAATATTCACTTCATTTCTTGCTTAAAATTAGCATGAAACTTTTTTAATGATGCTTGACCAAACTTTTCTTAGGTACTCTCAAGTAGAGAGTTGGTGACTATTTTCTATTTTGCTGTGAACATTCTAACATACAGCCATGGCACAAAACCTTTGTGCACTGTGATAAATAATTAAACTATTGAAATAGTACTCTGATCATTTTTCTCGATCAGGTACCTGAGCTGTGGAATAAATTCAACTGTTTGAACAACTCAGTCATGTAGAAGTTGGCTCATATTCTGCTGATTTCAGTGGTATTTCTGTTACATCACAATAGCTCACTTATGAATTAGTGTTTACTTTTTTTCATTGGTGCATGTATTAGGCTTAGGTTTTTCAGTGCCTTACTCAAATATATTATGCAACTGCTTCGGCCAACAGAATTTGTGTTCCAACATAAATATAGTCAGAGAGGTGACTTTTGTCCCATAAAGGGAAATATATATATATATATATATATTATATAATAAAAAATCCATGCCATAATACCTATGCAATATTTATTTTTGATATACTACAGATATTTATAGAACATAAACAATTTTTTCAGCTGGTAAAAGTCTCTGATAATTTTTATGTAGGAACACTGAATTACTTGGGAAATGTCCTTCATCACTCTACCTACCGAAACCTTTCTTTCAAGATCCCAAAAGCCCTTTCAACACAAACTCTAGCTCTTGAATGCAATACATTGAATCTTGTTTCTTTATCATTTTGTGGATTCAGCTAAAAGAAAATATTGGTAAATATACTGAAACAACTAGGAAGATACAGAATACTGTAACTGTAAGAGTAAAATACTTTTTATATTTATGGGTCCTGTGTGGCTCAGTGGCAAAGTGAAGGACAAGTGACCTGGAGGCACCTGGTTCGAGCCTTGCTGGATCTGCTGGGTCTTTCATAGGAGTGTCCTTGGGCAAGACACTTCAGAGTCCTGGCCTATTACTGATGGAACTGAGTAAATACATGAATATATGAGCTGTCGCCGTGATATGACTGAAATAGTGTTGAAAGCAGTATTACAAAACAATCAATCTTTTTTTTTAACCCAAGGACGCCCATACACACCCTTAATCTAAATTTACAAAACAAATCATGAAGACAACAGCCTGATTGACTCATTCACTGACTGGTGTTTTGTGCTGCTTTCAACATTATTTCAGTCCTACCACAGTAATAGCTGTGTTTTTAATGTATTTCCTAGTTTTCACTAGTAGTTGGCTTGGGCTATGCAGTATCTTACCCAAGGACAATACCACCCAAAAAAAATCAAATACTTCAAATGAGGATCAAACCCAGGTTCCAAATCCTACACCTTGCCAAATAATCATGATCGCCTAATGATGACCATTTTAGCAAAATAATACCTTTCAAATATTGGAGGCAATTATAGAAAGTCTTTAAAACTGTCCAATCAATTCATATATTGTAGGAAAGCTTGAACTTGATTATACCAAAATTAAAAGTCTAACTCATGTACACAATTTTACATAATTGCTGAAAAAAGAAATGAAATTCATTACTATTGGTGTAATCAGATATGGACACAAGGGATATCCAGAATCTCCCAAAAGCCAACCAGGCTTCACATCTTCGAGCCATTGTTTGACATTGCAGCTGTCAAAGACTGCAGAGTCATGTGTTGATCCTGGCCATCGAGCATTTATGTTGGTAAATCTAGAAAAACAATAAAAAATTCCATTTAGGTGCATGAATCTTATGGGGGTGTATAGCTAAAGGGCATGGTTATAAATTAATTTGAAAATTAGTCACAGTGATATAAAATGAGGCATGATGAGTGCCTTTGAAATGTACTAAAACATGGCATTATCACAGTTTTCAAAAGCCTTCTTTCTCATGGTTGTAAAAACATTAATTCATTTGCTAAAGACTAATTTCCATTTCTTTCAAGAAAAAGAAACCTATTGGACATGCATCTAGGGAATACTCTGAATGTGCTTGCTTAAAAGATTTTTGCTCAGTACCTGTAAATGAGCCATGCTAAATGGTATTTAATGCATCTTTTTGATGCATTATTCTAAGCAAGTTATCACATAATTATGGATCCATATGATCCATTTTGTTTGACAACAAACTGAACCATGTGGTAGAATGGTCCTTGGACATGTAGAAAATTTACCCATTGCAAGAAGGTCTGACCAAGGTCAGCATGTGTGGACTGTGTAACGTGACATAATTTTATACTTTTTGCAGATGCACTCAATTCCCCCCCCCCCTTTACACAGAGCATGACTCTTACGTATTTCAACATAATTATAGTCAGCATTACAACATGAGTTTGATCAAACCAGTATTGAAGTATTTGGTCTTTTCTATTGGATTAAATGTCTATTTCATATTTCCACCCCACCTTGCCCCTAATTCAAATTCATTACATAATTGTGAGACTGACAGTTATAAATGATTTATCATAATCAAATACATATAGGTAAAAAAAGAATACTTAAACACAACACCTTAGTTCACTATCCACTATTGCCTGTACATTTATTGAATGAAATCCTTTCCGACAAACATAGATATTTTCATGTTTTGACGGAGCTAGAATTGGGATCTGTGTTCCATCCACTGCACCAATTACATTAGGTACTCTTGAAAGCTGGTAGAAACCAAGCTTGGTCTGTGCAACATCCTGCACTGTTGTAGGAAAGTTGATGTTGTCCAAATTCTTATCTATTGATGATACAACCTTAAATGAAAATGGAAAAAAGAGAATTTGTTTTGTTTCTTGCACATGTTTCTATGCCTTTGAAAACATTTATATTGACATTATTCAAAGTATTATTTGTAGAGACTTGTATTCCAAACATCAAATCCAAGTCTCTAGTCTTGGAACTCATTGGATATAACAAAGAATACTTGTGTATAGGTGATAATTTGGCATATTCAGTAAATAAGCTATCAAACATCACAGACTTAGTCTCTCAATGTTCTTTTCTAGAATGATTTTACAACTTAATTTTGACTGCAAAATAGACACTAACACAACAAACTTATGATAAATGGTAGTTTATACAACAAACAAGTACTTTAAATTCGTTTTTTATAATAAATCAATTGGAAGTGTCAGTGACAAAGTATACTGTTATTTGCACTGTGACATTTTGCACATGCATTATCTAGCTTTGACCTGTTCATCATTTTACTACTAATTTTTGGGCATCAAAAATAGTTCTTGTAAAACTGGTCTCCACCCTATAGGACTGTTTTTTTCACAACAAAAGGAAATGGAAAACAGGTATTGAATGTGAAAATTGTCAGGGTGCATTAACACTAAAAGATTACCTTATTACTGAAACCTCCAATTGGTCAACTTTGTAAGGAGCAAATTTACCAAACTTGTCTGTAACCAAAAATCTGTCACCAAAAACTTAAAATGTCATATATATTTAAGTGTAAAATTCTAAGTGTAAAATTCTATTTTATGTTAGAGATTTTTTTATTTACACATTTGGCCAACCTAAAAAACAATCATTGTTTTCTAATGTTTCTTGTCAACAGAATTAGAACTTTAGAACAAAAGTAAGATAACTTTGTTACCACCAATATGGAAACAAATGTTTGATTCAATAATCAACAGGAAAATATATCTACCTGCTTTATACTGCGGCATACTGAACTCTTGCTCACTCCATGCAAGTCAGCTACTTCGCTAAAGAAGTCTCCTTTGGCCAAATATCTCAGTGTAATAAGCAACTGTAAAAATTGAAAACCTATATAAGATATAATCAATAAATCAATTCAATTTACAGTTTTCAGACACTTCTTGTCGTTTATGATGTGTCAGCCAATCTCAAAATAGATCTATATGCACAAAAATAATTCACAGCTCATCTATCTGCACTACATTAGCAGAACAGCTCAGTGGCCAAAATTGAGTTCCCAACATCACAGTAATTTCATGACGTTCTCTGGATTACCATTCAAATTTAATGAAAAAAATATCAAAAAATGGAAAGAAATAAACAGAATATTCAGATTCAAATCCTGTAATATGGTCTTTTGCCTTTAGGATTTCAGAATTTTGTTTTCAAATATTGTTTCAAAGCTTTTCAATATGGTCTACAGTTATGGAGGTCCTGGTTTTACATACAATAATTTTAAGGTTGTCTTGAGATTAAATTTTGTTTAACTTTTTTTTTTCTAGCCAGTTTTTCAAATATCTCCATAAATTTTCAATATCAAGGCCTTTGCTTTGTAGGGGTCTATTAAGACGACTGAAATTATTTTCTGCCTTCCAGGTATTTGAGGCTCTGGACACATAGTCTGGTGCATTTTCTTTGAGAAATTCCGCAGTTCAATTCCGAAATGTCTAGCTGTAACTGGTAAAAAGTAATTTTCAAGGGTCGGAATATATTTATCACTCTTCACTGTTCTGTTGCTCGTGACTAATCAACCCACTCCATTTAAGAATAAACAACCCCAAAACATAACCCCTACCAGTATCAATGAGGGATGTTCAAAATCACCATACTGACCCACTCCCTGTAGTAAACATTTCTGGTCATTCTTTCTCCAAAGACAAACTTTCTTGCTCTTTCTTATCACAATCTTGGTTTCTATCAAGATACTGCAAACTGGATCTATAGTCATTATTTTCCCTATTTTCAATGACTGACAAATCTATATCTTCCTACAAAACTGCAATCTTTGCAGACGATTTACTCTAGAAACGGTAGATCTAGATATCATTAAAACTCTTTTTCGTTTAAATACCTCATTAAACAACGGTCTCTTAACTGATCAGGCTAACAAGTTCTGGTATTTTTTTTCATTAAACCCACAGGTTAAATTATCGAATGTCTCTCGTTTATTACTTTTTGCTATATGAAAATGTCAACTATCAGTCCTCAACTCGGTTGTTTTCTTCCAGCCACTTTAACTCCGATTTTCTTCGCTAGTTGAAGTTTGTAAACGCTTTCAAATATTGGAGATCGTTCTCCAACATTTTCCGATTGTTTTGCTTATTTTGCTACGACTGAAGCTCTTTTAAAGAAGATGTACGAAAAGATTTTTCATGTCGGGTGTCAATTCCTGTCCGTGTGTAGCCATTTCGTACTACGCGCCGGTATTCTGTTTACATAAGTCGCCATGGTGTCACGCGGTGATATGTTACTATCGATACCCAGGCAAATCATCCGATGTATAATTTTTGGCTGGGATTGCACCGGTAAACGAAAGATTAACTTTGAATCTAGCGCATCTTTTCCGATCACGTCGCCATTTTGTTTTTGGGAACTCAATTTTAGCCACTAAGTTTACGTTCATCAGCGGGTCCGATATCAATAAAAATTAATATGACAACAATTACAAATTATCCGTGAATCCAGCAGCTTTTTAAACATAGATTTCGACCAACAGTCTGTAGTGGACAAAATTTGATAACGTTGCAATCGCTTAAGTCTTCGCGATTTAACTTTGATTAAAATCAGCAATAGGCTTACTTTCGTTCGTGTGCTCAAGGCACGACTTCTGTTGCTTCTCGGACCACAATTATGACTTATGAGACCTTCTAGGAATCGTATGCCATCCGAACTAAGACGATATCGCTCCAAAATCTCGTTCTCCTCCAAAATTTCCAGTTGATCTTTTCTTTCCTTAAAAACGCGGCGCCGACTAGGCAACACATCAAAGGCAGCAAATACGGCGGCCATGACACTTACGCCAGTTTTTCGAGTTTACGCAAGGGGTTGAGCTTGCGTAAAATTACGCTAAAATTTACGTAAAGCGTAAAGTTACGCAGTTTCGTGAAACGGGTTTTGAATTTGGATGCTTGCGTACGTAAAAACTTACGGAAATTTTGTGCGTACGCACTTTAGTGAAATGGGCAAGCGACTTACGTATGTCGTAAGTTTTTACGTACGGCGTTTCACTAATACCAACGTACGCAAAACACAGCGTACGAAATGCGTACGCTCGGATACTCTCTAAAAGAAGGTAGGATTGTTTCGTAACAAGTGCTCGTACGTCACATTCGTCTGCGTCCGCGCCAACTGTCAGTTCGACTTTGTAAACAGCCAACTAGGTTTCTAAACTGCATTTAACACGAAAATGACGGAAACGACGAAAAGAAAAGCCAACTGGACAAAGGAGGAGATTGACAGACTGACCAGCGCATATAGTGAAAACCATAAACTTTTGGAAAGCAAATTTTCGGCCAACGTAACCGCCACGGAAAAGAAAGCGGCTTGGGAAAGCGTGCTAGATTCGTGAGTTTTTAAATCATTTTCCTCGCTAGAACTACTGAAAACTCTATGATTTACATCAGACCTACTTCTCAGCTCGGCGTTCGTGTAAAAGAAAAGGTTATTAATAGCTTGGTTTGCAAAAAAAAATTGAGTTTATCAAACCATAGTTCAACTTAATCACAAGGAAAGGAACTGAAACTCCGCTTACTGTGTGTTAGTCAATCATCTTCCTTTCATTAAACACAATAAATCCAATCTGTATGGGGTATTTACAAAAAAATATTTCAGCGAGCCTGACCCATCCGATTCACAGCCGCCTTTTCATTATGCAGGTGTAATCGCGGATTTTACCATACACATGTGTTGTAAAATGGGTGAACAATTTAATAGATGTACACTCTGGCAATTTCAGGGAACCGAATCAAGTATTACATTTTCAGTTGTCACACAGAGTGAACTGTATGTCCCATTTAAGATACTCTTGACATACAGTAACAATGACCGTTTTGAAAACATTCAGTATCAGCTTATCAAAGGAAATATTGTGTAAGATTAGGGCAAAGTCCTAGGCACAAACAACCCAAATTTTCCATTGGTATCAAATTTGTTTCAGGTCTTTACAATATCACTTTAATCTTCATTGGGTAAGAATCAGCATGTCAGTAGATTTTTAGATTGTTTTTATTATTGTACATGTGCACACATAGCCATCAATCAGCCACTAGAACTGAACATAAACATTTGTTATAAATTTTCAGGGTAAACAGTACTAGCAAGGTAGGGCGCTCCCTGGAAGAGGCCGAAAAAAAAAAAAAAAAATTAGTGACCTGAAAGTTGCAGCAAAGAAGAAGGAACGGGCAAGAGTGCGGCACAATTCTGGGACTGGTGGTGGGCCACAAGCAGTAGATCTCAACGCATGGGAAATCAAGGCAAGTTTTAATTCCACTAGTTCTCAATGCAATACTAAATGAAAGATGAAACAAAAGCATCATATTCATAATTTTTAGTTTATTCTCACAAAGAATAACTACATCAGTGGATCTACTTTTACAAGTGGTGAATACCATTTATTTGTCAACACAAAATAATTATTGAAATAAAAACAGTAATGATAAAATATCGGTTATAGAGTGGATAATATTTTCGGGAAAATGTATTTGGTAATTAATACGATGGCAACTAACTGAATTTCTTTAGTATCTTTATGAATATAAAGTTGACCCTTCATTTCATGAATATAAACAAATCAAAGAAGGTGAAATTTAACCCTTTAACACACAATCCAAACCTTTAGTAAACCTAAGAAAGAAGCCTTTTGAAAACATTGGGAGAAAAGGAGACAATGCTCGTAAAGAAATGTTTTCTACCCTTTATAAAACAAATTTCACTTTAACAGTCACATTTATTTTGTCATCTGCAAATGCTTTAAATTTGGACTGGTCTAAAATTTTGTCGTTTGGTAAAGAGTTAAAACATCCCTTTCAAATATACATATTTTTTCTGAATTCAATACATAAATGCATGTGAAAGTATGTTGTTAGAATGAGAAAGTGCTCAACTCTATATCAAACAGCAACATCTTATACTTGTCCATTTTGAAAACATTTGCATATGATAAAACTGGCTGAAATGATAGTTGGATATTTGAAATGGTGAATACATTGTGGAAAAAAGATAAACTACAAATAAGCAGCATTCAGTCCTCTTCTCTCTCTTTTTCTTAAGAGTCATCAAAATTTAGGATTGTTTAGTAAAGATTAATAATACGAGTAAAACCTCAGTTTGCCATGTTTTCAAAACTGATCTGCTCCAACATGCTAAAATTAGCCTGCTAAAGGTTATGTGTAATTGTATACTGTGTTCAAACCAAGAAGACCAAAGTATCAAACTAAAGTTTTGTCAAATATTTGTTGAATTTCGTTACATTGTACTTGCTTTTATAGCCTCAGTGGGCATATTTTTGAGAAAGAGCAAAACGGAAGACATCAAAGATTGGAAATCTCAGTTCAAGCAAATTCTTTAGTACATGTATTATCAATAAGCTATCTAAATTAATTTCAGATGATAGAAGTTTTACCAAAAGAGGCAATACATGGGATTGACGGAGGAATTGATACCTTTAAGAGTGTACCTGTTAATGAAGGTAAATACAAAAGGTTACAATTTTAATTTTTTATCATGCTGTCACCCATGTAAGTTCATAATTGTTTAATGATGAGGCAACGAGTCTTGTGGTCTTATCAGTGCATTTAATTAATATTAATTTAAAAGTTAGTGCTAACTGAATCATACCAGGTCATTTAACACTTTACCCAACATACCTGAATTTTAACTGCTCTGAGGAAAGAGGCTTTTATAAACATTGTGGGAAAAGGAGAAAATGCTAATAACCAGCATCTGCTAGTGTAAAGAAGAATCGGAATATTTAAGCCAGATTTAATTTGCCATCTGCAAATGCTTTCAATTTGGACCAGTCTCACATTTTGTTGTTTGAGCAAATGAAGATAATTGTCATTGTAACAAAGTCACAACAGCTCAACATATTTCTCATCTAATAAGTTGATTCCATTAGTTTCAGTAATGTGGTTGTTAACCCTTTATCAGGTGTCAAAATTTTAGACTTTATATCAAATTTATATATACCTTGCAGATGACAAATGTGGCTCAAATAAAAGATTTCACCTTTAAAACATTAGAAAACATTGACCCAAAAAGAGAAAATGATGGTTACCAGCATTTTATCTCCTTCTTTCAATGTTTTCCTAAGTCTTATCCATCAAAGTTGAAAAGCTATTATTTTGTGCAGGCTTTGTGACATGACAGGCCTCTGCAAAAGTAATATGAACAAAGAAATATTTTCTTTTCCAGTTGTTACCATAAATCTTGAGACGGTTGATGAAAAATCAGAAGAACTTGAAGGTAAATATACATAATTATTAGAAAGGAAATTCCCAATAATGAATCCTTACGATAAACTTTTTGTTGTCTCGATGCACATTTTGTTACACTGCAAAACATTTTGATATAATACTAGTGGTCTTTAGTTACTAGCAAACCTTTACCACATCAAGTCACTGCATTGAAATTATATCCCACCAAAGAGGGCATACTTTCGTACTAGGCCAACCCATATTTTGTGCAGGAAAAATAATGGATGGGAAGACAAAAAAGAATAGTTCAAGACAATACATGTATTTCTTCGCCTTTTGACAAGGAATGAAAACGTACAGAATATGCAACAACATTACTGACTGTTGTTTGAATAGGGAAGCTGAATTAATTTTTAGAATATGCAGATGTAAGGTTCTTGGTAATCCCAGGATGATGGGGAGTGGGGGTTAAGCTTCGGAACTGCCTTCATTGCAACACAAAGGTTTCCAGGAAACAATGTTAGGTAGTAATTAGTAAAAGTTAAAACAACTTATTTAAAGGCCCAGTAAAGGCCAAAATTTCAGAGAAGGTGTCATAATACATTTAAATTTAAATCACACCAATTAAAAGTATGGAAAATATTGTGGACATGACAGTCTATTATCGTGTGGTCGGGCCATATGTTAGTCGCTGGCAGAAAAAAGAATTTTAAAATCAGGCAAAAAGTAAACAAAAGACACAGCTACCTGGCAGGTTTTCACCTAGTTTTGAAATTAATTTTTCTGTCAGTGACTAACACTTGGACCGACCGTACAGTGACAGATTGTCATCTTCACAATAATTTCCATACTTTTAAAAGGTATGATATAAATTCCAATGCATTTAAATACCCGCTTTGTTTAAATTTGGCCTTTATTGTCGCTTTAACAATCAGTGTAAAACAAATATGTTTCAACTGAAACTACAAATATGTCGAGGTACACATAAGTGCTTAACCCTATACTTGGGTGATAGTTATCACAATGAAAATATCTTTTAACATTACAAAAAACATTTTGGTGAAAGGAGCAGTTGCTTAACTCTTTCAGACTTGTCATTATTTAAAGTACTTGCAGGCAACAAATTCAATGTGCCTCAAATATTTTTTTTGAAAGGGTAGAAAACAATGTAGGAAGATTAGGAATGCTGTTCGCTGGCATTTTCTCCTTTTCTTACAATGTTTTTAAATGTTGTCTGCCATAGGGTTGTTAAAACACAAGATTGTATGGTAAAGGATCAAAAGAACAAATTGCTCCTTCTCTCATACTGTTTACCAGATTCATCATAGCAGAATTAACTCTTTTCTCACTGCTGATCAGTGTTTCAACAATGGTTATGTGGGAAAGCAGCCAGTGGCTTGGGAGAATATTGTGGGAAGAACTAGTAAATTGGAACTCCAGGAGAGAAAGGATAAGTGCACTAGCTGCTGGCATATAACTGATATAATGTTGAAAACTGCCTTAAAGACCATACAATCAACCATGTACCAGAGCTGTCAACTGCCTATGCCTACATAGAAATATTTGTGCATAATCATTCTGATAGCTAAAGCTTTTGCCTGTAGTTCTTACATATTTACTAACTGCTAGTTCTTTGAACATTTACAGTAATTCTTTATTTTGATTTATAATCACTCTGCTTTCTTTAACAGATAATCCAATTCATGTCCCACAAAAAAGGAAAAGACCCACTGTCTCCGAAAATAATGCATGCAGTGCACGAAAAAAATGTAAATAAATCTACTACCCTATAATTTTCTGAAAAAAGACTGCTGGCCTCTTAGAAGAGCAATTTGTTATTACATCAGCAGTTTGAATGTTTGTCGCGATGGCTTCAGCAATTCTCATCCAGGAAACTCCATTCACATTTATTGGCTTTTCAGTTTAATATCCCCAATCAATTTATTAGAAGGTTTTTGGCAAGACTAGACTGTTAAACTTTCTTTGTGTAAAATCCTTTTGGTAACTACTTCAAGTCTCTAAATGCCTCATGAAGAAAATATTAATAATGAAATGATGATTTATTTCTTTTCCAACAGTCCTCCAGACAAAATACCATGACGAGCTGCTAGAATTGCAAAGAGAACAAATAGAGCTGAAAAGGGAGAAGAATATGATGTTTAAGGAACTTCTGAATATTGAACGGAAAAATGTTGAACATTTGAAAGAAATTAAATTGTTATTTAACTCATTTCTATCAGCTTTCCCTATCAACCAAAATAATGAAGCAACATGAAAAAATTGTTGAAAACTGGTATAATTTTGATTCTACTTATCCAAATTCCAAACCAATTGGCAGATGACAAGTAAAATGTGACTCAAATAATTAGAGTAGTCTTTGAATGTGTAGAAAACATTGTGGGAAAAGGAGAAAATGCTGGGTACCATATGAGAGGCAAATAACGGCTAGACAAATACCGTTTAAAAACAACCCTATGAAATACTTTTGGAAACGCTGTACAAAATCTAGAAATCGCTTGTCACTAGCATTATCTCATCTGTTTTTCTACCATTTCAAAACCAATCCTATCATTTTAGCAAAATTTAACTTGTTGTCTGCCATCACCCCCATTATAGATGAGTCTAAGATTTGGTCATTTAGTAACAGTTGAAAAATAATGAAATACATAGCCTGAAAAGGAAAAATGCCTAAAGTTTACCGGCAACTGCACATTTTCCCTATTTTTTTTCAAGAGTGTCATAATGTAAAAGTTTAGACATATCTGCACAATAACTTATTCACACTTGACCATCTGGCATTCCCAGAAACTTCTTGTAAATTCTGGTGTGATTTCTAAAAATACCTTAGGAGGTTCAGTAGTCCATATCAAAGTACCAATGATTTTTAGCTCCACTGGCCGATGGCCAGTGGGCTTATGTCATGGCCCCGTGTCCGTCATGCATCTGTGTGTGCGTTAACTTTTATTTCAAACATCTTCTTCTGTGAAACTATCCGTCCAGTTTAAATGAAACTTCACAGAAATAATCCTGTCATGGTCCTCTTCAGAAATTCTTAAAAGAATTTGATTCCTTCAAAAACTCTGGTTACCATGGCAATGAAACTGAAAAACATTCAAAACTTTTGAAAATCCTCTTGTCTGAAACCACAAGGCCTGGGGCTACCAAATTTAGCATGTAGCTTTATCTAGTAGACCTGTACCAAGTTACTTCAAATTATAGCCAAGGGGTCAAATTTGGCCCTGCCCCAGGGCTCACAAGTTTTACATGGGTTTATATAGGGAAAGCTTCAAAAATCTTCTCGGATCTAGCCATATACCCTAGAGCTACCACATTTTGCATGTAGCTTTATCTAATGGGCCTCTACCAAGAGGGCCAAAATTATAGCCCTAGGGTCAAATTTGGCCCCGCCCCGGGGGTCACAAGTTTTATATGGGCTGATATAGGGAAAACTTAAAAAATCTTCTCATACCTAGCCATAAGCCTAGGGCCATCAAATTTTGCATGTAGTTTTATCTAGTGGACCCCTACCAAGAGAGCCTAAATTATAGTCCTAGGGTCAAGTTTTGCCCCGCCACGGAGGTCACAAGTTTTACATGGGCTTATATACGGAAAACTTTAAAAACCCTCTCGTACCTAGACCATAAGGCCTAGGGCTACCAAATTTTGCATGTAGCTTTATCTAGTGGGCCTTTACCAAGAGGTTCCAAATTATAGCCCTTGGGTAATGTTCGGCCCTGCCCCAGGGGTCACAAGTTTTACGTGGGCTCATATTGTGAAAATTTAGAAATCTTCTTGTTACTAACCATAAGACCTTAGGCTACTTAATTCAGCCCTGTCTCAGGGGTCTAATGTTTTTCAAGGCCTTTTTTCTGAGGAAACTTGAAAATCTTCTTGTTTATAACCACACATTCCAGACCTGTATTATTTGTTATGGGGCTTTATCTTGTGGACCTCCACCAGGATTCAAGTAATTTTAGCTCTGTGGTCAAAAACGGCTTTGCCCTGGGGTCACAACTTTCTCGTAGAATTTTATAGAAAAAATTTGGTATGTCTTCTAGTTTGAAACCGATTGGCCAAGTATTGTAATGTTTGGCTTGTAGTGTTTTTACTTATTAGCCAGTGGAGCGATACAGGGCCATCATGGCCCTCTTGTGTTTTTTTAGCTCTACTGGCTGAAAGCCAGCAGAGCTTATGTCATGGCGTGGTTTCCGTAGTCTGTCCGTCCATCTGTCCATCATCAGTAGCTTGAACCCTATTCACGTTGAAAAAAAATCTGACACTTAATAAGGGAAAAGTAGCCAATACAAGTTGAAAATATACATTTGTTGATATTTGGAATAAAAAACCAACAGCTCTCAAATCACAAGACATAAGGGCTTACATCAGTTGTTGTGGTGTTCAGGTTAACTTTTTAACAAATGAATTAAACTATTTATTGTTGTTGAAGTTTGTACAACACAAATTTTTGTGTTTATTTATATAGTATTAAATTATTTTTCACTGGAACATGACTGAGTTTTGGCATTTTCGTGACATTTTTTCCTAAAATACTTAATGAACATGCCTGTGTTTTGGCATTTATTCAGTATTTCATCACAAAATACTGTATTGCATACCTAAATATAGTTCTTGTGCTCTGCCCTTCTTCTCATTACCCTCTACCAATATGTGAAGTTTTATTCATGGTCCTATAACCCTTTACCACACAATTCCGAGTTTCAATGACCCTGATAGAGAAGACCTTTGAAAACATTGTGGGAAAAGGAAAAAATGCTGGTAACCAGCATTTTCTCCCTTTTCCACAATATTTTCTACCCTTTCTAAAACAAATTTCAATTTTCAGTCACATTTATTTTGTCATCTGCAAATGCTTTCCACTTGGATTATTTTAAAAATCTCTCATTTGGTAAAGGGATAATGCCAGAGATACGCTCTGGACAAAAGTGTGATGAATGGACAGAAAGACGGATGGATAAAGGGGCAACTAGATGTTCACTTCTTTGGGAGCATACAAATCAAACAAAAAGACATTTATAACATATCCACAAGGTTTTGTCGGATTTCCACTGCTGTTCTGTTATTTGGCCCATTAAAAGTTTCATCATCATTGTTGTTATTGTTGTTGTCATTTTCCCCCTCATCAACAGCCAGTGGCAAGTTTAATTCGAGACATAAATTATGCAGCTTGGCACAAACACTGATAATCTGCATGCATTTTGCGGGTGCAAAAGGTAAACACCCACCACTTTTGTGGAGGCACCTGAAATGATAATTCTAAAGTGAATAAAAAAAAAACTTGTCTGCGATACCCTTTTCTGATCCATAAAATGTATATTTTCAGTCAGTATGGGAAGACCTAGAACTTTCAGTTTAAGGCTGAATCAGCAGGAATGTAACTTGGCATAGGTATTGGATTCAAAAGTTTTCTACCTTGTAACATACTCACTTTTGAATTTTCACTATGAAATTTTCTTCAGTTTCAATATTGATTTACAATCAAAAAGGAAGAATATTTGTCCATCCCTACATGCATATCAAAAATAAACAATTTTCATGCATAAAAACTGAAACAGCCAATATTCACTTCATTTCTTGCTTAAAATTAGCATGAAACTTTTTTAATGATGCTTGACCAAACTTTTCTTAGGTACACTTAAGTAGAGAGTTGGTGACTATTTTCTATTTTGCTGTGAACATTCTAACATACAGCCATGGCACAAAACCTTTGTGCACTGTGATAAATAATTAAACTATTGAAATAGTACTCTGATCATTTTTCTCGATCAGGTACCTGAGCTGTGGAATAAATTCAACTGTTTGAACAACTCCGTCATGTAGAAGTTGGCTCATATTCTGCTGATTTCAGTGGTATTTCTGTTACATCACAATAGCTCACTTATGAATTAGTGTTTACTTTTTTTCATTGGTGCATGTATTAGGCTTAGGTTTTTCAGTGCCTTACTCAAATACATTATGCAGCTGCTTCGGCCAACAGAATTTGTGTTCCAACATAAATATAGTCAGAGAGGTGACTTTTGTCCCATAAAGGGAAATATATATATATATTATATAATAAAAAATCCATGCAATAATACCTATGCAATATTTATTTTTGATATACTACAGATATTTATAGAACATAAACAATTTTTTCAGCTGGTAAAAGTCTCTGATAATTTTTATGTAGGAACACTGAATTACTTAGGAAATGTCCTTCATCACTCTACCTACCGAAACCTTTCTTTCAAGATCCAAAAAGCCCTTTCAACACAAACTCTAGCTCTTGAATGCAATACATTGAATCTTGTTTCTTTATCATTTTGTGGATTCAGCTAAAAGAAAATATTGGTAAATATACTGAAACAACTAGGAAGATACAGAATATTGTAACTGTCAGAGTAAAATACTTTTTATATTTATGGGTCCTGTGTGGCTCAGTGGCAAAGTGAAGGACAAGTGACCTGGAGGCACCTGGTTCGAGTCTTGCTGGATCTGCTGGGTCTTTCATAGGAGTGTCCTTGGGTAAGACACTTCAGAGTCCTGGCCTATTACTGATGGAACTGAGTAAATACATGAATATATGAGCTGTCGCCGTGATATGACTGAAATAGTGTTGAAAGCAGTATTACAAAACAATCAATCTTTTTTTTTAACCCAAGGACGCCCATACACACCCTTAATCTAAATTTACAAAACAAATCATGAAGACAACAGCCTGATTGACTCATTCACTGACTGGTGTTTTGTGCTGCTTTCAACATTATTTCAGTCCTACCACAGTAATAGCTGTGTTTTTAATGTATTTCCTAGTTTTCACTAGTAGTTGGCTTGGGCTATGCAGTATCTTACCCAAGGACAATACCACCCAAAAAAATTCAAATACTTCAAATGAGGATCAAACCCAGGTTCCAAATCCTACACCTTGCCAAATAATCATGATCGCCTAATGATGACCATTTTAGCAAAATAATACCTTTCAAATATTGGAGGCAATTATAGAAAGTCTTTAAAACTGTCCAATCAATTCATATATTGTAGGAAAGCTTGCACTTGATTATACCAAAATTAAAAGTCTAACTCATGTACACAATTTTACATAATTGCTGAAAAAAGAAATGAAATTCATTACTATTGGTGTAATCAGATATGGACACAAGGGATATCCTGAATCTCCCAAAAGCCAACCAGGCTTCACATCTTCGAGCCATTGTTTGACATTGCAGCTGTCAAAGACTGCAGAGTCATGTGTTGATCCTGGCCACCGAGCATTTATGTTGGTAAATCTAGAAAAACAATAAAAAATTCCATTTAGGTGCATGAATCTCATGGGGGTGTATAGCTAAAGGGCATGGTTATAAATTAATTTGAAAATTAGTCACAGTGATATAAGATGAGGCATGATGAGTGCCTTTGAAATGTGCTAAAACATGGCATTATCACAGTTTTCAAAAGCCTTCTTTCTCATGGTTGTAAAAACATTAATTCATTTGCTAAAGACTAATTTCCATTTCTTTCAAGAAAAAGAAACCTATTGGACATGCATCTAGGGAATACTCTGAATGTGCTTGCTTAAAAGATTTTTGCTTAGTACCTGTAAATGAGCCATGCTAAATGGTATTTAATGCATCTTTTTGATGCATTATTCTAAGCAAGATATCACATAATTATGGATCCATATGATCCATTTTGTTTGACAACAAACTGAACCATGTGGTAGGATGGTCCTTGGACATGTAGAAAATTTACCCATTGCAAGAAGGTCTGACCAAGGTCAGCATGTGTGGACTGTGTAACGTGACATAATTTTATACTTTTTGCAGATGCACTCAACTCTGCCCCCCTCCCCCTTTACACAGAGCATGACTCTTATGTATTTCAACATAATTATAATCAGCATTACAACATGAGTTTGATCAAACCAGTATTGAAGTATTTGGTCTTTTCTATTGGATTAAATGTCTATTTCATATTTCCACCCCACCTTGCCCCTAATTCAAATTCATTACATAATTGTGAGACTGACAGTTATAAATGATTCATCATAATCAAATACATATAGGTAAAAAAAGAATACTTAAACACAACACCTTAGTTCACTATCCACTATTGCCTGTACATTTATTGAATGAAATCCTTTCCGACAAACATAGATATTTTCATGTTTTCACGGAGCTAGAATTGGGATCTGTGTTCCATCCACTGCACCAATTACATTAGGTATTCTTGAAAGCTGGTAGAAACCAAGCTTGGTCTGTGCAACATCCTGCACTGTTGTAGGAAAGTTGATGTTGTCCAAATTCTTATCTATTGATGATACAACCTTAAATGAAAATGGAAAAAAGAGAATTTGTTTTGACTGAGGTTCTTGCACATGTTTCTATGCCTTTGAAAACATTTATATTGACAATATTCAAAGTATTATTTGTAGAGACTTGTATTCCAAACATCAAATCCAAGTCTCTAGTCTTGGAACTCATTGGATATAACAAAGAATACTTGTGTATAAGGTGATAATTTGGCATATTCAGTAAATAAGCTATCAAACATCACAGACTTAGTCTCTCAATGTTCTTTTCTAGAATGATTTTACAACTTAATTTTGACTGCAAAATAGACACTAACACAACAAACTTATGATAAATGGTAGTTTATACAACAAACAAGTACTTTAAATTCATTTTTTATAATAAATCAATTGGAAGTGTCAGTGACAAAGTATACTGTTATTTGCACTGTGACATTTTGCACATGCATTATCTAGCTTTGACCTGTTCATCATTTTACTACTAATTTTTGGGCATCAAAAATAGTTCTTGTAAAACTGGTCTCCACCCTATAGGACTGTTTTTTTCACAACAAAAGGAAATGGAAACCAGGTATTGAATGTGAAAATTGTCAGGGTGCATTAACACTAAAAGATTACCTTATTACTGAAACCTCCAATTGGTCAACTTTGTAAGGAGCAAATTTACCAAACTTGTCTGTAACCAAAAATCTGTCACCAAAAACTTAAAATGTCATATATATTTAAGTGTAAAATTCTAAGTGTAAAATTCTATTGTATGTTAGAGATTTTTTTATTTACACATTTGGCCAACCTAAAAAACAATCATTGTTTTCTAATGTTTCTTGTCAACAGAATTAGAACTTTAGAACAAAAGTAAGATAACTTTGTTACCACCAATATGGAAACAAATGTTTGATTCAATAATCAACAGGAAAATATATCTACCTGCTTTATACTGCGGCATACTGAACTCTTGCTCACTCCATGCAAGTCAGCTACTTCGCTAAAGAAGTCTCCTTTGGACAAATATCTTAGTGTAATAAGCAACTGTAAAAATTGAAAACCTATATAAGATATAATCAATAAATCAATTCAATTTACAGTTTTCAGATACTTCTTGTCGTTTATGATGTGTCAGCCAATCTCAAAATAGATCTATATGCACAAAAATAATTCACAGCTCATCTATCTGCACTACATTAGCAGAACAGCTCAGTGGCCAAAATTGAGTTCCCAACATCACAGTAATTTCATGACGTTCTCTGGATTACCATTCAAATTTAATGAAAAAAATATCAAAAATGGAAAAAAATAAACAGATATTTAGATTCAAAACCTGTAATATGGTCTTTCGCCTTTAGGATTTCAGAATTTTGTTTTCAAATATTGTTTCAAAGCTTTTCAATATGGTCTACAGTTATGGAGGTCCTGGTTTCACATACAATAATTTTAAGGTTGTCTTGAGATTAAATTTTGTTTAACTTTTTTTTTTTCTAGCCAGTTTTTCAAACATCTCCATAAATTTTCAATAATATCAAGGCCTTTGCTTTGTAGGGGTCTATTAAGACGACTGAAATTATTTTCTGCCTTCCAGGTATTTGAGGCTCTGGACACATAGTCTGGTGCATTTTCTTTGAGAAATTCCGCAGTTCAATTCCGAAATGTCTAGCTGTAACTGGTAAAAAGTAATGTTCAAGGGTCTGAATATACTTATCACTCTTCACTGTTCTGTTGCTCGTGACTAATCAACCCACTCCATTTAAGAATAAACAACCCCAAAACATAACCCCTACCAGTATCAATGAGGGACGTTCAAAATCACCATACTGACCCACTCCCTGTAGTAAACATTTCTGGTCATTCTTTCTCCAAAGACAAACTTTCTTGCTCTTTCTTATCACAATCTTGGTTTCTATCAAGATACTGCAAACTGGATCTATAGTCATTATTTTCCCTATTTTCAATGACTGACAAATTTATATCTTCCTACAAAACTGCAATCTTTGCAGACGATTTACTCTAGAAACGGTAGATCTAGATATCATTAAAACTCTTTTTCGTTTAAATACCTCATTAAACAACGGTCTCTCAACTGATCAGGCTAACAAGTTCTGGTATTTTTTTTCATTAAACCGACAGGTTAAATTATCGAATGTCTCTCGTTTATTACTTTTTGCTATATGAAAATGTCAACTATCAGTCCTCAACTCGGTTGTTTTCTTCCAGCCACTTTAACTCTGATTTTCTTCACTAGTTGAAGTTTGTAAACGCTTTCAAAAATTGGAGATCGTTCTCCAACATTTTCCGATTGTTTTGCTTATTTTGCTACGACTGAAGCTCTATCAAAGAAGATGTACGAAAAGATTTTTCATGTCGGGTGTCAATTCCTGTCCGTGTGTAGCCATTTCGTACTACGCGCCGGTATTCTGTTTACATAAGTCGCCATGGTGTCACGCGGTGATATGTTACTATCGATACCCAGGCAAATCATCCGATGTATAATTTTTGGCTGGGATTGCACCGGTAAACGAAAGATTAACTTTGAATCTAGCGCATCTTTTCCGATCACGTCGCCATTTTGTTTTTGGGAACTCAATTTTAGCCACTAAGTTTACGTTCATCAGCGGGTCCGATATCAATAAATATTAATATGACCACAATTACAAATTATCCGTGAATCCAGCAGCTTTTTAAACATAGATTTCGACCAACAGTCTGTAGTGGACAAAATTTGATAACGTTGCAATCGCTTAAGTCTTCGCGATTTAACTTTGATTAAAATCAGCAATAGGCTTACTTTCGTTCGTGTGCTCAAGGCACGACTTCTGTTGCTTCTCGGACCACAATCATGACTTATGAGACCTTCTAGGAATCGTATGCCATCCGAACTAAGACGATATCGCTCCAAAATCTCGTTCTCCTCCAAAATTTCCAGTTGATATTTTCTTTCCTTAAAAACGCGGCGCCGACTAGGCAACACATCAAAGGCAGCAAATACGGCGGCCATGACACTTACGCCAGCTTTTCGAGTTTACGCAAGGAGTTGAGCTTGCGTAAAATTACGCTAAAATTTACGTAAAGCGTAAAGTTACGCAGTTTCGTGAAACAGGTTTTCAATTTGGATGCTTGCGTACGTAAAAACTTACGGAAATTTTGTGCGTACGCACTTTAGTGAAATGGGCCCCAGCTGGAGCCTAAATGACAGTACGCACATTGGAAGGGGGGGTTTGGGGGTCCTCCCTCAACGGGGGTTAAGGGGGCAGAGCCCCTTATGGGGGGACGAAAACGAAAATAAGGCAATATAGAGGTGAAAAAATGAGCTCTCCGAAGCCGTTTTTAAGTATTTAAACTCATACTTGCGGCTCCAATGTGTACGCACGTGCGTATGTGCGTACATGGCAACTACGCCACTGATTGTCAATGGTTACGTGGGAAAGCAGCTAGTGGCTTGGATCGAAAACTGTGCGGAGTACCGGATAAAAGAAACCCCAGGATGCACTGGCCGCTGCAATATAAGTCAAACAATGTTGAAAACGGTGTTAAATACCATAAAATCAATCAACAATCAACAGTTTTTCAGAGGACATTTGATATCTGTTTCGGAGGATATTTGAAGGACTGTTTCCTTCATTTTAACAGTTCTAGATCCACATCGTATAATTTCACACATTTAGATTTACTATAGAACTTATTGTATATTTTACAAGTGATCTGTTTCTGGGATTATCAGACTTCAGGTCTATGACTGGGATAATGTCGACATGGTTACCATTGATAGGGACTTTTGTCTGCCAATGATAGAGGTGCTTTTGTACGCCTTTAAGATTGGATGAAGGGGATAATGTCCGCCCTTGCCAAATCGCAAAGGGGCTTTTGACCGCCTTTAACATTTGATGAAGGGGATAATGACCGCCCTTGCGAAATTGTGAAGGGGCTTTTGACCGCCTTACATGTTTTGGGGGTAGGGGATAATGACCGGAGGGGCTTTTGACCGTTTACCATCTCTCGACGCCATTTTGGATATTATTGGTAACCTCGTTTTCGATAATAATATGAATCGATGCGGGGAAGCAGAGTCTATCTGCCGATCGATTACGGTCTTAGCCGAATCCGTACGACTTTGGCGATGAAAGGCGATGTCACATGAATCCTGTTAGGGTGCCCTATTCTCAAAATTCATCATGCAAACAAACACCGATAAAACGTTCGGTTTGAAAATATTTTTCTTTGCACTTTCTCGGTCTATGTAGATACCGACGCCCTCTTTCCATTTCTATTATTGGAAGCCGCTCGAAAGCGGCTTCCAGTAGGAATGTACCTAAACTATTTACCATGTAGATGATCAGTAATTATTCGATAGGTCATTATTTTTGTAAACTGTCTAAGAATGTTGTGTTGTTGTGACAGAATTACTCCACATGACTCTTAAATATTCCAACAGACCTACATGAAATTCAAACCTGGTTTTCTTGCAATATATAGTCCATTCCCAAATAACAATAAAAAATACAGAAAGATATAACATCCTTTAATTGGCTAGTCCCCCGAAGTTTTCAAACATATCGGATTCCTTCTATTTTCCCAAACGAAGTTGTTATGCTTTTCGTTTATCACAAGCTTTCCCACCTCTCAATGGTTTTCCCATTTGTCTACTTTTTGACAAAACAAAAAAATGATGATTATGATATAGAGAGCATCTTAGAATATGATAATCAGGAGCAATTTTATGTACAAGTTTTTCGTCCAATCTTAATTTGTAAAGGATAAAACGGCGGTTAACCTTTGATCAAAGTATAGACTGGTTACCTCCCTACACAAGAGGCGTCTACATCAGCTATTTATAGAATACTTGCGAAAAGATAACCCTTTTCTTCCCTTCGTCTACACATTAGCCCAATGGATTTTTGTTACACGAAACATCTACCTTATGAGACCTGTAAAATTTAGCATTTACTGTATTGTGTGTCGAAGCTGTTATGATCAGACTGTACGTGCTGTACGGTATGGTCCTGATCTACAGAACCCTTGAAACCAGGCCTGCTTGAAACATGACGTATGAATCGTGATGTACATTGACTACAGCAAGGCCGTCGGAAGCGGTCCGGCCGGTCCGGCTATGGCCGGACCAAATTTTCGGCCGAAAATGAAAAATGGCCGGACCAAATTTTTGGCCGAAAATGAAATATGCTACCAGATAAAGCCAAATAACCTATGTCTAGCAATCGGATTTAATTTTGAGAATTGAAGTACAATGCATCCAATTCTAAACATGTTAGAAAATACTGCTACTAGATGCAAAAGTATAGTATTCTTTGATTTCGCTCAAAACAATGGCTCGCTATCTTAACGTGTACCAAAGTATGACTAAAATGCAGTTTAAAAGGTGTTTCTTACAAGTATCTAAATCTGGTGTTCTCAGCAGAAATATGAGACGCAAATAAAATGTATTACCACAGCCTAAGTAATGCCTAGGAAGACTGAGTACTTTTTACAGAAATAATTTACAAATAATTGTTCCTGCTGATTAATCATGTTTCTTGTAGCTTTGTTTTTGTTTCATTATTTATGCAAAAATAAAGAGAAAAACAGCTGCTGGTGTAAATGTATTTTAAAAGACTTACGGACTCTGAAAGATAGTGATACAAAATTTGAATACGCTACTAGTACTCGATTAAATGAAGGTACAGTTCCCCATTTTAAACCAATGAGGAACTGTACCTTCATTTAATCAAATACCTGTAGTCTCTTACTGTTTAAAAGCGCCATTACCCTCTTTTGGGGTTTGTCTGTCTTGACGTTGCAATTTGCGAATTTAAAGGCTTTCAAACAAACATAATGTGACATGTTGGATCGTACGATTTGCAACGCTTACTTTGTCCTGTTTGTACACACGTACAGAGAGGCAAATAAAGCTTCGATTCGTTATCGTATGCTTGTTTGACAGATTTAAAGATGCCCGTCTACAGCCGGTGAGCAAAAACGCAGTTAAATTTCAAACAATTTAGAATGGTACAGAAATCAATCCTTTGTGTAAACATGGATAAATTACTGACATATAAATTATGGTGTAATTGAAAAAAAGAAACACGGAGATTTGTATCTCCGTCTGAAAATCGCGGCTGCAACAGAGAAACCTCCATTTTCCTTTGTTTACCTCATTAGACGCAGGGCGAAGGTCAAATATAGTCACGTTACAGAATGCATGATCATCATACGAATCTACCCGAGTGTATAACGGATATATCGAAAATCTTCGATTCAAAAACCGGAAACGACGAGTGTGTTTACATGGAAGGCCGCAACTCGGCGAAATGCATGTTCTACCGTCCGTAATCTAAGCAACCTTGCAACCGCCAGGCGCGATATTTGGCATGAAGATATAAAGAATGGCTATATTTTGATAAAATAAAGACAAAATGAGTTAAAACTGGCTTAAAATGAGTATAAGGGCCCCTTTAATGGGTAACACCACAAGAAAAAATATTTGCTTAACCACCAAGACATGAAAAACACATTTTGCTCTCAATCGTTACTACAGTGTGGGTACTCATGAAGCTAAAGATTTCAAAGTTACTCCTGAGAAATATTTTCTTTAAGAGTACACGACTGTAGGATCTAAAGCAATTTTTTTCGAGAGATCAGAAAACATCAGAAGTGAATATGATGTTTTGATGCTTTATGTCCTTTTCAACAGTATTTCGGTCACTGCAGAGAATTTGCAGCTAGAAAAAAGTGCTTAAAAAAACCCTCAAAAAATGCGTCAGAATGCACCCGAGAGCGTCTTATTTTCAAAATTTTTCCCGGAGGAGCATGCCCCCGTACCCCTAGCATGGCTTCACGACTTCGTCGCTCGCCTAAATGGCCGGACCAAATAAAATTTCCTTCTGACGGGCCTGTACAGTAATTATCATGGTGGTGCCTGGTGCTCTAAGGGTTGATTGATTGATTGATTGATTGATTGTATGGTGTTTAACGCCGTTTTCAACATTATTTCAGTTATATCGCGGCGGCCAGTGCACCTATCCATGCGTTCCTGGAGTCTCTTTTACCAGTACTTCGCACAATTTTCTTTCCAAGCCACTGGCTGCTTTCCCACATAATCATCGTCGAAACAATGGTCAGCGGTGGGAGAGGAATGAATCCTGTCGCAATGATTATCATCAATCCTCGGAAAGAAATTGGCCTAGCCAGGGGTCGTAGCCAGGGATCGAACCCTGGACCCCGTGTTCTCAAGTCCTGCACGCTACCGACTGAGCTACCGGGGCTCGGCGCTCTAAGGGTTGAAGCTGCTCGAAAATGACGGAAATAGATGAAGATCAGACAGCACATAGCCCGTATAATATATATATTTTTTTTTTAATATTCTATAAGATATTTCGTAAACATAAAAGAAAATCTTGCTTGTTTTCCTTACTCAGTGTATTTATTTCGTTGTGTAGTCGAAGGGTTAAAGTTATTACAGAACCTATTACTGTGAATATACAACTTTTTACGTCGCTGCTGGTCAAAGGTTTAGAATAGCTCTTGAAATTTACATTAGAAGTTTTACACTAGGTATGTACAAGGCCTATGTAGTCTCAATAATGAGACGCTACGGTGATATTTTTCATATTTGGACATTTATTGTGCACCGCACCGTCTCAAGTCCATCGTAAATTTTCCGGTAGCAAAGATAGAGCGCTATACTAACTTTCTGTTTCGTCGCTTTAATCTGTATTGCAGCGAAATGCAACTGACTTTTAGTAACAAACATGACCAAAGACAAATTAATAAACCTTTCATTACATAAAGAGCTTGTATAAGTCGTTTATAACATGTAAATCTCGGAAAAAACACTGGAGAAATTTATCGTGCGTGGCGGCCATTTTGTCAGTTTTCGGGAACGTAAACAACTCGAGTAACAGATGAAATGCAAGGTCTTCTCTATGTTCAGCGTTTAAATTGAAAATATTTGTATTTCAAATGAAGGGTTATTAAATACGCAAGCAACAGGTATTTTTAAATCCTAGTTTAGTGCTCTATTTGTGGAATTACGAGAGTTCAAACTTGCGCACAAAATCTGTGCGGAGCTTTCAACTGATTTTGTCTTGATCGTCTCTGTACCCAGAGGCGACCAGTCAAAAAGAAACATTGTCTTTGAGGACAGTTATCTGTACTAAAGGCCGATGCAGAAAACGGTTCAAACTACTGTTTATTAAACGCAATATGTATAGTAATAGTTATTATGTTGTGGTTGAATAGATCCAGATCTTTAAAGACTTAAAAAAAATTTTTGTGTGTGTGTGGCTGAAATTGTCCACCAAAAGATTGCGGCTTCTATGATGCTATGCATCATAAATTTGTCTTGTCCGTTATGGATAAAGAACTCGTAAGGTGTAAGGCGGTTTTGAAGGGCGTTGTTTGCGTATATCATATTCTTCGAAGATTCGACCTGCGTCATTTCAAGCCAATCAGAAACGGCAGTTGCAGTTTGAACAAATCAGAGACACCGAGTAGCGCGCATTAATTTTATACATGATGTTAAGAGTGGTTGTCGCTTTTGTGCAAAGGTTCAAAACGTGGTTACTAAGGCTAGGCGCCGTTGGCCCCTAGCCAAAAAGTACATATTTAGCCCAAATCTACAATATATTAGAATGTTACGAACCATTTTTAATTTAACAATGGTTGATTTAATGTTTTCCATTTCATTGGAATTGATTTTTCCAAGTTCGGTTCATATTTGAGAGTGCATGAGCATAGTTTAACACTGTATCACTTTGCCACATTTGCCGTGTAACACATTGCAGTACCGTGAAAAAAACAAGGTCTATATAAAAATCCAAAGTAGCTCGAACATTGATTCATATAGCATTGTCATCCTCAGGATACACTCTAACTTTGACTATAAGCTGAACAATCCATAATGTCTCGAGTACAAAACGAAACAACATTTACTCTCATGTCCCAAAACGTGTCGGGTCCTCTTCGTAAATTAACGGTAGGAGGGTTCTGCCCACGACATAGAGCATTAGATCGTGGATTTAAAACTCTCTTACTGTGTAGGGTTCATGGTGTAATAAATGGGGAAATTACAAAGTCATCTCAAATGTACCACTTTGCCCTGTGTATCATTTTGCCCTGGTCTTCCCTACAGCGGATAATTCCTTATCAATTTCTTGTCATCACTGCACTCTACAATATAACATTTTCAAAGTCAATAGCAATGGTGGACAATATTCTGCTTCAACCTTGAAGCCCAGTGGGAACCCTGACAGAGACAAAGACAGTATTTTCTCTCTTTTCCACAATGTTTTCAGCCTTTAAAACTTAATTCCATTAATTGAGCCATACTAAATTTGTCCTCCGCAAATGGTATCTATTGGGGCATGCCTTGAATTTATTCTTTTCGTAAAGAGTTGGGCTGTTTGGATTGGCCACTACTTTAAACACTTCAACTAAGTTTGTGCTCAAACTGAAAGTTTTATTCATGCTTGAGCTAGTAAGTATACCTTTACCAGACGACAAAATTTTAGCCTTGACCAAACTGAAAGCATTTGCAGACGACTATTTCAATGTGGCTCAAACGGTTGGTTTTCTTTGGTCAGGTAGAAAACATTGTGGGAAAAGGAGAAAATGCTGGTTACCAGCAATTTCTCCTTTTCCCAATGTTTTCAAAAGGCCTCTTTCTTAGGGTAGTTAAAAGTCAGCATTGTGTGGTAGAGGGTTAAAACTTCAGTAACTATTCACTTATTACAGTTTTCAGCACCTGATTTAGTCAACCAGCATATTAACAGGGTCCATAACCCTTTCTCAGATAACAGAATTTCAGCCTAGGCATAAATTATATGACGGGAACTTTCTTTGAAACTATAGAAAATATTATTGGAAAGGATGATAGTGCTGATTACCAGCATTTTCTCCTTTTTTAACAATGTTTTCAAAAGCCTCCCCCCTCAGGGTCATTAAAACACATGGAAATTTAGTAAGTCTTCACCAGTCATCACTGAAATTTTAGACATGTCAAGATTGAAAGCATTTATAGCATAAAGCAATTGAATGTGGCTGCAATGCCAGAATGTATCTTTGAAATGTGTTAAAACATTGTGGGAAAAGGAGAAAATGCTAGATACCAGCTTTTTCTCCTTTTCATAAAATGTTTTCAAAAACCTCCTTTCTCATGATTTTAAGATCCTCTATCTGACCATGAGACTGCTAAGCACGACTCAAGGACCTTTTATGGACAGCGTAGGTCAAGATCAGACTGCACAGATCTTTGATTTACTATGTCCAATAAAGAAATTCTCTATTACAGCAACATTTGGATTTTTTAAATTGGCTTGAAAGTTTCATTTAACTTATTTAGCAGGATATAGGGTAATAAACATTACAATGATGGTGAGATTGAATATTAACTTTTTAACAAACAACAAAATTTTAGACTGGTCCAAATTGAAAGTGTTTGCAGACAACAAAATTAAGGACACTCAAAAATTGAAATTTGTTCTGGGAGGGCAGAAAACATTGCGGAAAAAGAAGAAAATGCTGGTTACCAGCATTTTCTCCTTTTCCCACGATGTTTTCAAAAGGCTTCTTTTCCAGGGTCGTGAAAAACAGGGATTGTTTGAGAAAGGGTTAAGTAACTTAGTAGGTAAAATGTGGTATTATACAGCAAAGAAATTTCTTATGATCTGATTGGATAATATGCCCCGAACATGTATGTCATGTACACTGGCAAAACCCACTTAAAAGCAGTTTCCCTTTCGGCAGCCTCGTATCCATGGCTACACTTTCAGCACAACATCCAAATTGGCACCGTCGATCGGTCGATAGGAGCTGGGCTCTTACACAAACATTCTAAAATGAGTAACAACCGTTTAGCCTGGAGAACATTTAAAATTAATAAGCAGGTTGTAATGTAATGTAATGTAATGAGTTACCTCCCTTATAATGTTACATATCGTCGAATCATCTAAAATCGCGAAACATCGAAGTTCGCGACCATTTTGTTTTTAGAATAAGTCACATGATACTTTATCGAAATCGAGGCTGGTGAGGTCATACTGATGGTTGAATTAGTTATCATCTGCAAAAGTCGCAGAAAAATGAGGTTTAAGTCGGCAAATCAGCTACATGGAAAAGCTTTTTCAGAACAGGTAATTTCATTGGTGCAAAGACCCCTTCCTATAAAAACTACACACTATTCCAAGACAGAACTACATTGAAAAATTATCATACTTCCACGATGCTTCTCTGTTAATGGATGTCACGTGACCGTGTTAGATGTGAAGATCAAGGTCAGTTTATCTTAAATTACTGTTTTTTTTTCTGACTTTCCGCGAATATACCTGCATGACAGAGCCTTGAGTCGGCTGTGTCATGCTCGCTGAATAAATTTTGTGAATATTTGAAATAAATCGGGTATGTGTTGTGTACTTAAAGGAAAATAATTGAATAACACATACAGCCAGTGGAATTTCAATTTTACCCCTATAACTTAGGTTAGTGAACGCTGAAGCTTAATACCGCGATTTTCAGTTTGTCGAGGGTACATCATAACATGTATATGAGCTATGCTTTGTGAAAAAGGGTCTTAATGCATCTGCGAAAACTATCAACCCAAGTCAGCCTGTGCAGTCCATGCAGGCTGACCTGGGCCAAAACTTTTCGCTATTGGTCAATTTTCTGTATGTAAAGGGACCAGTGTACCTTATGATACAGCCGGAAAAATGTTAGACATACTGAATTTTATGGATCCCTAATTATTTGATGTATTGCATGGTATGATGCATCACGGAGATACATTAAGCCCCTATTTGCCAGAGCATGACTCATATGTGAATGACATTGTGCAATCTTAAACCCTTTACCGCACAATGCCGACTTTTAATGACCCTGGGAGAGAAGCCTTTTGAAAACATTGTGAGAAAAGGAGAAAATGCTGTTCACCAGCATTTTCTCCTTTTCCCACAATGTTTTCTAACTTATCAGAGAAAAATTGCACCATTTGAACCTCATTGAAATTGTCGTCTGCAATGCTTTGAATTTGGATAAGGCTAAAATTTTGTCGTCTGGTAAAAGGATAATGCATGTCCAAGGATACTGGTCCCCCTTCATGCTCATGCATTAAAATCTTTCCTTGTAAAAGATCAATGTATGGTCACAAAGTATTATCTGCATAAATATTGCAGGGGTGTCATTGGATACCATCCAACTCATTGTAGCCAGCTTTAGGACTGAGTGTGTACATATAATAATTTGTCATCATGAAATTATTGTCATTGTATATAATTCTAATGTGAATCATGTGTACTAAAACAAGACTGCCACTGTCACAATATACGGCGCCGCATCGCAAAACCCTGACAATATGTGATAGGTCACATGATGAGAAACATTCTGTGAAAATTTCATCCAAATCTGTCAAGAAACGTGGGAGGAGTTGCGTTCACAAGAAATGGACGTACGTACGGACGGATAAAGGGGCGGACGGACGTATGGACGGAGAAGATGGCACCAATATACGTCGCCTCCAGCGGTGTATAAAAATGTATTTGTATGCCAATAATACAATAATGTATGGTAAAACTATGTACTGATTGACTGAATGGTGTTTTATGCCGCTTTCAACATTATTTCAGTCATATCACGGCAACAGCTCACATGATTATTAATATTTTCCTGGTTTTCACCAGTACGAGGGTTGTTCAAAAATTATCCGGATTTTGCCTTATAAAAAATCATTTGCGAAGCAATCATGCTAAATTTTGCATCATTCTCTACCGGAATTCAATCCACGCATTTTATATTCTTCTTTCATAAAACGCGCTCGCAGTTGCCATCGAAAATGCCATGATAACGTGTTCCCGGCGCAGCGCAAAATATTATATCTATACTCGCCCTTCTCTTGTACATATCGTTTCTCTCGTAACTGATTACATTATGAAATTAAAGCAGAATACAAGATTTGGAGCTACTTACATCGTGATTAAATTTGACATCATTTGACGGTTAAATGTTTCAGAAAATCGCGTTTAAATACAGTTGGGGTAAAAGTTTTGAACGTTAAAGATGGCGTCAACTGACCGTCTGGAAATCCGGTCCATAATAAAATTTTGCCAGCAGGTAGTAGAAACTCTGACAAACACATACAAAAAAGTATCATGGCGAAAGGGAATAATTCGGTCACACGGACACTGGTGTATGATTGGCATAGACGTTTCAAAGACGGGGAAGAAAGCATTAACGACCGAGAGGGAAGAGGTAGAAAGAAGGAAATACCAGCGACGTTGGTAACGTCCACAGTGACTGGCGAGGCCCTGAGGCGAGATCGGCGTTTGACAGTGCGGACCTTATCAGCGACCTTCGACAATGCCTCGTCGCATACTGCAGGGGCCACAGATCTGGAGCTGGCTTTACTTGGACTTGAGACCGTGTCCCATCCGCCTTACTCTCCAGATTTGGCACCATTTGACTTTGCCATTTTCCCAAGCGTAAAGGCACAACTAAAGGGTGACAAGTATCAGTCCCTTCAAGAACTGCGAGTTGCAGCACGTTTAATTACGAAGCAGAACAAGTCCGAGTGGTACAGGAATGTTTACAGCCAGTGGGTACGCCGTCACCGACGATGCATACAGCATGGGGGGCGAGTACTTCGAGAAAGAATAGGTAACGTTGCCTGATGACTTTTCGACGACGCTGATGACGTCGTATATTGTAGCGTTTCGTGCGCCGGTTCCTAGTACCTGTGCATGTTTGATTGCGTGTAAAATCAACATGTATTGTTCGATTGTTGAAATATTTTGCACTTTTGTACATAATGAATGTCGTTTAACGATGCGTGGACTTCTGTCGCATTACGATAACTCATTAAAAATTTATAGACTTAATCCGGATAATATTCGAACGACCCTCGTACTAAGCTAGGGCTCTGAAATGGTAAAACTATGTAAAAAAAACTACAATCAGTGAAACTATGTAAAAGAATTATAAAAAGAAAAAGCATGATAATCTGAGGCCTCAGGATGATAAAAAAAAAATCCTATCATTGTAATGTTTAGACAATCCATACAGTAATATATAAAAGATAAATTTAATTGCTTTGTTGGAAAGTAAATGCACTGTTATTTGTAATCTGTCATTTGTTTATAAATGAAAGCACCTAAAGGGTTTAGAAAGAATATAGTGTTTAAAAATGCATTCTTATTTGCAATCTGTCATTTGTTTATGAGGGAAAGCAGCTAGCGGGTTTAGAAAGACTACAGTGCCTAATAGGGGTGTAACGATACATGGAGCCCGATGGCGAGCGTGTCGATGCTACTGCATCGATTGTTCAGTTAAAAATCGATAACTATCGCCGATATCTACCTCAAATATCGATAGTTTCGATAGTTTCACTGAAAAGAAAGAGAGAGAAAATAACGTAATTCGCTAATGTATTCGGACGCCCTAGAAGTTCGGACACTTTAAATTATTTACAATTTTTTTTTTTTTAAATCCTTTCTCTGAACACTTCCAAAAGTAAGTTTTCGTAAATATTCGGACATTCTGTAACGTTAATCTCCCAAAATATTCGGCAGGTAATTTTTTGGAATATGTTTTCAATAATGATCAGACTAAACAGAACACGCTGTCTGATCATGGATCTATACCATCCATTTCTGTACTATGACTTACCTCGTGTTAGAAAGCCACTTATTTCTCGTGCTAAAAAAGGTAAGAAAATGTTTAACAGTGCTCCCACTCGCGCAAATTATTGCGTAAATCACGTTATAGTATTGAAATTCACGTAACGAATTCTGGTTACACCCGAGACTTCACGTAAGAAAATGCATGGACAATAAAGGCCATTATCCGCTTTTCTTGTGTAAAATGACAGGTTTTGAAGATATTTGTTACCCTTACTGACAATTTTTTGGTCAAATCATGTGGAAATACCTATCCAGAAATTAACAGTCACGAAAAACTGACCGGTGTAAAAAACACGGAAACCCATGACACAACAAAATGTCTGTTTGACATTGTCTGATTAGAGTCACTTCAGACCTTCTTTTCAGCTTTTTAATGACTTTAAGCAGTAAATTTATACAAATATCTTAATAAAACACACTTTTTGTTGCAAATCATCAATATGGAATGCTTTACGTCTAGTTGGGAACCATTAGGCCTACTATCATACCTTCTAATATAGAATCTTAACCCCAGATTCACAGCTCAAGGGGTAAGTGTGCCCTTGAAATAGAAAGCTTGTGGAAATACTGGTTTAAAACATATGTTTTTCAAGATTAGAAAGACTGCAAAACTACATGTGTAGGTCTACTACAGTTTTGACTCCTTCACCGGAACTGTAAATAGATCTAAATTTGTCGGATTTTATCCTTATTGTTTTGGATACACATTCATACAACAAGGTAAAACCTATTATTATGGCCACCCCATTTTTTTCAGAATGATAATTTCCTAAATATTTGGAGACTAAACAAATTTTTTTTTGTCAATATATTGTCCAATCATAGGTAAATCTAGATAAATTTTATCAACTCAAAAAAAACTTAGGGGCTCACGTTTAAAAGTTGACTTCTTTAAAAGTTTAAAGTTGCTTTATAATTACTTTTTTATTAGATGTGTTTATGAACCATAAGCATTTTTCAGCATTTTGTGCTTTGCATGCTGTTGTATATCAATCAGACTTAAAAGTTGACTTCTTCAAAAGTTTAGAGCAATTAGGCAGTTTAATTATTTGTGAACCATCTGCATTTAGAAAAAATACTGGTTGAAATTTATTGAGCATCTTGCATTTAACTCTGTTTTCCCCTTCTTTTGCTATTCAAAACATGTACTCGGGTAGAATTTAAACTACTCAGAGAAAGTGTTAGTATAAAAATGGTTTCAAGATGTAATTTTGTGAAATTCATCTCTGGCAATTCATCCAATAGTATTGCAATAGTAACAGGCAATATCAATACTATTGCAATAGTATTTTTTCCAATGTCAGTACTATCGCAATAGTAGATTTTGGCCTCAATAGTCAACCCTAGTGCCTAAAAATTATTCTAATTTGCAATATGTCATTTGTTTATGAGGGAAAGCAGCTTGCAAGTTTAGAAAGAAAGAAGTGCTAAAAAATACAAGGTGGCAGACTGGAGAAAACATCACTGGAACAAGAAAATTAGTTTCCACGAAATTCTGCCTTCACTCTGCATATCATATCATGTCACATCATTAATGAGAGATGTCTGTGAAATATTTTCACTGTCGGACAAGGGGTTCAAGAAATATTGTAGTACATGTTAGCTTTAAATACAAACTTTAGCTTGTGATACCCTGTTTTGCATGTAATCACATCAAGGTAAACATGTATGAATTATCTTATAAATTAAAGGAACAAGTGACATGGAGTGCACAGAAAAACCACAGTCAGACAGACAAATGTAAGAAGCATCTCAATTGGACTTTGGCAGCCTTCATGAAAAATGCTGGTTTTGGTATTTACCATTATGGTAATATCTCTAAGTGACAAACGCTTACAATTTGGACAGGTCTAATATTCCATCATTTTGTAAAGATTTATACATTGACTTCATATAGCTTGACTCCAAGTAAATTATAAGTCAACATCTCACAATAAAAGCCTCTGATGGATTTGAACAAAGTGATAGTCTTAGATTTAATAAATTTTGGCACAATGTCTAATTAAAATAGAACTCTATAAATGACACAAAAATATTCCAAAAATTAATAGCCCAGACTTCCTTACCTGAATGGGTAGTTTCCTTGCACTGTTCAGTATCCAGGAAATTAAGGTGGTGTTGTAGACATTGGTAGGCAAGAACTAAGCAAAATAAACACTGGCTTTGGTTCAGGAAACATTTTCTTATAACATAGACAAGGTACAACTTTAATTCTCCTATTTTTAAGTTATAGCTTGGGTCAATGTCAGCTAGCTTAATTCTGATAGGGGTCAAGGTTTTTATGTATAAATCTTTGGGGGTGTTTAGATTCCCTTCATTGTAAGTCATGTTTGGACAATTGTAGGCAAGATATTATTTTATGCAAGCTATTTTATTTTATGGGTCCAGGCAAACATGCACCATAATGTACTTTTTTACTGGTATGGGTCCAGACACCATAATGAACTATGGTAGAACTTGCTATACTTCTGACAAACTTGGGTTAAGCTTTTATGTCAGATTGTTAAATGCTACATCAATGGACTTATTTATGCCTCTCAACAAGAAAAGGCAATATAAGTAGCTTTTATTGACTTTGCAAATTAAACACAGCTGCCCCTGAATAGATCGACAACTTTTCTAGCTTGCCTTGATCTGTCATTGGTGACAGCATAAACTCTTTATTTGTAGACTATTGTCAACCTGAAATTTACCTGGATTTCAGCTAGTACTAGGGTAGCTTGTATAAAATATCTTGACTAGTTATTCTAACTATTGACTCATACTGGTGAGAACCTTACTCTTCCCAAAAATTCATGAATAGAAAAACAAAAAAACCAAAAATACACTGTGGGTATGAATTCCTAATCAAATTTATATTTCATGTATACTTACTAGTGCAGCAAAATCACCCATTTGGCCAGGACAAATTGTCTGAGAAATTCATTTCAAAGACACTGTTTATTGCAATAAGGTCTTTCCCATATTTTTTAATGTTATCATCTTACCAATGTCATTTTCAGACTAAACTGAAATAGGCTTAACTCTTTACCAAACAATCCCAACTTTTAACAACCCTGAGAAAGAAGTCTTTTGAAAACATTGTAGGAAAAGGAGAAATTGCTGGTAACCAGCATTTTCTCCTTTTCCCACAATGTTTTCTACCCTTCCCAAGACAAATTTCAATTTTTGAGTTATATGCATTTTGTCGTCTGCAAATGCTTTCCAGAGTGTGCTGTGCTTTTTCTAGCTTGAGGTTTTTGTACCCTTTGGTAACTGGAGTTGGGGGTACACAAACAAGGATGGGGGTTCAGATCTAAACTACATAATTTCATTTAAATATCAAGATTTAATGACAGCCTATTAAAAGATAAATTGTTTTCATGCGATATGCGCAAACAAGATTTTATAGATAGCTCTACATGTTCACAGTTAAAAGCTCTTCAAACACTTTAGGTACCTTTCCTCAAACTGTGCAAACTGTGCAAACATTTTTGGCAAAATCAATTCTAATGTTTGCTAAAACAATCAGGTAAGTGAAATACCATGGAACTGGTCCAATTCCTGTACAAAATCTATCAAATCGGTAGTGTTGGGCAATCAGTTTAAAATCACAAACGATTGTCGCTTTGTAATCCGAAGAGCGAACCAACTAGCTATTGGTTGTACAATCGGTTCTCTATTTAACTGAGAATGCCTTTTCTACATGATATTAAGTTTATAAAGATGTTGTGTTTTGTGCTTTAAAAATCAATGGAAATGCAATACCATTAAATTTTTTGCTTTATTTAATATCGTTTATTTTGGTCCTTAAATTTTAATTTCCAAGCCAGTTAAAAAAAATTCAGACATATTTCAAGCACTTGCAGATGACACCACTAGGTTATATGAAGCTCTAGACGATAATTTCATACGTCAAAACCCGGGCTCAGGGATCAAATGAGAAACTTGCCGAGTTGTCAAGTTTTGTCAAGACATCCATGGACAAAAATTTCTTTCTCATTTTTCCGGCCAATTTTCGTGTTTGTTATCACAATGTTGAATCCAAAAGTGTGATTAATGTTAGTCACAAAACCAAGCGCTAAAAACCAGTATTCACGTTTCACGACCGAGCGAGCTTCGATACCGACTACAATTGATTTCGGGATTTCTCAATAGCTTATCGCAATCGGAAGCCAAAACCAACTGACATTCGACTATAGTCGATCATTGGCCCACCACTACAAATCAGATTACAGTACCATATATTACAACTGTATTTCAGCTACATGTAGATATTAGCCAGAAAGTTTTTGTGTAGTTTTAGTTATGTTACAATTATAATTATCATTTCAACTAGATACTTGTTTGCATAAATCTTCCATCAATATGATAATAAAGGATGATTGCATGTTATGTGAGACCTCTGCATGTCATCTGATTATGGTAGACATGTATGTGAATTTTTTTTTTTATGATTTGGTAAGCAGTTGAAGAGATTATGGAGGATAAACAAAAATTATGACACGTGGATGGACAGACAGACAGCGATATAGGCAAATTCAATGCAATCAACATGTCTTTCCAAAATAAATTTATGGGAGACATAGCCATGCACACCAACTTGTCGTTGGAACAAATGCCTTTGAAAACTTTTCTATACAATACTAGATCAGATATTGAGCACTAATATGATTCTACTTTAGCTAAATAATGTCAACATGGTTATGATGGCCCCTGAGAACTTTTAAGGAACATTTCCATGATATAATATTTAATATAATCTATAATATATAATGTAATATATATTATCTTATGCAGACATTAACCTCTGAGTATGCAAAGACTTACCAGCGTCCAGACTTTGGCTATAGGTCAAATTGTGGTAAGTTTCCGCATGATTCACCTGGTATTTAGACAAAATTAAGTCAAACTATGTGACAGCTTGCTTTGTATAATGCATCACAAAGTTGCGTTAAGCCCGCTTTCCCCAGAGTGCTGCTTACAGTATCAATATCTATTCAGTACAAGTGCCTTTTTGTGAAGTTTTATCAGCAGTACAGGTTGTGATGACATGATGAGTATGACTGGTCTTCAGAATTGGACAAAGTTCAAGAGATATTAATCAGCATCAAATTCTGTGTTTTCGACCTTTTAACTGCCGCTATGACCTCGACCTTACAGACAGGTATGCAAAACTTCTACTCTGCATGCCATCAAGTATCAAGACTGACATGTGTGGAATAGTTTTAAATCCAGGCAAAGGGTTCAAGAGATATGAGAGCAGACCTTTATCTCCTAGCAGAATTGACATTGACATGCAGATATGATGTAGGACAACAGTATGATGCTATGTAACAAGTATCTACACATCAGACTATATGGTCTTAAGAGAGATGCTTCTTTTAAAATGGTTACTTATGTCACTTTCTGTAAAATATGTGTACCCATATGTTTCTTTCTGCAAAATATGTGTACCTTGGGCAGGACCAGCTTTGACCAAAGGGGCACAATTTGAACAACTTTGACTAGGGACCACATTATGATACTACTGTATTTATCATGCTGTAGGCTCCATGGTTTCAGACAAGAATAAAAAAATAAATTTCTGAAACAGATTCCTACAGAACACAAAGTAAAACAGGTGACCCCTTTGCAGGCCCCTCTTTGACCCAGAAGCACATTTTGAACAACTTGGATTTAAATGAAATATTTTATAATGTTGAGACCAAATATCTGGCTCATGGCCCAATAGTTAAAGACAAGGAAACTAAAAAAGAAAATTAAATTGTAACTCTGCAAAATAACTGACCTATGTGCAGGACCTGTTTTGATGATGTTTACTTTATTTATACAAGACCATGTGATGCTACATAATATCAACACACCAGGCCTAATGGCTTTAGAGGAGGTTTTCATTACTTGTATAATAACTATTTTTATTTTTTTGGAAATATGGTTACCCTGGGCATGGCAAACTTTTATAGCATATGACCAATTTTAATAACTTTAAGGACCATTCCTTGATGCAACATACAAAATTTCGGTGCTGTTGGCTGTTTGTTTCAAGGTAGAAAAGAAAACCTCTGTGTACAATACCAAACCCTTGGAAAAGGGCCATCTTTGACCCAGGACTTAAACTTTATCTAAGAATCTTCTTTTGATACTACCGTATTTTCCTTAAATTTTGGGACAGCAAAAAATAATTAATTTTCTTTGTGTCCCAATACTTAGATCCACAAAAAATAATCATTTTGTCAGCTGTCCCAAGACTATGACCAGACAAGACAAGCTGTCATACTGTAAGTCACTGGCCGCTAACCTGTCGAATACTGTCGAAGTTAAAATATTGCTACGTCATTGATTTCAACAAACCTACGATCATTTGCAGCTTGGTCTATTTTTAGACAGATTGGAATTCCAGCGATCAATTTGAGCACTAAGAGTTTAAAACTTAGCCTTTTCTCATTGTTTTCATTGATGATTAACTTGTCACTCATTATTGTCTGCATCCTGGGATCGCGATGAGGATGTTATTTTGCGTTTGTAGATAAACTCACAACATATTTTACCTGCTTACGTTAGGTGAACGACGTAAATTCCACTCTGACAAGTACCTGCTCGGACCGTTCTCAAATTTGATTGGTTCGTCGATCTTCGATCGATAAACCTTGGGTAAAGTTGGATGCTGTACCTTGATTTCTACTTATAAACAACGAACCCGATTGACCGTGGAATACATGCGTGTCAACTGTGTCAACTTTGGATGTACATATACACGTTATACACGTTATGTATCTTGGATACAAGTTTATCACACCCTTTTTACACTTATGTGGGATTTCTTTTTGAATTGGGGTTTAAATTAGTTCACAGATAATCGGGATTGTTTGTCTTGAATCGGGAAACTCCCATTGAAATCTGGAGGGTTGGGAAGCATGCTTACGATGTTACGTGTGTAGAAATGAAACTGGAAGAAATAAATAGCCTACTTGTAAACAAAGGAATTAATTAGGTATCAAACAGATTGAAAGATTTTTTTTTTTAAATAGATATCCACTGTCCCAATTCTTTGGAACAAAAAATACTGATGTTGCTTTGCAATTTTTAGTATGGCGCAAATCGTTGGGTCATGAAAAATAATTATTTTCGCGATTTTTGATGGTGTCCCAATTCTTCGGGTGTCCCAAAACTTACACAAAATACGGTAATCACATAAATGTAAGACTTAAGGCCAAAAATCGTCATAGTTTCAGCCAAGAAGATTTAAATAAAACCTTTAGAACTCTATACAGATCAACAGACCTTGGGAGCGCCATCTTTGACACTATGTGCAGGACTTGAACAACTAAGATAATTATGGTAACCTTTTAGACTTTTTCTAATCAGAAGCACTTAAAACAACAAAATAAGTGTACATGTAGCTAAAATGGTGGAGATTGTCTTTGAAAGGGTAAAAAACATTGTTGGAAAAAAGAAAATGCTGGTCACCACATTTCCTCCTAGTTACTAGCAATGCCTTCCTTCCCCAACAATGTTTTCAAAAGAACCTTTTTCCTCAAGGTCACTAAATTCAGGATTGTGTGGTACAGGGTAAAGACTCCAAGTCGCCATAGTTTCAGCCAAGATTTAAGATTAAAACATTCAGAATGCCATGTTATTGTTAAGCCCCCTTCTTCCATGACATGACATTTTATTAGATATAAATAAATAATGATTGTCTAATGCTTATGATAAACAATATAAATATGAAGTATCATAAAATTTTGTCTAGTAGTAAGAGTTATTGGAGCACAATGGAAATATACATCAAGCCCCCTTTTTCCATGACAGGGCATTAGATAAACAAGAGGGCCAAGATGGCCCTGGATCGCTCACCTGAATATTTGAGTAGACCATAGCCAGTTTTTTTTTTTTTTGTTATTCCAAAACTTTTTCTTCAATAACTTCAATAAAAAGAACAAGAGCACCGCATGCCAGTGCCAACAATTTCAAAATTATTTCAAAATCTGACCAGCGGTTTCATAGAGGAAGAAATTTTAAGAATTTCTTCATGTCCGTATAGTGCAAATAGCCCCCCACCACCACAGCCTTGTTTCTTGACGGATCAAAATTTCGCTAACATTTTTTTCAAAAGGGGCATCTAAGGGACATTTCTGTGAAATTATTTCAAAATCTGACGAATGGTTTGAGAGAAAAAGAATTTCAAAGAATTTCTTTAAGTCAATACAGTGCAAGGAGGCCCCCCTCCCCCCACCCCACCATGGCCATGTTTTTCGATGGATCAAAATTTTGCGAACAGTTTTTGAAAAGGGTCACCCATAGAACATTTCTGTGAAATGATTTCAAAATCTGACCAGCGGTTTCAGAGAAGATTTTTAAAGAATGCAAAGAGCCCCCCTCCCCCCCATAGCCATGTTTTTCAATGGATCAAAATTTCACAAACACTTTTTGAAAAGGGTTGCCCAAGGAACATTTCTGTGAAATTATTTCAAAATCTGACCAGCGGTTTCAGAGGAGAAGATTTTTAAAAAATTTCTTAAAAAATACCATATGGTGAAGGTCCTCTAGATATAGCTACATGCGAAATTTGGTAGCCCTACGCTTTATGAATAAGTACAGGGATATTTCCTAAGTTTTCTCTATATAAGCCCATGTAAAACTTGTGACCCCCGGGGCAGGGCCAATTTTGACCCAAGGGCTATAATTTGGGCACTCTTGGTAGAGGCCCACTAGATAAAGCCACATGCAAAATTTGGTAGCCCTAGGCCTTATGGCTAGGTACAGGGAGATTTCTAAAGTTTTACCTAAATAAGCCCATGTAAAACTTGTGACCCCCGGGGTGGGGTCAAATTTGACCCAAGGGCTATAATTTGGGCACTCTTGGCAAAGGCCCACTAGATAAAGCCACATGCAAAATTTGGTAGCCCTAGGCCTTATGGTTTCGGACAAGAAGATTTTCAAAGATTTCCAATATTTTCAAGTTTTGTTGCCATGGCAACCAGAGTTTTTGAAGGAGTCAAATTCTTTCAAGAAATTCTGAAGAGGACCAGGATCATTTCTGTGAAGTTTCATCAAAACTGGATGGGTAGTTTCAGAGAAGATGTTTAAAATAAAAGTTAACGCATGGATGGACGGACGGACGCACGGACGGACGGACGTACGACAGACAACGGGCCATGACATAAGCCCACTGGCCTTCAGCCAGTGGAGCTAAAAACCTCATAGAACCCAAAGTACAACAACAGACATTGGAAAAAACAGGGCAATCTTTGACCTCATTTGCAGAACTTGAACAACTTAGATTAATAATTATCTTTTTGTTTTATATACTAGATATTCAGACTGTTAGGTCTATAATCTCAATAGTGTCAGCCAAATAGATTTTAAAAATTACAGAACCTCAAGCACAACAACAGACCATGAGGACAGGGCCATCTTTGACCCCATGTGCAGGACTTGAACAACTTCTATGAATAATTATGTTCTGAAGCTAAAAACTTATTATTTAGACTCTTTGGCCTAACATCTTCATAGTTTTGGCCAAAAATTTTTTTAAAAAACTTACAGAATAACAACAGACAACAGAACTTGGGAACAGGGCCATCTTTGACCCCATGTGTAGGACTTAAACATCTAAGGTAAAGATTGATTATATGTTGCTTCATACTTACCCAACATCTCCCAAGGTTCAGCCACAAAGATTTAAAAAAAAAAAAAACTATAGAATCCCATGTAAATGTACACAGAACTTGGGAACAGGCCATCTTTGACCCTATGTGCAGGACTTCAACAACTAAGCTAAAGAATGCTCTTTTAATGCTATGTACTAAACATTTAAACTTTCGGCTTAAACTCTCCATAGAAGATTAAATAAAAAATTATAGAACTCGATGTACTACAACAGACCCTTGGTACAGGGCCAATTTTAACCCCTATGGCAGAACATGAACTTATTTTAAGATTCTAGGCTCAACGATTTCAGATGAGAAGAACAGAAAAAAAAAATTGTTTAGGAAATCTTTAGTCTAAGGGCATTCCATCTTAGACTTCTTGGTTCCAGTCAAGAAGATTGAAAAACAAAAGAAAAAAATTACAACACTATACAAACGTGACAATCAGGCAGAATTATTTCTCCAAAGAGCACAGTTTAAAACAACCGTAACTCTTAAACAAATGACAAAATTTTAGACTAGTCAAAATTGAAAGCATTATACTGACAACACAAAGTGACTCAAAAAGTAAAATTTGTTTTATCTCTTTACCACATGACAAAATTTTAGACAAATCCAAACTGGAAGCATTTCCAGAGAATATAGTAAATGTGGCAAAAGTAATGAGATTTGTCTGAAAAGATAATAAAACATTGTGAGGAAAGGAAAAAATGCTGGTTACCAGCATTTTCTTCTTTTCCCACAATGTTTGCAAAAGCTTTCATTCTGCGGGTTGTTAAAAGTTGGGATTGTGTGGTAAAGGGTTAAGAAGGATAGCAGACATTGTGGGAAAAAGAGAAAATGCTCTCTTTTTCCTACAATATTTTCAAAAGACTTCTTTCCCAGGGTTGTTTAAGTGTGGACTGTGTGGTGAAGGGTTCATGCTTCATACCAAGCATCTATGCTCTAGGTTCATAAGTTCTAGACAATAATTATTCTTATGAAAAATCCTAAAAATACCCTCATACATATGTTACTTCAAACACAAATATATTGGTTCCGGACAATATTCTATTAAAAAATCATAAAAATAGCCTCATTCATACGCTACTTCAAACACAGATACAATCGTTCTGGGCAATATCTTATTAAACTAGAAATAGGTGTGTCAGAGACACGGATGCCCCCGCTAAATGGTATTGGTCACAGATATGTCATGAGAGAATCAGTAGGTATTACAGAAAATTGTTGTTTTGGATAACAGCTTAGACAGGGTTAAGAAGGTTTGTTATATATATATAGCCAAGCAGATAAAAGATTATTTATACCTGATAACAAAATTGAGGACTGGTCCAAGTTGAAAGCAATGTGCAGACAATAAATTATATGGTTTGTATTGCATATGGTAGAAAACTTTGTGAGAAAAAGAAGAAAATGCTGGTTTTGAGCATTAACTTCTTTTTATTCAGCGTTTTCCTTAATCTTTCAACTGAGGGTTACTTATACTCAGGATTATGAAGATCTTAACTTGAGGAATGACAGTGAGAAATATAGCAATAATAATTACTTTGTTGGACTTCCTCTATGAGACAGGAACAAATTGGATCGAATATTATCACACTGGACTATAGTTGAAGGGTAGGTTGCAGCCTCAATATTCTCTGGCATAGTTCTTTGGATGAGTTTTTTTAAAAACCAAAACTGTATCTTCATATCACAATTCTGCTAAGCAGGATGTAAAACTGGGTTGAACAGTCAATTTAAACATTTGACCTTCAACTGTGACCTTGACCTTGGGCGTATCGAAACAAACTTTTCGCATGACACTAGTACTTGTTAAGGAGAACAAGTGTGCGAAGTTCTTTTGAAATCCATTGATAAATGTAGACGTTATGCTCCGGACAAGGTCAATTTAAACATTTGACCTTCAACTGTGACCTTGACCTAAGGCGTATCGAAACAAACTTTTCGCATAACACTAGTACTTGTTAAGGAGAACAAGTGTGCAAAGTTTTTTTTTTGCAATCCATTGATAAATGTAGAAGTTATGCTCCAGACAAGGTCAATTTAAACATTTGACCTTCAACTGTGACCTTGACCTTGGGCGTATCGAAACAAACTTTTCGCATAACACTAGTACTTGTTAAGGAGAACAAGTGTGCAAAGTTTTTTCTAAAATCCATTGATAAATGTAGAAGTTATGCTCCGGACAAGAATGGGACACACACACTAACGCACACACGCACTAACACACACACACACACACACACAGACGGACACAGGTAACTCTATATGCCCTTCCGCCATTTCATGGCGGGGGCATAGAAATCCTAAAGATACCCTCATTCATGCTACTTCAAATAAAGATACATCAATATGGACAATGTTCCATTAAAAAATCCTACAAATACCCTCATTCATATGCTATTTCATAGGTTCCGGACAATAATCTAATAAAAAATCCTAAAGATACCCTCATTCATAGACTACTTCAAACACAGATACATTGGTTCTGGATAATAATCTAATAAAAAATCCTAAAAATACCCTCATTCATACACTACTTCGAACACAGATACATAGGTTCCGGACAATGTACTATTAAAAAATCCTAAAAATACCCTCATTCATACACTACTTCAAACACAGATATATTCGTTCTTGACATTTCTTTATATCCTAAAAAACTCTTATTCATGCTACTTTAAATACAGATACATCGGTTCTGGACAGTATTCTATTAAAAAATCCTAAAAATACCCCCATTCATGTTACTTCAAATACAAATACATTGGTTCTGGACAACATTCCATCAAAAAATCCTACAAAACCTTATTCATGTTACTTCAAATACAGATACATCAGTTACAGACAGTATTCTATTAAAAAATCCAAAAAAAAAAATACTCATTCATGTTACTTCAAACACAAATATATTGGTTCCAGACAATATTCCATTTAAAAATCCTAAAAGTCCCTCATTCGTGTCATTTTAAATACAGATAAATCGGTTCAGGACAATATTCTATTAAAAACTCCTAAAAATACCCCGATTCATGTTACTTCAAACACAGACACATCGCTTCAGGACAGGGCTCTTTAAAAAAGTCCTAAAATTACCCCCATTCATGCGCTACTTCAAATGCAGATACATCAGTTCCAGACACTGTTGTAATAAAAAGTCCTAAAAGTACCCTCATTTGTATGTTAATTCAAACACAAATACGTCGGTTCTGGACAGTGTTCTATTACACAGTGCTAAAATTCCCTCATTCATGCCCCACTTAAAATGCAAATACATCAGTTCCAGACACTGTTCTAAGAAAAAATCCTAACAGTACATTCATATGTTACCGCAAACACTGCTACATCAGTTCCAGACAGTATTCTAATAAGTAAATCCTAAAAATACCCTAATTTATATGCTACTTCAAACAGTGGTACATCCGTTACAGACAATCTTCTATTGAAAATCCGAAAATTACCCTCATTTATACGCCATCTAGCACAGATACATCGGTTCTGGACAGTATTCTGTTAACAAATCCTAAAAAATCCCTCACTCATACGCTACTTCCAACAGATACATAGGTTGCGAACAGTATTCCACTGAGAAAACAAAAATTACCCTCATTCATATGTTATTTCAAACACAGATCCATCGGTTCTGGACAGTATTCTAATAAAAAAAACCTAAAAATACGCTTATTCATACACTACTTCAAACAGTGATACATGGGTTTTGGACAATTATTTTCCATTGAAAAACCCTAAAAATACCCTATTTTATATGCTACTCCCGACAGAGATACATTGGTTCTGGACAGTATTTTAAAAACTCTAAAAATACCCTCATTCATATGTTACTAGCAGCACAGATACATCAGTTCTGGACAGTATTCAGTTAAAAATTCCTAAAAATATCCTCATTCATATATTACTTCAAACACTGATACATCAGTTTCCGATAGTATTAAAAAAAAAATCCAAAAAATACCCTCATTCATACGCTACTTCAAACAGTGACACATTGGTTCCTGAAAACATTCTATTGAAAATCTGAAAATTACCCTCCATTATACGCTACTTCAAACACTGATACACCTGTTCTGGACTGTATTCTATTAAAAAAATCCTAAAAATACCCTCATTCATATGCTACTTCAGTGATACATGGGTTCTGGACAGTATTCTATTAAAAAAATCCTAAAAATACCCTCATTCATACGTTACTTCCAACACAGATACATCGGTTCCAGACATTATTCCACTAAAAAATCCTAAGAATTCCCTCATTCATGTTACTTCCAACACAGATACATCGATTCTAGAGAGCATTCCACTGAAAAATCTTAAAAATACTCTCATCCATATGTTACTTCAAACACTGATACATTGATTCCAGACAGTATTCTAATAAAAATTTAAAACAACTACTCTCATTCATATGTTACTTCTAACACAGATACATCGGTTCAGACAGTATTCTATAAAAAATCCTAAAAATACTCTTAATATACGCTACTTCTAATACAGATACATCGGTACCGGACAGAATTCTTTTAAAAAATCCTAAAATTACCCTCATTCATATGTTACTTCCAACACAGATACCTCTGTTCTAAACAGTATTCTATTAAAAAAATCCTAAAAATTCCCTCATTCATACGTTACTTCCAACACATGATACATCGGTTCCAGACAGTATTCCACTAAAAAATCCTGAAAATTCCTTCATTCATATGTTACTTCCAACACAGATACATCGGTTCTAGACAGCATTCCACTGAAAGATCCTAAGAATACTCTCAATTATATGTTACTTCAAACACTGATATATCGGCTCCAGACAGTATTCTAATAAAAAAAACTAAAATACCCTCATTCATACCCTACTACAAACAGTGATACATTGGTTCCATTCTATTGAAAAATTCTAAAAATACCCTCATTCATATGCTACTTCCAACACATACATTGGTTCCGGTCAGTATATAATTAAAAAATCCTAAAAATACCCTCATTCATGCGCTATTCCCAACACAGATACATCGATTCTGGACAGTATTCCATTAAAAATCCTGAAAATACCCTCATTCATATGTTACTTCAATCACTGATACATAGGTTTTGGACAGTATTCTTATAAAACATTCTAAAAGTACCCCATTCATATGCTACTTCAAACACAGATACATCGGTTCCAGACAGTATTCCATTAAAAAATCCTAAAAATACCCTCATTCATTATGTTTCTTCAAACACTGATATTTCATTTCTGGACAGTTTTCTTATAAAAAAAAAAAATCCTAAAAATACCATCTTTCATACACTACTTCAAACAGTGGTACATTGGTTGAGAACAACATTCTATTGAAAAATCAGAAAATTACTCTCAGTAATATACTACTTCAAACAGTGGTACATCAGTTCCGAACAATATTCTATTGAAAAATCAAAGAATTACCCTCAATAATAGGTTACTTCAAACACATATACATGTTGCAATATACAGGTCAAATTCCTTATAAAAGGTGCAATATTGGTGTTATAATTCTTCAGGGAATTCCCTAAAGTCAGAAATTGTTCTGTTTTTGTAAGAAAAGAATAGATTTGGTGTCCAACATTGTTTATATGTATTATTTTTTATATGACAGTCTGAAAGCAAAATACTATCAATGCCAAAATTAGGCAGGAATACACAAATGAAATGCCAACAAAGACTTTTTCACACTTATTTGGTTACTTTTTTACCTTTGATAGTTGATCAAGTTTATACTTTAATAAATCTTTTTCATGGTTTGGCAAGATGATGAATTCACAGAATTATAATCTGCCATACAAGTTTAGTAATACTGTACTCAGCAAAATGGAAAGAACTTTTAGATAAAAATATTGAACAGCAGTGTCCTTGAATAAAACGAGGGTCATCCAGAAATGAATGAAAGTTAGTTTGTAACTTTTGATTGAAAAAACATAAAGCCACAAAACTTGGCAAGTAACTAAATTAACTCCTTGCGCGTACGCGCACGTGTTAATTAGCACCGTGACATCACATCATTTTTGATGATGTCATCTCAAACAACGTAATGGCGGACGATGCGTTCGCGCTAACGCAAGAAGAAATTTATGCGTATATCAAGATAGAGAGTAGGCACAGAAAGAAAGCAACTGAAATATCTAATGCGCTTCAGGAGGTTGACCTGACATGTGCAGTTGGATTTAGCACTATTTGTAGATGAGTGAAGGATTTCAATAATGGACGGCAAGAGTCTTACAAGAAGCCCTCCTCCGATAAAACCGAAATTGTTGCTCAACTTCTCAACTCTGATAGACGATTTACATGCGAGGAAATTGCTTATGAAACGGGGATAAGTAAGAGTTCCATTTATGTTATTCTGACGCAGAATTTAGGCATGAGAAAGATCGCCGCGCGATGTGTGCCGCACACACTCTCAAAAACTGAAAAAGACAAACGTGTTCAAATTTGCACTGAATTGTTGAATAGATATTCAGAGGAGGGTGAAATGATGCTGAATAGAGTGGTTGCTATCGACGAAACATGGATCTGGTCATTTGAACCCAAATTGAAACGCCAAAGCTCTGAATGGCATACTCACCAAGACCTGTGAAATATCGCTGCAGTATGAACTGTCCAAAGATGTTAATGATCTTCGCTTACGATATTAACGGCGTTTTGACAACACACAGAGTTCCACATGGAAGTACGGTTAATAAAGAGTACTATGAGTGGTATTTGACTAAAATTCTTTGACCAGCGATACGCCACAAACGACCGGAACTTCTACGGGTGACGCCATTAATTTTGCATGATAACGCCATGCCACACAAGTCCGGCGTTGTTAGGGACGTGTTCGAGCGGTACCACTGGGAAGTTCTTAAACACCCGCCATATTCGCCAGACTTAACTCCCCCCGACTACGACCTGTTTCCAAAACTTAAAGAACCACTAAGAGGAATCCGATATGATGATTTGAATGAACTGTATGTCGCCATGAACGCAGTCGTAAGGGACATCAACAAAGGTTGCCTAGCAACGGGAGTTCGGGATCTGCCAAAAAAGATGGGAGTCGACCATAGCATCCGCGGGAGATTATATTGAGGGACTATGAAGAGATTTTGTGAGTAACACTAGTAGTTTTTCCGTAATTAAGCAACTCTCATTCATTTCTGGATGACCCTCGTAATACTAGGACTATTTTATGTCCACCTAAATTGTGTGAGCTTAGAAATTTGATTGACTGTGCAGTAGGTTCAGATCCAGTTAGGAAAAAGGCAGGAAGGGTGGGGGGGGGGGGAAGAACAGCAACAAAATGAAGAAAGAGCAGTGTCTTTTTTCCTATATCAGGTGAGCAAACCTGTAACTTTCATTTAACAGCAAAGTGGACATCAAACTGAAATATATATCCACTGAAGTTAACTAGTTAAGAGCATAAATATGGTGGAACCTTACTTTGCTATTGAGCCACCAGCCCTGTCATAACCCAAGAATCACCTTTAACCCTGCATTCCAGAACTCAACATCAAAAGCGAACGAGGAGTCACACTTACATGTATATCAAAATAATCTGGGTATAATTTCTCAAAACATGTTTTGGAATCAAACAAAAGTTGATTCTAATCCCTGTAAGTTTCAAAGTAATGGGACAAAAAATGTCGACTTTGTTGAGTAAACAAGAAAAAGTCATCAAACGGCAGCTTTTCCTAAACTGATCATTGGACTTTTCTCCATTTTCAATCAGGTTCAACTCTGTGATGGTACAAATAATCAGTGCAAATTTCAAAAGAATTGTACATATTCAAGTATGTAGACAAGAACTGCAAATTTTTAACTTTACATGGCTTTTCCCCATCAAATAATGAGTTTTTCTTCAAATTCAATAGGATAAAAGCTATTCATGATAAAAAGAAACTGCACAAAGTTTAGGAAAACTGGACCTAAAATGTGGATGTTCCTGTGTAAATAAAAAAAAAAAAAAGAACAGAAAGACAGATGGACAGATAGGCAGCCGACCAAAATCACAATATGGCATGGGCTCTTTAAACAGAAGGCCAGTAGAGCTATGACTATGAAACTCTTTGCAAAGGATGAGACAGAAAAGGAATCCATGTAAAACAATTCAACCAGGGACAAGGAGTTCAAATGGACCTTTAAGCCCTTGCTGTGACCTCAACCTTGTATGTAGTGGTATGTAAACCCTCAATCCTGCATGCTGTCGTATTAAGGCTGAAATTTAAGTGACATATAAGCAAAATTTAGATAATCAACTCAGTGCCCTGACAGACAGACAACTCTACCAAAGAAGAGCTGGAGGAGAAGGGTGATGCTCCATATCGGTCTCCTCTGTTTCTGGGGACTCTCACCACCCACATGCCACAGAGGCGAAGGCAGCCACCTATTTCTAAGGCCCCGAGTGGCGGGGGCCCAGCATGGAAACAAACTTAGAAACTATAAAATTCAAGGTCCACGACTGAGAAAAAATGATCAAACCAAAACATTGTCAATGTCATTCTTCCCACAAACTTTTTTAAAAATTCCAAAAAGCTCTGAAATGAAATTAGAAATTAAACTATGACAAAGAAAACTTTTATGTCATGCGTTTTTTGGTAATTTAACTGAAAATAATGGCTGATTATATGCAATGCTAATTCATGGTTACAACCAGTCAAACATAGCACTACCTATCTACATACTACCCCTCCAAACCCACCCATTCCAACTGCTACCCAAACCCACCCCCACCCCACCCCTCCCCAAACCCACCCCCTTCAATCCACAAACCTTCCCACCCCCAACCTTCCCCAAACCCACCTACCCCCTCCCCACCAAAACCCAACACACAACCAATACCCAACCCACAATCCAAAATACTTCCTACCATTCCAAATCCAACACAACTTTAACCAACCCATCTACACTAAGAATACTCTGCCTTCCAATTCCCAAAAGTAGAATAGTGATAGCAATAAAATTACATTTTACATACACAGAGCAGTATAGTAAAATGACATGTGGTTCCAATATTCTTTAGATTTAATAAAGAAGGCTCAGGTACAGAAATCATAACTAGGGTTCTACAATTTCTAGAATGCCTTTGTTATAAACAAGTCCTAAATTCAGCATGAAGAAAAGCATAGAATAATGTAAAGCAATAATGAGAAAAACAAAGGAATCCATAACAATAACCTGTGGTTCCAGTAAGCTGCCTTTAGCATCACTATCTGATTGATTTTGAAATAAGTGGGTATGACTAAGAAACAGGGACTAGGGCTCTTCATTTGTAGAATACTTCCTTTGCAATATGACTCAGTAAGACTATAGTGTCCAATAAACTATCCTAGACTATGAATGTTTGTTCTTTATGACCCTTTCTGTGAGGTTTTAAGCTTGGAAAATTAAATCTGGCTAGAATAATGTGATTTCTCTTGGACATGGATGAAAAAGTTTTCAAATTGCCTTCCAAATGGTCATCAAGAGGAAATTGTGTTGTAAATGTGTCATGGTTTCTTGAAAGAGTTGTAAAAGTATTGACTAAATGAAAATATGTTTAATGATTTTTTTCTCATTTCATAACATTTGACTCAAGTGCTATAATGCAATCCTTCCTAAAGCAGGATTACTTTGGACCAACAGCTATAATTTCAACAATCCTGGTAGAAAGGTTTGCCCAAATGTTACTGCATACCAAATATAACAAGTATGGTCTCACACAAGACCATCCGACAAAGCATAAGACATTAAGTCATTTCTTTTTTCATTTCTGAATTATGGACTTCTAACAAAACATCATGTTACACATGGATATTAGAAATTGAGCTTTCCTTCTTTAACAATCTACAAAAGTCTCTTAGGAGTTTTTTACTTATATATTCCTGGAACAAAACTCATGAACATCTGACATTGCATGACATGATGATTATTCTTCACATTTTGGTTTCAGATCTGAAACATGAGTGCTTGAGATTTGGAAGTGAAGGACTGAAATCTCCTGGACTATGGATGAGCACAAACTTTTGGTAACATTAAATTCATAATGTTCTCTAGTCACTTCACACACACAAACTATCACTTCTAACTGTACACACATTTTTATTTTGGTAAATCCTTTTTTTCACTTTTTTTTCCATAAAATATATCATTTTCTTTTTCTCTTTTTAATTTTTTTTTTTTTTTTTTTTTTTTTTGTATTATTATTACTATTATTATTTTCTTTTTTATTATTATTTCTTTTTCATTATTATTTCTTTTTTTTTTTCCTTCTTTTTTTCTTATACTTAAAATATTTCAATCTTTTTGTACTTTTCTTTATATATTTTATAGATTTTTTTTTTTTTTTTTTTTAACTTTGCTGTTTTTTTTTTTTTTTTTTGTTTTTTGTTTTATAGCAAGCAGTATGATAAAATATATAAGAGGTCCATAATGGGATTGTACATTTAGTCTCCTTTTTTCATAATATGGCATTTCATTAAATGAAGACAAAGAAAACATACATCAAGCCCCCCTTTTCCATGACACGTCATTATATATAAAGAAAAAAATAGTATAAACGACCTTTCCAATGGCAGATATGCATGAAGTTTCATCAATTTCCGTCAAGAACTTTACAAGATATCGGTCTGGGCAGACGGATGGGCAAACAGACTATTACTGGTCCATAATGAAATTATACATTTAGCCCCCTTTTTTCATGATATGGCATTTCATGAAATAAAAACAAATAACTACTGTCTGTGGCTTATAACAAACAGCATAAAGATGAAGTTTCACAACATTTTGTCCTGTAGTTAAAGAGATATTGTCCATAATGAAAATATACGTCAAGCCCCCTTTTTCCATGACATAACATTTAATGAAAAAGGCTGAAATAATGTTATTGGCAGACTATCATAAGGAATACGTATGAAGTTTCATAAATGTTCATGTAGGATTCTGAGTTAAAGAGATATTGATCCACAATGGAAATATACATAAATCCCCCTTTTTCTATGACACCATACTGAATATCAAAACAGCAAAAAAACTCGGCGGGCATCATAAGGAACAAGTGTATGAATTTCCGTTAGTTTTTGTCAAGGATTTTAGAAGATATCTACCCAGAAAGACATATGATCAGACAGTCATTGGTCCATGATGAAATTAAACATTTAGCCCCATTTTTTCATGACGTGGTATTTCATGAAATAAAAACAAATAATAATTGTCTGTGGCTTGTGATAAACAATATAAAAATGAAGTTTCATAACATTTTGTTATGGTAAAAGAGATATTGGTCCATATTGGAAATATACATCAAGCCCCCTAATTTTCCATGACACGGCATTACAAAAAACAAGAGTATATATAACTGTGGTGTTGCATGGTCAATCTGGATGAAACGGTTTTTTCTGCATTTCCTAATGGTAGTTGATAGATGTGACAAGTTCAATGTACAAACTCGGTATAGTTTTCAAGATAAGATTCAGAACATTAAAAATACATTTTGACCGTGTTACTTAAAATCACTCCCAGTCTGCCATTTTGCATGGAATCAAGAAAAGAAAAAACTGTTCTGGTGGAATGGGTTATTGTACACATGTATAAAGTTTCATGAAATTCTGTCCAATGGTATAGAAGATATTCTCCCGGACGGAGACACAAATACATGGACGGAAAGACGGACAAACAGATGGACAATGCTAAAACTATATCGCCTTCAGCTGGGGATAACAAAGCCAAATAAACAAAATAGGAGTTTTTCTATCACTATATATGATCCATGTCAAACTAGAGCTATCACTAAACATTATCATACCCTCCACCAGCTCCTTGTCACAAAACAGGTCTTTCTCACAGAAAGCAGAATGTTTTAGTACAAAAGTACAAGTTGAAAAAAGTTCAAGGGAAGATAATTCCACAACAAATCGCACCAGGGTCATGAAAATTGCACATGCACAACTTCATATATATAAGAACACTGTGTGTAAATTTTAGTTCAGTACCTGAAAAACTGTCAGAGTATTTCGCCTGACAAATTTGTGTCTACGGACAGACGGACGGACAGACAGCCATAGCGATACCAGTATACCCACCTCCACTTCGTTAAGACAGGTGCCCTGACAGACAGACAACTCTACCAAAGAAGAGCTGGTGGAGAAGGGTGATGCTCCATATCGGTCTCCTCTGTTTCTGGGGACTCTTACCACCCATATGCCACAGAGGTGAAGGCAGCCACCTATTTCTAAGGCCAACGAGTGGCGGGGGCCCAGCATGGAAACAAACTTAGAAACTATGAAATTCAAGGGCCACGACAGAGAAAAAATGATCAAACCAAAACATTGTCAATGTCATCCTTCCCACAAACTTTTTTTAAAATTCCACAATTCAGATAATTCCGCAACAAATCGCACCAGGGTCATGAAAATTGCACATGCACAACTTCATATATATTAGAACACTGTGTGTAAATTTGAGTTCAGTACCTGAAAAACTGTCTGAGTATTTCGCCAGACAAATTTGTGTGTACGGACAGATGGACGGATGGACAGATAAATGGACGGACAGACGGCCATGGCGATTCCAGTATACCCCCCTCCACTTCGTTGTGGGGGGTATAATAAAGGTAATCTCTAGTCTAATCTTGGTCTAGAATGAAGCAACAGACAGCATGGATTTAAGATCAGACTGCACTTTTCAAAATAATAGAACTGTGCACAATTTGAATGAACAACAGTGATCAGGCTTAACTCTTTACCACACAATCCCGACTTTTAACGACCCTGAAGAAGAAAGCTTTTGAAAACATTGTGAGAAAAGGTAACCAGCATTTTCTCCTTTTCTCACAAAGTTTTCTACCCTTCCCAAAACATGTTTCAATATTTGAGTCAATATTTGTTTGTCATCTGCAAATGCTTTCAATATGGTACAGTCTAAGATTTTGTTGTGTGGTAAAGAGTTAAAGCCCTGAATGTATAAAAGTGGAATTTTTCACAGACAGGGCAGAAAACATTGTTGGAAAATGGAGAAAATGCTGGTTTCTCCTTTTTCCACTGTGTTTTCATAAACCCTCTGTCTCAGGGTCGTTAAAACAGGATTGAAAGTAAAAAGGATAAAGCAAGGCCACATAAGGAGAATATTCCAAGTGGCATAATCTCTGATGTACAATAAATACTACTCAAAATTTGATAAGGATCACTTATAAGATTGTGTTTATTCCTTACATAAGGTTGAAATGTTAACATATTTGCTGTGATTCTGAAAATTTGTTAATTTGACATCAGCTTTGTGCCAAAAAAGGAATGAGCCGACAAACTGTTAAAGCGGAACAGCGGTTGAAAATTGGTAGGGGCAATAATTCGGGATAACACAGAAAGGTAATCAAATGAGGCTTTTTGGAAAAATCAAGTAGGGTGCCTGAATTTCGCTGTAGTATCGCGTGTGTTGGCCATTTGATTGGATTACTGCTCGTCATCGCCTTCTGATACTGCTAATTATAAGCCTTCGAATGCTTTGTTGTGGGATTCGAGCCCACTCGTCCACTAGTGCCTGTTGGAGCTCTGTAACTGTGGTTGGCTGGACTGAGCGGGCAGATATTGCAGTCTGCAGCATGTCCCAGGATGTTCAATTGGATTAAGGTCTGGGGACCTTGCTGGCCAGTCTCTCTATAGTTGCTGTCTGCAGGTACTCGTTGGTGACCTGTGCCCTGTGCTGACGGGCATTGTCGTCCATCAAAATGAAATCAGGGCCTATAGCACCGGCGTATGGGCGAACATACACATCTAAGATCTCATTGATGTATCGTGCAGCTGTCAATGTGCCATTTTGAACGATATACAGGTCCGTTTTGTCCCTGCATGCTAATACCCGCCCACACCATGACCGAGCCCCCGCCAAAACGGTCATGGTTAGCAACGCATACGGGTGCGAAACGCTCGTTGGACGATCTCCATACCCAGACTCGTCTATCAGTGAAGTCCACACAAAATCTGGATTCGTCAGTGAACAGTACTTGGGTCCAGTCATTCAACGTCCATCTGACGTGAGCATGCACCCATTGGAGACGTGCCTGGATGTGGTTTCGCGTCAACGGAATGCGGATTGCTGGTCGTCTGGCCCTCATGCCAGCTCTATGAAGATGGTTTCTGATTGTTTGCGTAGAAATTCTTACGCCAGTGGCATTCTGCAAGTCATTTTGCAGGGCGGTAGCTGTAACAAAGCGCTGACGTCGCGCATGGAAGACAATAAAACAGTCTTCATGCTGAGTTGTTACCCTCTCACGACCACCACCATGCCTATGCCTGACATTTCCGTGAGTTCGAAACCGTTCCCACATCCTTGCAACAGTGCTCTGGGACACCCCAAGGACACTTGCCACATGCCGTTGGGAACGCCCAGCCTCAAGCATCCCTATCCCCCTATTCATCTCTTCGGCGTCAAGACGCCATCTTATTTGTAAGTAAGCCATACCCAATGCTAGCTTTGAAATAAACGTTACCATGCACAAGCAAAGTTTAAATATAAACAGATGTGTACATGAAGGTACATGCCAATGGCGCACCCTTTTTTTATGGGTATCACTTTTCCAGTGGATATCAAGCCAGGTACAGGTGAAAAATCAATATCTACTGGACAGGTCAGGTATGCCGTTAGAATAATCTATATGCATGAAAAAAATCACTTACCTTGGTTTTACCATTAAAGAGATATTTAAGAAATAAAAAGCGATCCCTATCAAATTTTGAGTAGTATATTTTGTGAGGTATTCTTGTGAGAATAGCCTTGAAATTGCATTATCTATCAGGGCCAAAATCACTACAAACCTTGGTGATTTGGCAGCAAGTTCAATCACCTCTAGGAACATACCCTGTGTTGGTAACCTATTGATGACAGCATGACACTGGCATGTCACTATCACACAAGTGGGGTGTGATGGGACAATTCTGGCAATCTTCAGAACATCACTGATGACAAGCCGTTGGTATTCCATCCCAAAGCGGGGTGTAACCTCGAAAGTCTGTGGTCACAGCACACAATACAGTTTCTTTTCCAGGATAAAACCAGGGAAACTTCAGGTGTATGAGAATGTTAACCCATTTCTAGGGTGAAAACACCCTCTGATTACCAGCTACACTTCACTGGGAGGAACTCGGCAAACACTGTGATGATTGTGAGAGTGGGGCTTTAACAAGAGACTTGGGCTGATCTTACTTAAAGTAGATTCTGAACTTGTGTTATCTGACCTTTCTTGAATTGCATAAAAGAGACCAGTTACAAAAAATCATGAGCCAAGTACAACTTAAAGTTCATTTTGCAGATATGGTAGATCAAGTTCAGACTGCACAGAGCATGCAGTATCATCTGTGATGTGCAATGCCTGATGTTTTGTTTGGTATTCTGATGAAATCAACCTTGAAGTTACATGATCTACGCCTGTTCTATTGATTTTAATGGTCCTTTTCTTATTGGGCAGGCACTTTCAAGGGTCAAGCTTATACCCTTACCTCCCCCTTTAGAAAATTCTAACTACTCTAACTTGCACACTGCTAAAGAAATGAAGATCAAGCTTGTATATGTTATGCCGTAAATGTAGAGAGACGTATACATAAAAATACTGTTCAACAAATGGAACAACAGGCCCAGGAGGGCCTAAATCGCTCTACCAGCAATTACTGACCAGTATAGTGAAAGAAGCAGTTAAATTTATGCTAAATTTTCCTACAGTATGTATCATCAGCTTCAAGCTATAAGGGAAAATTCTCTGATTCCTTTAAAGCAATATTTCAGGAAATTTCTGTCATTTTCTAACATCCATTAGTCACTAATGCTAAAATAAAAAAAACAGGTTTGCACTGGGCCTGAATGGATGTCAGTCGGAGTAACAGAATAAAAACAGCCTAATACATATCTTGCAAGGGACAAATAGGGCTATGATCAAGGAAAATCCTCAAATCTTTAGAAATCGGTCCAAATTCAACAGGGCTTTATTAATTACTGTAATACACAATAGCATCAAGCTTTAAAAAAAGGGCAACAAATAATTTGGACTTCGTTTTGTACACAAGAATCAGTCAACAAATACAGTATCTTTGAAATACTGAGGGAAAATGGGAAAATGCTTGTAAACAACATTTTCACAACATTTTGTACCATATTTAAAGACAATTTTCACTATTTGTTTTCTACAAATCCTTTCAATTTGGTTGTGTCTAAAATTAAGTTGTTTGGTAAAGAGTTAATACAAATAATCTGTGCAAGTTGCAGAAATATCCCAAAAAACAAAAAAATGTAGACTTTATTGTGTAAAAAATCAAACTTTCCCTACATGTTGGATTTTCTTAAAGTTCAAAGGGTTTCACACTATGGATGAATTGAATAATGTGCATAATTTTTAAAAAGATCAAACTACAAATGTTGACTGTATCACAAATATAATGTTTATAAATGGACAGATGGATGGATAGATGACAGAAACTCTCTAAACACAAATTTGAAAATAACTTCAATAAAGTGCAATAATAAATAAATTTTGTAAATAAACCCTTATGATTGTATAGTGTTTGATGCCGTTTTTCAACATTATTTCAGGTATATTGCTGCAGCCAGACCTATCCATGCTTTCCTGGAGTCTCTTTTACCAGTACTCCAGACAATCTTCTTTCCAAGCCACTGGCTGCTTTCCCACATAATCATCATCGAAACAATAGTCAGCTGTGAGAGAGGAACGAATCCTCAGAAAGAAATTTGCCGAGCCGGGTGTGGGGGGAAGGGGGGGTTCGTAAAGTCGTAAAAATCTTAAAAGTATGTTGTAAACAAAAAAAAAAGGTAGAAAGTTTTTTTATCAATTTCACAAAAACTTTCCATAACTTTTTATTTGCTCTGTTTAGCATCAGGGAAATTCCAGTCAGAAAAAGTGCGGAGTTGATTACTCAACGGGAGACAGAATAATGGAAGTCTTATGTCTTAAATGAACAAAAATTTTTAGTTTCTCAGCACAAAAGAGGAGATATACTGCCTCTAAAGTTGGATCAAAACAAACCAGAATGGTTATTGATCTTTCAGGGGCAGATTGTTGTAAAAAAAATCATCCTATCAAGCTTTATTTTCTCTATCAGAGACATCAAAGCTCCTAGTACATTAATTGTCACCAGCCAGTTTAAAAAGAAATTATTTGAGGGTTAGAATCCAAACAGTAAGTGCAATGGTAAGTAAAAATATGCAAGCCATATACTGATTTGGATCCAGGAAAAACTCTTCATGTAAGATGTATTTTGAATTTGGTAGGACTGAAAATTAGCTCCACAAGTATTAGGTTATAACAAGGGCCAATGTCAGCTACTCTAATACTGGTAAGAGTCTAGGTTGTATCCATACAGTTAAGGAAGAGTTTGAGTTATGCCATTTTAAGTCCTGGTTTAGACAACTTTAGGCAAGATTTGTCACACAAGCTCGTTACTTTTCAAGGTCGAGGAAAAAATTCCCCTGAAAAATATATTCAGTTATAACTCGCCTGGTACTGGTCTTTACACAGTTTTTGCAGTCTAGTCTTGATCTCTGCGATATGTTAAATTTATTTAAATCACCATCTTTGATTAGAAGGTGAAAAAAGTCCACTGATGTGGTCTGTAAAAATGGTCTGTCCTGTAGGTGATTTACTTGTTAATTATTTTCCATTTCTTCATTTTGAAGAAATACCTCAGATGTGTAAGACTGACTGTACACTTGAACACAGCTGCCCCTGAATAGACCGACAACTTTTCTAGCTTGCCTTGATCCGTCCTTGGTGACAGCATCCTCACCCCATCTGTGGACAGTTGCCAACCTGCCATTATCCTGGCCAACCTGCCATTATCCTGGACTTAAGCCAATACTAGTCTAGCTTGTATAAAATATCTTGCTAACTATAACAGTACAAACCATGACTTATTCTGATGGAAATCTTACCCTCCTAAAAATCTATGGATATAGAAAGATAAGGGCTGTTGTAATGAATTCTCTACAATTATCTGCATTGAATAGAGACAAATAAATCATGCTGGGATTACTTTCCTACAATTATCTGCCCCTTAATAGGTCAACAAGCTTTCTAGAGTGCCTTGATCCTTCGTTGGTGACAGTCTATTTCAACTTTTCTGTTCATAATAAGAAAATCCTTTGGATTTTAGAAGATATAACTCACTACTTTGACTTCAGCGGCGTTAAAAAGAAAATGAAATGTATTTTCGTGTTTTTTCATGACACTGTCAAGTTTTTTATAAACAAGAGGATGAGAATGGTTCTATATTGCTCACCTGAATTAACCTGGAAAGGTAAGTTTCCTACTGACAAATTCCATTCTTTTATGGTTAAAAACAATGATCTTTTGCTTTACTTTTTTTTTCTAAGATTTTGTGCATGATCTGCTGATCAAGATAGATCACATGGCTTGTATTTATCATTCTAGCTGATAGATTCTTTAGAAATTTTGATTCTTAACCAGTCTATGGAACTATTTGTAATACTTGTAACCACAGGGAGGTGGACCATCAGTGATCAAAGTGACCCAATTTGATAAGGGACTATCTTATGATAATACATACCAAATATCAAAACTCTATGCCTAGTGTTACAAACAAAAAGATTTTCAGAGTTTTCACAAAGAAATGTATACAAAATAATAGCTTGAAAATTTGCCTTAAAAAATAGTTCAAAGGTCAACTTATGATAACCATTTTAACACTGTTTTTTACAGCCTGATACTGGTTATCTAGGCAAAGTTTGACAATAAGACCAGGGCCCAGTTTTACCAAAAAAACTTATGTCTCTTATTTTTACTCAAATCCCCTAACTTTTGACTTAAGTTTGGTATTTGAGACACATTTCACTCAATATTAACAGGCTGTCGTTTCATTCTAAAATCCTGAGTTGACACAACATTTCAGACTGAGATGAGCAAAATATAGACTTACATCAGCTCACACTTAAGTCCAATAGTTTGCTGAGCTGAGCCTGAAATGTTGTGTCACCTCATGATTTGAGAATGTCACTCAAGTCTGTAAATCTTCGTAAAATGTGTCTCAAATAATAAACTCAAGCTAAGCTGCAATATAAGTTAGTTGATTTGAGTACAAAAAGAGACCCAAGTTTTTGCATGAAACTGGGCCCCGTTTCACGCAAAAACTTAAGTCTCTTATTTTGCTCAAGTCTGTTGAAGGACCCCATTTCCAGCTTATGTTAAGTCTGTTACTTGAGAGTTGAGACCCATTTTACTCATATTAATGGACTTTAAAAACATTCTCAAATCCTAAGTTGACACAACATTTCTCACTCATTTCAGCAAAATAATGGAATCAAGTCTGTTAAAATAACTTCAGTCAATTATTTTGACAAGCTGAGTCTGAAACATTGAGTCAACTTGGGGTTGGAGAATGTTTCTAAAGCCTGCAAATATTAAAGAAATTCGACTGAAATGACCAAGTCAACTTAACCCTTTACCAAACAATCCCTGGTTTTCACCACCCTGAGAAAGAAGCCTTCTGGAATCATTGTGGGAAAAGGAGAAAATGCTGGTAACCAGCATTTTCTCCTTTTCCCACAATGTTTTCTTCCCTTCCCAAAACAAATCAATTTTTTAGTCACATTAATTATGTCATCTGCAAATGCTTTCAATTTGGACTTGTCTAAAAGTATGTTGGTTGGTAAAGAGTTATGTCAGAGTCTGTCAGTGGACCAGAGCAAAATAAGAGAAGGTTTTCTGTGAAACTGGGCCCAGGTTTTTTGCTATTTCAGCACCAGAATCATCTTGGTTCTTGTCCTGAATAAGAATAACTCTTTATAATTCATCTCTGAGTTTAAACACTACTTTCATTTGGCTCAGTTCTTTCTAAAGACAGGCAATTTATGTAACTAAGGGTGGACAAATGCATTGACTACAAGCAATCACAATTGACTATAGAGAAAAGTTTCCATTGGCTGTCTCTGCCGTTACAAAAGGAAACTCTTCTAGGTGAGCAATTTTTCCATTTGCCTACATGTATTTTTATTTATAATCTTGTCTTCATTTTATGTAAAATAGATACAAACTTATTCTGCATTTCTCTGGCAGCATAGAAATTAGAGTAATCAAAAAAAATATGTGGGGATAATGGTATAAGCTTGACCTCCTTACTCTTAATCCTGTACTGAATAAAGCTTTGAAAAAATTGTGAGAAAAGAAAATGCTGGTTACCATTGCAAAGAAAAATCCATCAAAATTTCAGTTTGTCTGTAAACAAGTCTAGTTTTTTTGTCATTTGGTTAAGAGTTAACCCTTTACAGAATAATTTGTGATTTTAAAATCCTAAGTAAGGAAGTTGAGGAAACTAGAGGCCCTTGAGGGTCTGAATTGCTCTACTGGCTGTAAGTTTGCTGACTAGTATTTTCTAGCAAACTATCATTGATTTTAAAAGAAAAAAGACAAAAACACTGAAAAAACATGGTGTGGAAGGGGAGGGGGGCTGTAATTGGGCTTGAATCCACTAATACAGCTTAATAAGTAGGCATGAAGAATTGTTTTGGATTTCATGCAGTTTACATGAACCAACAATGTGGACTTTGTTGAATAAACAAGACTTAGTCATCAAATGGCTTCTTTTCCTTAACTGATGCTGGATTTTCTTCATTTTCAAAAGCGTAAAATCCCTTGATGATTATACAAGTGATCTGTGCTAGTTTTAAAACAATTGGATCAAAATTGCCTACTAAATCAAGTAAACAAGAAATGCAACTCAAATGGCTACTTTTCCTAACAGGGTTAAAGCTATTGATGATAAACATAACCTTTGCAAGTTTCAAGAAAATCTGACAACAAATGTAGTCTTAAATTGTGTAGGCAAGAAAGACAAATGTTTAAATGGCTACTTTTCCCTTCCTGTCACATTTTTTTCAAAATCAATAGAGTTAAAGCTATTGATATTACAACTGATCTGTGCAAGGTTTACAAAAAGCTGACCACAAAGGCAGACTTTATTGTGAAAACAAGAAATGCAAATGTTCTACTTCAAATGGCTAATTTATCCTTTTAATTGTCAGGTTATTTTCAAAATCAATGGGGTTCAAGCTAATGATGATATAAAGAAACTGTGCACGTTTCGCAAAAATCCAACCGCAAAATGTGGACCTCATCGCATCAACAAGAATTGTAAATTTTCAACTTTTTATGGCTACTTTTCCCTTACTAATTGGGACATTTGTTTCAAAATCAATAGGGTTTAGGCTATTGATGATATCAAGAAACTATAAATTTTATGAAAATCTGACAAAAACTTTGGACCTCAATGATTAAACAAGAAAAAGACTAACAAACAAACAGACTGACTAGGAAAACCACACCATGACATAAGCTCTGCTGGCCTTTGGCCAATAGAGCTAAAAATTGAGAGTAGACAGCATTTTATTTGTTTATGTATTGTTTTATTCCTTTTGAAAGACAAATCTTATCAATGGAATCACAAGGAATTTTTGATTTGCAAATACTTTTACTTTCGATGATCGAAATGTTTGGAAAGAGATAAAGTGCCTGCCAAATATGAAAAGGATATCTTAAACCAATAGACAAGACACAGATATTGCGACTTCAAGGTTTCTTTCACCATCATACTTCACAAACTGTCAGACAGTGTACATCAAAAATGTGACTGCATGTTCTGTACTGTCTGATCTTAATCTACACTCTGCAATGGGAACTAAAAGTTGTACTTGACTCTAAAAAATTCAAATTCTACTTTACTTAGAGTCATCCCAAGTCTCTAATTAAATCCCATTCTCACACTCACAGTCATGATAATGGTCTGAATTCCTCATGGTGAAGAGTAGCACGTATACCAGGGGCATTTTCCCCGAAAAAATGGGGCAACACTCTCATAGACCAAATGTTACCTGGTTTTGTCCCAGTTCAAGAAGCTGGATTGCATGTTCTGACCAAAGGCTACCGAGGTTCAGCCCTAGTTTGTGACAGACTACCGCAGGTTTGCCGCCAGCGATGTTCCAAAGATTGACAGAATCATCCCATCTCACCACATTGGTGTGTGGGTGCCACACCATTGACTTGCTGGCATTCACAGGTGATCAAAACAGACTGTGCCCCTAGAGATGATTCAATTTAGTTCCAAATTACCAAGGTGTATCTCTGTTTTGGCCCCAACAGAAGGCTGCTTTCACCACAGAAGGGTTAAAGTGCCTGCCATATAAATAAAATGACAATTAGAGGAAGAAAAGCACGGTAGTCATACATTGCTCACCTAAGTTAATAAGAGCTAAAACTGCATGACAAAATGTAAGACTCATACTAGCTCAGAGTTTGAATCTTGATTGTTCTATCTTCATTAGTAATAGCGAAATGTGCTGTAAATGAATAGTACTGTTATAATCTAACTGCTAAAACCTATTGCCAACTCAACTTCCACAAACATAGCTCAAAGAATGTTGAAGAAACTGCAGGTTTCACTCTTCCTGTTTATAGTAACAGTGTACATGACAATGTTTTACATCAATGAAGGTGTGCACATCAGTGAAGTTTCACAGCCATAACTCATAGAATGTTAAAAACTACAGGACCAAAGGAAGAATTTTGAAGTTCTTCCAATAGAACACTATGTAAAACATGAGACCCCTGGGACTGGACAATCTTTAACATCTTTGGGTACAATTTGAACAACTTTGAGAATGGATCAACCTATGTAGTAGACACATACCAAACATCAACATTCTATGTTTTTGGGTATCAGGCAAGATTTTTTTCTACCGTTTTCCTCTTATTACTCCATGTTTGACCTGTGACCAATATGGCAGGACATTATTTTACCCCAGGGACATATAATGAAGAACTTTGACTAACAACTATCCTATCATGCTAAATATCAAGTATTAACATTCCAAGTCTTGTGGTCCTAGAAAAGAAAACCTTCAAAGTTTTTGATACATATATAGCACAGAACATAGAATCCCATAAACAAGAACTGTCATCATACAGCACAATTCACCTGTATAAGTTAATTTATCAGGGGAGTGGGGTGGGGCAGTTCCCTGAAACAGCTACAGGGTCCCAGCCAAGGACAGAAAACCCAACACCAACTCAATAGTAAAGGTAAGAACAATATCCATCACCAAACTAAATATGAAACAACTTAAACATTTGGTCTGGAGAAAATAAAAGCTCTAAAACAACTTAAACATGAAATTTCAAAATTGTCCATGACCTAGACTTTAAAATCATAGGTGTGGGGAGGGGTATATTGCTGAAAGAAACTTTGGACCTCAATCACAAATATGAACCAAAGTCATCATACAGTTTTGAAGATGTGGGTTCTTCAAAAAATTTAAAGTAAACTGTTAATGACCAATATGAAATTCAAAAGTAAGTTCAAAATGATTAGCAATTGAAGGTACAAAACTACCAAAAATGTACAAAGTTAACAGTGGGTATGACAAAAATATACATAAAGCTTAACCTAACAATCCAGAGTTATAACAAACCTATGGAATGATTGCAAAGAAAACTTCAACATAAAATTTCAAAATTGGTGACCTTGACCTTAAGATTGTGAGTATGGGCATGGCTAGGGAATAGCTCAATTAAACTTTGGACCTGTATCTGTTATCAAGCCATATTTGAACCTAATCCATCATTCAGTTTGGAAAATATGAGCTCTTAAAAAACTTACAGAAAGTATAACTTTGATGTTCAGTATTAAAGTCTACAACCTGGACTTTAAGATCATGGGCATTGCACTGCTGACAGAAACTTTGGACCTACCAGTATATCTATCATTTAACAAATGTGAACCAATCCATATGGTTTGGAAAGTGTCAGCTCTTAAAAATCTTAAATGCAAAAACATGTAAATGTAAATGCTGCCTCCAACACAGATGCCAACACCGCGAGTAGTAAAATTGTTCACATTATTAAAATCATTTTGAATCAACTTTTGATTGACATGTCCAGAGGAGTTTGGACATTAAATTCAATTTTCTTTCATCCATTAGTGTCTGGGGGGAGTTTTTGTAATTGTGGTTGAACAGACATACAGTTGTTGGACAATAAGCAATCACAATGACTCACATGAAGCACTTCATGCTCAGGTGAGTTTATTGGTAGTAAAGGTATAATTAATGCAATTTCAAGGCTGCTCTCACCAGAATACCTCACAAAATATCAAAGTGTACATCAAAGTCGGGACAGCATCCCTGTGCAGCCTGATCTTGATCTACGAGGGCTGTCCCATTAAATCATAGACAATGGGAGTGACAATAAAACTGAGGGGTACAGTTTAACGAGATTCTATTCATCATTTTATTAAACTAAGATTACTATTTGCTGAAAACATCATTAAGATATAAAGTATAGTCATTAATTTACAATTTTGAAATATATCACAAATTGCCAACCAGTGCACATTGTGACGTTAACAACTGCATGTAACAGTAAGCTTATGCTCTTTAGAAATAGCACATCACTGCTCTAAAATATAGCACATCACTGCTCTAAAATATACATACTTGTAAAATTATTGCAATCAGACATTAAGAAATCTTTTTATATCAAGTGTCTACGATTCAATGGGACAATCCTTGTACACTATCTGCAACATGGGAATATAGCTTCTTAAGGAGTAACAACAGATGTTTTTTATGGAGTAACAAATATACTTCTCAAACCTTGCAGAGGACCACTTATTCTCATCAAATTATGAATATCATGTCCTATCAAAAGTTTACAATTCTAGCACTGAAACATACACATTAGCATTGGTGGTAGCCTGTAATTGTTTTTGTCTGTATAGCGTACGTGCATGGGAATCACACAATCACAACAACTCCTCAAAGTCATGTTTTCTCTTTGTACATGCAAACACTGTAATCTCACATATGTTATTTCACATAGTCTCGCTGACAGATAACATATACCTTCGTCATACATAGGCAATTATGGTTAACAAAGGTTTTCTTTGTTGAGTGCAAACATTAAGACCTCACATATACAGTTTCACATAGGCTGGGTGACAGATAACATATTCCTGTGTCTTACACAGGCAAGTATGGATAACCAAGGTTTGAGGAGATATCTTTTGCCAGATATCATGAACAGGGTTGGATGTTACAGACAGGCCCAAACCCTACAAGTCAGGTAGAGTTGTCCTTTATCATATCTCAGTCTTACAAATGTGGTAGCAATCCGAAGTTTACAATATTTGATATCAATATGTAAAAAATTTACAATTGTCATAATGATCACAAAAACATGTACATACATAACCTGAAATTCCACATTGATCAATAACTAAGAGATGACAACCTCAAATTCAACTGTGATTTTCTAATCCTCTGTTTTAACCACTTAAATTCAGTTTGAAATGAGTAATTAACGGTACAAAACTACCAAAATGGGTACAGAATTAACAGTGTGGAGAACATGACAGAAATGATAATTACCCCTTTACCTAAAAAGAGGGCCGTGATGGCCCTGGATCGCTCACCTGAGTCAATAGGCGAAATTTCACTCCACGTGCAAAATTCGATTTCTGACCAATTGTCAGGTCAATTGAGCTTAAAATGTGGCATCTATAGCATCCACAAGAAATTTCAATAAGTTGACCTAGTGACCTACTTTATCACCATACATGACCCAATTTAGAACTCATCAAAATATTTATCAAGACCAACATTCTGAACAGTTTTCAAGTTAATTGAAAAATAAATGTGGCCTCTAGAGTGCCCTAAAGGTATTTCTTCAATTTGACCAAGTGACCTAGTTTATGATCCCAGGTGACCCAATTTCAAACTCATCCAATATTTCATCAAGACAAACATTCTGACCAATTTTCAAGTCAAGTGAGCAAGAAATGTGGCCTCTAGAGTGCCCTAAACGTATTTCTTTAATTTGACCTAGTGACCTAGATTATGACCCCAGGTGACCCAATTTTAAACTCATCTTAGATTTCATCAAGAGAAACATTTTAACCAATTTTCAAATCAATTGAGCAAGAAATGTGGCCTCTAGAGTGCCCTAAAGGTATTTCTTTAATTTGACCTAGTGACCTAGTTTATGATCCCAGTTGACCCAAATTCAAACTCATGTGAGATTTTATCAAGACAAATATTCTGACCAATTTTCAAGTCAATTGAGGAAAAAATGTGGCCTCTAGAGTGCCCTAAACGTATTTCTTTAATTTGACCTAGTGACCTAGATTATGACCCCAGGTGACCCAATTTTGAACTCATTTTAGATTTCATCAAGAGAAACATTTTAACAATTTTCAAATCAATTGAACAATAAATGTGGGCTCTAGAGTGCCCTAAATGTATTTCTTTAATTTGACCTAGTGACCTAGTTTATGACCCCAGGTGAACCAAATTTAGACTCATGTAAGATTTGATAACGACAAATATTCTGACCAATTTTCAAGTCAATTGAGCCAAAAATGTGGCCTCTAGAGTGCCCTAAAGGTATGTGTTTAATTTGGCCTAGTGACCTATTTTATGATCCCAGTTGACCCAAATTCACTCATATGAGATTTTATCAAGACAAACATTCTGACCAATTTTCAAGTCAATTGGGCAAAAAATGTGGCCTCTAGAGTGCCCTAAAGGTATTTCTTTAATTTGACCTAGTGACCTAGATTATGACCCCAGGTGACCCAATTTTGAACTTATCTTAGATTTCATCAAGAGGAACATTTTAACCACTTTTCAAATCAATTGAAATACAATTGTGGCCTTTAGAGTGCCCTAAAGGTATTTCTTCAATTTGACCTAGTGACCTAGTTTATGATCCCAGTTGACCCAAATTCAGACTCATGTGAGATTTTATCAAGACAAACATTCTGACTAATTTTCAAGTCAATTGAGCAAAAAATGTGGTCTCTTGAGTGCCCTAAATATATTTCTTTAATTTGACCTAGTGACCTAGTTTATGATCCCAGGTGACCCAAATCCAAACCCGTCCTAGATTTCATCAAGACAAACATTCTGACCAAATTTCAGGTCAATTGAGCTATAAATGTAGCCTCTAGAGTGCCCACAAGGTATTTCTTTAATTTGACCTAGTGACCTAGTTTATCACCCCAGGTGACCAAATTTTGAACTCACTGAACATGTTGTGCTCAGGTGGGCTAACAAACTTAGAACAGGTTCACTACATACCAAGTATCAAAGCTCCACGCCTTCCATTTTCACAGAAGAAGAATTTTAAAGTTTTCCCTTTTTTGTTCCTATGTTCAAACTTGTGACCCCCGGGGCGGGGCCAGTTTTGACCCCAGGGGCATCATATGAACAAACTTGATAGAGGTCCACTAGCAGATGCTACATACCAAATATCAAAGCTCTATGCCTTCCAGTTTCAGAGAAGAAGAATTTTAAAGTTTTCCCTTTTTTGTTCCTATGTTCGAACTTGTGACCCCCTGGGCGGGGCCAGTTTTGACCCCAGGGGCAGCGTATGAACAAACTTGTTAGAGGTCCACTAGGAGATGCTACATACCAAATATCAAAGCTCTATGCCTTCCAGTTTCAGAGAAGAAGAATTTTAAAGTTTTCCCTTTTTTGTTCCTATGTTCGAACTTGTGACCCCCGGAGCGGGGCCAGTTTTGACCCCAGGGGCATCATATGAACAAACTTGGTAGAGGCCCACTAGCAGATGCTACATACCAAATATCAAAGCTCTATACCTTCCAGTTTCAGAGATGAAGAATTTTAAAATTTTCCCTTCTTTGTTCCTATGTTCGAACTTGTGACCCCCGGGGCGGGACCAGTTTTGACCCCAGGGGCATCATACGAACAAACTTGGTAGAGGTCTACTAGGAGATGCTACATACCAAATATCAAAGCTCTATGTCTTCCAGTTTCACAGAAGAATAATTTTAAAGTTTTCCTTCTTTGTTCCTATGTTCAAACTTGTGACCCCCAGGGCGGGGCCAGTTTTGACCCCAGGGGCATCATATGAACAAACTTGATAGAGATCCACTAGGAGATGCTACATACCAAATATCAAAGCTCTAAGCCTTCTAGTTTCAGAGGAGAAGATTTTCAAAGATTTTCAAAGATTTTGCATTTCTTTACTTTTTGTTGCCATGGCAACCAGAGTTATGGGTGGAATTCAATTCTTTGAACAACTTTGGTAGAGCTTTACCCAAGGAACATTCCTGCCAAATTTCATCAAGATTGGCCAAGTGGTTTAGCAGAAGAAGACGTTTAAAGAAATTGTTGACGGACGACGGACGCCGGACAAAGGGTGATCACAATAGCTCACCTTGAGCATGTTGTGCTCAGGTGAGCTAAAAATCCTGAGCTATAACAAACCTAAGGAAGAAGACTCAAAAAAACTGTGAAAAAAAAAAAAGAAAGAAATGCTCATAGCCAGCATTTTCTCCTTTTATAGTGTTACATTGTTTTCTATCCTTCCATCATCTGAGTACCATTTATTTTTGTCCTCTGCAAATGCTTTCAATTTTGGTCAAGTCTATATTGTTACTGTTTAGTAAAGAGTTAAATTGACTAAATGTGTAAGAAATGACCAGAATGAAGTCCAATCAGAAAAAAAAAATGACCAAAATGGAACAACTTATCTATGCAATAACCTTGAAACCTTCCCAGGGTGTCCACAATTGGATTAAAGCAAATTTCCCTGACTTTCCCTTGACTAAAACCAAATTTCCTTTTTTTTCTAATTTGCAATGACATCTGTTGGCCTCCTCCTTCCCCACTGCCAACCCTTTAAACCTTTAACTTTACAACAAGTGTACTGCTCTTTATACATGTATTTTTCATTCTGTTTTTTTTTTTAAGTTTGTTTTTCTTTGACTTTAGTGTCTATTTTTCTTTATATACATGTACATGAATTTTCAAAATTTATTTATACTGTTGGATGAGTGCTTAAAATCAAATACATGTCATAATTCAGGGAAATATAATGGCCTCCTCCTACCCTACAGCCAAACCCTTACCACCTTTTTTCATTACCAATTGACCTTTCTGTAAACGCGAGTTTGGCACGCCCACCTTAGTAACGCGGTATTTTGGTTGTCAAGCCTGACAAACAAACCAGAAAATAGTGTCGAATACAAAGAGAAAGAGTATTTATTTCAGTTTTATTCTAGCTGATATTTCGCTGTAGGTTAAATATCCCAACTTTTTTCCCCAACATTCTTATAAATTCGAACCTAATCGACAACTTAAACAGAAAAAATACTTAAAATAATGTCATATTTATGAGAAATCGAGAAGTAAAAATAATGCAAATAATGTGTTCTTAATTCTATGTTCGGTCACAGCATTTCAAATAAAAATACATTGTGTGTAACTTCTGTCGGCAAAATGTATAATTACTAAAAGGGCAAAAGTTTTTAAGACATTTCGTCAGTATATAACATAATTTGACTGTAAACAATATAGGAAAAGGATTTACAATTTAATCCTTTACCACACAGTCCAGTCCTTTATCGACCTTGAAGGAGACTTTGAAAACATTTCTCTCTTTTCTTGGCCATTTTCTACCCTTTCAAAGACAAATCTCATCACTGGAACAAACGTTAAACGTGAAGAATATGCTGAGTGTGTAGATATAGATCAGACTGCGAATAGCATGCAGCCTAGTCTTTGATTAAAACGATCTGCTACTTACATTTTTAAGCATACTAACAGTAGATTAAAGGTCTTACTTCTATTCTGTTCTGTTTCAGAACTTCAGTTTAAAAGGCAACTTATCTTAAATCAAATCAACTTTTGATTTAGCCATATTTAAGTGGATTAGCACATCTGCCATTTCAAAGGGTTTGTCAGTAAACTGTTAATTTGATAGGATGTGTCTTTGATTGCAAACTAAAATTGCCGCTCTAATCCGCTTGACCACCCGTTGTCTCAGTATATCATTGAAGTTCAAAACAAACTGCCGTCAATGATATTGAAAGTTTGTTAATTGATGGCACACTTAACACTTTTTAAAATCATCAAACATCCAGTTTCCCTTACCCAAAATTGAAATTTTTCTGTTGATTCAGACAATCTATGCATATTCGAATTGCATCTAATTCTGTGTATTTTGTTATCGAATATGATGTTGAGACGACTTAACTAGCCCCACAAAAACAATAAGCATCTTAAATTCCATTATTCTTTGGTAAAACTGAGTTATCTTTAGGTATTTGTGTGTTTCATTCTTTCTCATTAAGGTTCAAAACTTTGCTGACACATGTAAATCTATTGCACTGTCCTTCACCCCCAAAATTCGGACTTTTTGTACTTCTTTAACATTGTGTAAATTAGTTAAAGTATCTCAAAGTTAACGAGGAAGTAGGCGTATCTTATCACTATGAATCCATGTATTCTGGTTACCATTTTTTTTCTCCTTTTCCCATAATGTTTTCAAAAGCCCTCCTCCTGAGGATCTGCATTAAGGGTTAAGCACAATAAAATTTGAAAGTAGTTATCCAACAGACCTTGTTGGCGATTGAAACAGTAATTTTCTTAGCTGGGTTTTTCTATGCCTATTTTTGGAAGTACTTTCTAAAATGACATTTATACATACTTTTGTGCATACATTACGATTCTTATTGAACCGTGATGGATCAAGCTGTTCACAAGGTCTTCCACATAGTTTTATCCACCGAATATATTTTCGAGATGTGTTTTCGGCTTTGGAAATGGGACGAATTTAACTCCCCCTGTATTCTATCTGGATAACCTTTATCAGTGTCACACAATTTGTAACTACACCTTTTCACCATTTCACAGATTTTTATTGACCACTAACAGAAATTGCTGTTTTGATAATCAAATAGATACGATCAAATTATCTTACATCTGTAACATAATGTGTCTAACTTTATTGTTTACATGACGCCCAATGCTGCGTTTTGATTGGCTGATAAGCCCTGCGAAGACCTGTCAATCAAAATCGGCAGAAAGGACAATTGTCATTGTATTACTATTTGTATTTTAAATTTTGTTGTTCTATTTTCTTATCATAATTCAGGGAGATACAATTGCCTCTTCCTCCCCTACAGCCAAACCCTTATCACCTTTTTTCACTACCAGTTGTCATTGTATTACTCTTTGTATTTAAAATTTTGTTTGTTTTTCTTGTCATAATTCAGGAAAATATTATGGCCTCCTCCTTCCCTACAGCCAACCCTTACCACCTTTTTTTCCTACCAAATGTCATTGTATTACTATTTGTATTTTAAATTTTGTTGTTTAATTGTTTTTCTTGTCATAATCCGGGGAGATATTATGGCCTCATCCTCCTGCCTGCAGCCAAACTCTTACCACCTTTATTCACTAACAACTGTCGTTGTATTACTATTTGTACTCTTAAATTTTGTTGTTTACTTTTCTTGTCATAATTAAGGGAAATATTATGGCCTCCTCCTCCCCTACAGCCAAACCCTTATCACTTTTTTTTCCTACCAAATGTCATTGTATTACTATTTGTATTTTGAATTTTGTTGTTTAATTGTTTTTCTTGTCATAATTCAGGGAGATATTATGGCCTCTTCCTCCTGCCTACAGCCAAACTCTTACCACCTTTATTCACTACCAACTGTCATTGTATTACTATTTGCACTCCAAATTTTGTTGTTTGCTTTTCTTGTCATAATTAAGGGAAATATTATGGCCTCCTCCTCCCCTACAGCCAAACCCTTACCACCTTTTTTTCCTACCAAATGTCATTGTATTACTATTTGTTTTTTAAATTTTGTTGTTTGTTTTTCTTGTCATAATTCAGGGAGATATTATGACCTCCTCCTCCTGCCCTACAGCCAAACACTTACCACATTTTTTCACTACCAATTGAAATTGTATTACTATTTGTATTCTAAATTTTGTTGTTTGTTTTTCTTGTCATAATTCAGGGAGATACAACTGCCTCCGTCTGCCCCTACAGCCAAACCTTTACCACCTTTTTTCACTACCAATTGTCATTGTATTACTCTTTGTATCTTAAATTTTGTTGTTGGTTTTTCTTGTAAATCAGGGAGATATTATAGCCTCCGTCTTCCCCTACAGCCAAACCTTTACCACCTTTTTTCACTACCAATTGTCATTGTATTACTCTTTGTATCTTAAATTTTGTTGTTAGTTTTTCTTGTAAATCAGAGAGATATTATAGCCTTCGTCTGCCCCTACAGCCAAACCCTTACCACCTTTTTTACTATCAATTGTCAATGTATTACCCTTTGTATCTTAAATGTTGTTTTTTATTTGTTTTTCTTGTCATGATTCAGGGAGATACAATGGCCTCCTCCTCCTACAGCTAACCCAACCACATTTTTTTCATTTCCGATTGTCTTTGTATTACTAATTGTATTTAAAGTTTGTTGTTCAATTGTTTTTCTTGTCATAATTCAGGGAGATACAATGGCCTCCACCTCCCCTACAGCTAAACCCATAATATCTTGCATTTAATTGTTCTTGCATTTAATTGTTCTACACATGACCTTTAGTAGTGAGAATCAATTTTTTTTCAAAATTTATGGATAAAACCTAGACCATAACCAGTATTAGGGTAGCTGACAGTGGCCCTTGTTTTAACCTTACACTTGCCTTTATGATTGCAAGTTACATAATTGCAAGTACTAATTGTTCTTTCCCTTTCTCTATGGTTGCAACTTCCACTATTTAGTGTAAAGTACATGCTGTATCAAGAATTTTTCCTTGACCCAAACCAGTAAGTAGCACCTAATAAAGATTTTGATTGTAATTGTTCTAACCATCAACAACTGGTATACTCATCGGAATCTAACCTTTACAAAGATTAATGAATACAAGTATTAGGGTAGCTGAAATTGGACTTTATTATAACCCAGTACTTGTCACCATGGTTCTGAGATAGACCAATTTATGTAAAACACATGCTCTTTGAAGAATTTTTTCTTGACCAAAACCAGTAAGTATCATATATAAAATATCATGCTTGTAATTGTTCTAGACATGACCTATACTAGCAAGAATCTAACCTTTTCAAAATTTACGGATAAAACCTAGACCATAACCAGTATTATGGTAGCTGACACTGGCCCTCATTATAACCTTATACTTGCCTCTATAATTGCAAGTTACATAACTGCAAGTACTAATTGTTCTTTCCATGACTTACCATTACACTAGTGGAATTGAACTCTTCCAAAATTTAACAGAAAAAAACAGACTCTAACCAGTATAAGGGTAGCTGACATTGCCCTTTATTATAACCTAATACTTGTAAAGCACATGCCCTATGATGAATTTTGCCTTGACCCAAACCAGTAAGTAGCACATATAAAGTATATTGCCTGTAATTGTTCTATCCATGATCAACCATTATACTAGTGGAAATGAACTGTTCCAAAAGTTAATGGACAAAAACATAGACCCTTACCAGTATTAAGGTAGCTGACATTTGCCAGTAACCTAATACTTGTCTCCATGGTTGCAAGTTCTACCACTTAATGTAAAGCACATGCTGTATAATGAATGTTTTCTGTTTTCAAACCAGTGAGTAGCTTATATAAAACATCTTGCTTGTAATTGTTCTAGCCATGACCTATACTAGTGAGAATTGATCTCTTCCCAAATTTAGTGGATAAAAGCGTAGACCATAATCAGTATTAGGATAGTTGACATAGGCCCTGTTTATAACCTACCGTAATTCTTTCTTCCATGGTCGCAAGTTCCACCAATAAGTGTAATAAATGTAAAACACAATGCTCTATGAAGAAATTCCATGGATCAAAAAAAGGTAACCAGGTCATATAAATATTTTTCCTTTACCTTTCTAACCAAGACCTATACTAGAGAGAATTTAACTTTTTTGAAAATTTATAGATAAAAAACCTTGCCCCAAACTAGTACTTGGGTAGCTTACTTAGGCCCCTGTCATTACCAAATACATGTCTCCAACTCTCTATGGTTGAAAGTTTTACCATTTAATGTAAAGAACATGCTCCATGAGGAAATTTTCCTGGACCCAACCAGTCAGAGGCTCATATAAAATATCTTAACTGAAATTGTTCTTACCATGACCTATCTTAGTGGGAATAGAACTCTTCCTAAAATATATGGATAAAACATTAACTCTAGCAAGTATTAGGGTAGCTCATATCTGTTCTCTTAATATCCTTATACTTATTTCAATTGGTTATGAATTCTACCTTTTAATGTAAGGCACATGCACTATGAAGGATTGTTCAAGGTTTGAAACCAGTGAGTAGTTCATATAAAACATCTTGCTTGTAAGTGTTATTGTTCTAGCCATGACCTATATCAGTGAGAATTGAACCTTCCAGAAATCTCTGGATAAAATTGAACCCTTTCAATATGTGGGTAGCTGACATTGGCCCTTGTTATAAACTTATATTTGTCTCCATGGTTGCAATCTCTACCATTTAATGTGAAACATATGCTTTATGAAGAAATTTTCCTATATTCAAACCAGTGAGCAGCTCATATAAAAACTTGGCTTTAATTGTTGTAACCATGACCTTTGATAGTGAGAATCCAGCCTTTTCCAATATTTATGGATAAATCCTTTACCATAACCGGTATTGGAGTAGCTGACATTGGCCCTTGTTCAGAACCTAATACTTGTCCTTATGGTTGCAAGTTCTACCATTTAATGTAAAGCACATGTTCTTTATGAAGAATTTTTCCAAGACCCAAACGAGTAGTAGCACATAAAACATCTTGCTTTTTATTGTTCTAATCATGAAAGGCAGATGTAATAGTGGTAATCTAACCTTTTCAAAGATTATTGATAGAATGTGGACCCTAACCAGTATAAGGGTAGCTGACACTGGCCCTTATAATAACCTTATACTATCTTCATAGTTGCAAGTTCTACCAACCCATGAAAAACTTGCGCTATAGGAGGAAATTTTCCTAGACCCAATCCAGTAAGCAGCACATATTAAACATATTGCCTGTAATTGTTCTTTCCATGACCTTCCATTATACAAGTGGGGAATAAAACTCTTCCGAAAGTTAATGGATAAAACTATGGCCCTAAACAGTATAAAGGTAACTGACATCTGCCCTTATTATAGCCATATACTTGTCTCCATGGTTGCAAGTTCTACCATTTAATGGAAAACAAATACTCTACGAAGAGATTTTCTTGGACCCAAACCAATAGGTAGCACAAATGAAAAATCTTGCCTGTAATTTTTCTAAACATGATCGGTACTATTGGGAATACAACTTTTCCCACAATTTATGGATAAAGCCTTGACCGTTTCCAGTAAAAGGGTAACTGACATTGGCCCTCATTATATCTTTATACTTGTCTCCATGGTTGTTTTCTACCAATAATTGTGCAGCACATGCTCTTAAAATTGTAGCTGAACCATATCAATAAGACACACAAATAATTATATTGCCTGTAATTGTTGTAACCATGACCTTCCATTACACCAGTGGGAATAAAACTCTTTCAAAAGTTACAACCAGTGGGAATAAAACTCTTTCCAAAGTTAATGGATAAAACAAAGACCCTAAACAGTATAGGTGTAGCTGACATTGGCCTTTATTATTACCTAATACTTGTTTCAACGGCTGCTACCACTACCATTTTATGTAAAACACATACTCTTTGAAGAAATTTTCGTGGACCCAAACCAGTAAGTAGCACATAAAAATATCTTGCCTGACATCATTTTTCTAACCATGATCTGTACTGGTGGGAATCTAACTTTTCCCACAATTTCTGAATAAAACCTAGACTGTTTCCAGTAATAGGGTAGCTGACACTGGCCCTTATTATATCTTTATACTTGTTTCTTTAGTTGCATTCTACCTGTAATTGTACAGCACATGCTCTTATAAAGAATTATTCCTAGACCCAAACAATGAGAAGCACATATTTTATCTTGCCTGTGATTGTTCTAACCATGACCAGCACTAATGGTAGTCTATTCTTCCGAAAATTTAATGAGAAACCCTGGGCCCTATTCAGTTTTAGGATAGCTGACCTTGGCCATAGAGACTGTTATACTTATCAGTTAAACTGAGAGTCATACTAAATTTAATACAATCCAAGGTAGCATATAATTCAACAAGGGACATAACTCTGCCAGTGTTCACTGAAAAAGGACATGCTGTCACTAAGCACAGCTTGATGTCTTATTGATGACTCCTAAATATTGTATGAAAATGAAGAAAAGTGCTTACAAAATTAATAAATAATCATTTAAAAATGCCCATAACACTGCATTTATTTACTAAAAAGGGACATGCTGACACTAAGGACAACTGACTCCTTTACATTTTCATCAACATTAAGCAAAGTCGTGATGAAAAAAAAGAGCTGAAAAATCACATGTAGCATAGAAAGGGCCATAACTCTGCAAATATTCATTACAAAGGGATATGCCGACACTATGCATAATCAGTTAACGACTGTAAACTCCTGTAAAATTTCACTGAAAATGGGCAAGGGATTTAAGAAGAGAGGAGCATCAAATCAAACGTAACATTTAATATATGAAGGACTACATACTGCAAAACTCTTGGCATAGGGACAGGATGACTCTATGCACAACTACATATTGATTATGTGAAATAGCATCAAAAGTGTGATGAAATGATATTATATCTCATAAAAAAAGACAAAGCTACTGATCGCAAAGTAACTAAGGGTTTGAATATTGGCTTTGTTGGTATCAATAAATATCTTTGAGTGTGTGCAGTTATGGATATTTCAGTTGTTTAAAGGGGCAGTAGTATATGATTATAAATGAGTGTGTTCAGTGATACTTTAATCGTTAACAGGGGCAATAGTATATAAATATCAATAAGTGTGTTCATAATTATATGGATATTTTAATTGTTGAAAGAAGCAATAGTTTATAATTATCATTGAGTGGGTTATCTTAATTGAAATGTTATTATCCATGAGCTGATTCAGTTATATACATTTTAATTGTTAAAAGGAACTATAATATTTACATCTGATCATCCATGAGTGGTTTCAGTTATAGACATTTTTATTGTAAGGAGGAGCTATAGTATATACCTGTAATTATCCATAAGCAGGATCAGTTATAGACATTTTAAGCATTAAAAGAGGCGAAAGTATATACTTGTAATTATATATGAGCAGGGTTCGACATTAACATTTTTTTCAACTAGACCAGTGGACCAGTAATTTGAAATTTTTACTAGACCACTTCAGATTTCTACTAGACTGTTTTTGCAAAATGAAAAAAATGTATAAAATAGATCTAAATCTATGTTATTTCTCTTGCTAATATACCAAAATTGTTTAAAAAAAAAAAAAGAACAATGTCATGTTAAGTAATGATCAATGAATGTTTCTCCTTTAAGAATTTCAATTACAATTTCTTTTCCAGAGGAAAAGAATTAGACTTACCCATTTTGAAAGCAGTACCAGACACACATTTTAGTCTAACTTAGGTTCAAATAACAGAATTTGAGTTTAAAAGTACAAAACCATTGTGATATAATGTTATCAGATCCTTCAACAGATCTTCAATTTATTAAACTGTCAGAGAAAACATGACATTTTCCTCTGGATCAAACAGAAACCAATGGCACGAATTCAGCGTTCCACTCAAGGTCTAAAATGATATTTTTTTTCTGTGATCTAGATCTAATATTATTCATCTAGATCTATTTTTGTTTCGATCCATTATGATGCTGCTTCTCTCCGATCAGATGTTACTTTGAAGTTATGCAAGCTTGGCATATTCCCCGCTCGTCCGCTCCGTTGTCTATGTAATTGTAAACGTCTGGGCGACTCATTTTCGGTTGTCGTCAAAATGAAACTACGGTATTCCAAGAAAAAGAGCTAGACATACTACATCTATTTTCGGTTCAATTTGGTTTTTCCAGTGAAAATATTGATTACCGCGCATGCACGATCGACTTCCTGTAGAAATTGTCAATAAATTGTCGCTCGATGAACAAAATCACAAGTTATGTAAGCGATCTTTGTCGACGAACGGCACGTTAGGTCGATTTTCATCACTTATGCCAAGCATTAAAACTGGTACTTAATTAATTGTCTCGATTTTTGCACTAGACCATTTGGGCTAGCTGGATGCAGTCTGTACTAGCCCGAACCGATTTTTTGCTAGACAATGTCGTTCGGACGTGCCTTAATGTCGAACCCTGATGAGAACTTTCCATTACAGATATTTCAATCGACACATATTTTAATGATTAAAAGGGGGCTAGGGTATTTACATGTAATAATCAATGAGTGGCTTGAGTTATAGACATTTTAATTGTTAATAAGAGGCTATAGTATATACATGTAATGAGTGGCTTGATTTACATTTAAATCATTAACAGGGGCCTGAAGTATGTACATGTAATAATCCATGAGTGGCTTGAGTTACAGATATAATAATCATTAAAAGGGGCTATAGTATATACATAAGACATACAAAATCTTTTCCATAAAATCCTACGAGAAAGTTATGACCCCAGAGAAAAGCCATTTCTGGCCACAATGCTACAATTACTTGATTCCTGGTGGAGGTCCACAAGATGAAGCCCCATACCAAATAATACAGGTCCAGAAGGTGTGGTTATAAACAAAAAGGCCCTAAAAAAAATGAGATCCCTAAAACAGGGCTAAATTAAGTAGCCCTAGGTCTTATGGTTAGTAACAAAAAGATTTGTAGAGTTTTCACTATAAAAGCCCATGTAAAACTTGTGACCCCTGGGGTGGGGCCAAACTTGACCCCAAGGTTATAATTATGGCCCTCTTGGTTGAGGCCCACTATATAAAGCTACAGTACATGCAAAACTTGGTAGCCCCAGGCCCTATGGCTAGGTACCAGAGGAATTTTCAAGTTTTCCCTATTTAAGCCCATGTAAAACTTGTGACCCCCAGGGCCATATTTGACCCACGGGCTATAATTTGAAGAAAGTTAATATAGGTCCACTAGATAAAGCTACATGCAAAATTTGGATGTCTAGGTACAAAAATATTTTTAAAGTTTCCCTATATAAGCCCATGTAAAACTTGTGACCCCCGGGGCGGGGCCAAATTTGACCCCACAGCTATAATTTTGGGCACTCTTGGTAGATTCCCTCTTGATAAAGCTACATGGCTAAGTTAGTAGCCCTAGGCCCTATGGCTAGGTACCAGAAGAATTTTAAAGTTTTCCCTATATAAGCCCATGTAAACTTTGTGACACCCTGGGCTGGGCTTAATTTGACCCCAGGGCTATAATTTGAAGAACTTGGTAGAGGTCTACTAGATAAAGCTACATGCCAAATTTGGTAGCCCTAGGCTTTATGGTTTCAAACAAAGATTTTCAAAGATTTTCAATATTTTTCAGTTTTGTTGCCATGGCAATCAGAGATTTTGAAGGAATCAAATTTTTTGTAGAAATTCTGAAGAGGACCTTGGCAGGATCATTTCTGTGAAGTTTCATCAAAATTGGATGGGTAGTTTCAGAGAAGAAGATGTTTAAAATAAAAGTTAACGCACACACCGACGGACACATGACGGACACCAGGCCATGACATAAGCCCATTGGCCTTGGGCCAGGGGAACTAATATAAAACTAGATTTCAGTTAAACAGAAATAATATAAACATAACATTAATTTTTTATGTCACTTTCAATCCATGCATATATGGCAAAATTTTAGGTACACTTTTTGTTATTCATTTAGAATATAAAAACTTCAGTGTTAAATATAATTATCAGATATTTTTTCTCTCATGTTTGAAAGCTAAAAAGGCAAGTTTTTGGTGCCATTCTTTTGAACAGAGAGACAGAACATTATTTCTATCAGTTATACAATTGTTTCTTGGTAAATATTTACAGAATGATAATTATTGTCTATTCTAATACTGAATAAAGAACCCTAGAAAATTAATCTTTGATAGAATTATAATGCATCACAATATTGCACCTTCTATAGTAATGTCATTTTGATAATAGTTGTCCTGATAGAAATAGCATGAAAAAAATTATGTTTACCCTTAATAGTCAGCCCTAATCAATCTCTACAACTGTCAACAACTCAACAGACACTTTTCAGTCTAGAAGAGACACATAATTTGACTTTCAATAATATTTTTGCCACAAAAATCTCAGAAAAGTGGACAAGGCCAGCATTTTCTAATTTTCCTGCAATGTTTTCCACCCTATCAAAGACTGAAATCATTGTTTGAGCTAGATTTGACTTTTTGCCTTCAGATGCCTTTAACTTACTTAGGTAAACAATATTAATTAGAGTTATGACCCTGTAAAAAAAGGCTAAGAAAAACATTGTGGGAAAAGGATAAAATGCTGGTAACCAGCATTTTCTCCTTTTCCAACAAACTTTTCCAGCCTTTTCACACATGATTTTTAGCTTGGCTGTATTCACAGAAAATGACAAGCTACTGTCATAGTCCTGGCACCATCTGCATCACCATCATCTGAAAACTTTGACATTTTGTAATATCTCTGTAATTATTGAACATATCTACTTCATACTTGGACAAGATGTTATGCAGCGAAAGAGGAACTCATACTACAGGGGCAGGTAACCATCAAAATATTTGAACCCAGTTATACCACTTTTTTGTCTTGAAATTCTGACAAAAACTTTGACATAATGTAATATCTCTATTATAACTGAAGATATTTACTTCAAATTTGGACAAATTGTTCACTTTCACAAGGGGAACTCATACAACTGGGGCACATAACCATCAAAATATTTTGCCACATGTATGCTCCTTTGAAGACTTAGAATTTTCATAAAAACTTTGACATTTTGTAATAATATAACTGCTTTTACTTCATACTTGGACAAGTTGCTAACTATCAAAAAGGGAAACTCATACAACAGGGGCAGGTAACTATCAACATATTTTTGACAGTTATTGCCCCTATTTTACTTATAATTTTCACTAAAAATCAAGCAATTGCAGCCTAGCGTTGGCACCCATATGTGGTACTCTTGTATTGTCCAAGGTACATTTGTCTTTTGTAAATGTTCACAATTTGACAGAGTCTCAAATTTGGTCACATGGGAAAGAGTTAAGGATTAACACCTTATTAGTTCAATTCACATTAACCATCAGTGCACAAAATAATTCTCTAGAATTCAAATTATTGACATTTAATCAACATACTTGACAAACTCCATGAAAATCTAACCACAAATTGTTATCTTTTATGTGGTAAAAAAAAACTATGTATTTGAGTTTAATGAGTTTTAACAGCATAGCTTTTCCCTCAATGTTTTCAACCCTATCAAAGACAGAAATTGTCACTAGACCTAGATTTGATTTTTTGCCTTCAATCGCCTTAAATTTGGTTGAGGAAAACATCATTCTACAAAATAATTAAGTAGAATTCAAACTGTTGACAATCAATAACATACTTGACAACTCCATGAAAATCCAGCCACAAATTTCATATCTATCATGTGTACAAACAAATACTATGTTTTTACATCCGTTTTAATAGCTTAGGTCATATCACAGCGGTCAGTGCACCTTTGCAACAAATAATTGTGTTTCCTAGTTTTCTCACACCAGTGCTGACAACTTTCTTTCCAAGCCACTGACTACTTTTCTCACATGCAGCAGAGGTAACAGGTGAAAAATTGCCGGAAAGAAAATTTGCCTCAACCATGTATCAAACCCGCACTCAATAATTCACAAGTCAGATATGCTAACCACTGAACTAACTGGCTGAGCAAAAAAATGCATATATACACTGAGAGATGGACAATGGAAATACCATCACTGAAGGAAATAAGGGAGTTTAACTCTTTACCAAACAACATAATTTCAGACTAGTCCAAATTGAAAGCATTTGCAGACGACAAATAAAAGATATCTCAAATGGCAGAATTTGCTCTTGATAGAGTAGAAAACATTGTGGGAAAGGGAGAAGATGCTGGTTACCAGCATTTTCTCCTTTTCCCACAATGCTTTCGAAAGGCTTCTTTCATGGGGTCGTTAAAGCCCGGGATTGTTTGGTAAAGAGTTAATGCATCTGCAAAAAGTTTCAACCTATGTCAATCTGCGCAGTTCTTTAAAGCTGACATGGGTAGAAACTTTTTGCTTTTTGAGCATTTTCTGCATCTCTAAGGACCATTCTTCCTATTGATTCAGCCAATTCTTACGCTAAATGGATTTTATGGATCCATAATGATGTGATGACTTGCTTGGTATAATGCATCTGGAGGCCAGCCATTTTCTTTCCATTACTTATGAAAGGTGGTCAGAATATTTGTCGTGATGATATCTACACAAGTTTGAAAATGGGCTATGTTTAGAAATAAATACTAGAGAAAAGCTTGTATACACTTTAGAGGCCATGACTTTTTAGTTTTCAGTCCAATTTGTTAGAATGATTGTCTTAATAATTTGAGACAATCATATCTCAGGAGAGATTTGAAAAAGGTTAAGTTTGGCAAAATGGCTCAGGTGACTTCAGGGCTAACCTTTTTTATTATAAGTTTTCTGAGGTAAATTAGGTTCAGGGGGTAATGAGTCAACACTTTACCAAAAATCCTGAGTTTTAACAACTCTGAGTAAGACAGCTTTTGAAAACATTGTAGAAAAAGGAGGCAAAGCTGGTAACCAACATTTTCTATTTTTCCCTCATGAGCATCTTCTCCTTTTCCCATAATGTTCTCTACCCTTTAAAAGACAAGTCCCACCAACTGAGCCACATTTTGGACAAGTCTAAAGTTTTATTGTCTGGTACAGAGTCAACATTGATAAGAGATGATACCTGATTTACACAACACTGTAAAATTTTATTCTGTAAGGGTCTTGTAAGTGTTAGTGCTCCTGTCACACTGTGTACTTCTAAGTCATAAAATACAAATGTGTCCTCTTCAAAATTGAATACTAGAACATCCTGTTATTATCTGGAAAAATAAAAAATAAAATATACCTATGGGAAAAAGTTAAGCATATTCCATCCCATACAGTTAAAACAATTCTTTTGCCCAAATGTATCATTTTCTTCAATGTTTAGCGTTTAATTATATTTAACCCTTTCCCAAACAATCCCTGGTTTTCTCGACCCTGAAAAAGTAGCCTTTTGAAAACATTGTGGGAAAAGGAGAACCAGCATTTTCTCCTTTTCCCAGAAAGTTTTCTACCCTCCCAGAACAAATTTCAATTTTTGAGTCATGTTAATTTTGTCGTCTGCAAATGCTTTCAGTTTGGACCAGTCTAACATTTTGTTGTTTGGTAAAGAGTTAACTCTTTACCAAACGACAAAATTTTAGACTTGACCAAATTGAAAGCATTTGCAGACCTACAAATTAAATGGCGCAAATCATGAAATTTTTCTTTGAATGGGTAGAAAACATTGTGGGAAAAAGGAGAAAATGCTGGTTACCAGCATTTTCTCCTTTTCCCACAAGGTTTTCTAAAGGCTTCTTCCTCAGGGTCGCTAAAAGTCGGGATTGTATGGTAAAGAGTTAAATGAATGGATGAAATGCACCACACAAAATAAAGTCATATGCCATGTTATTTTGGTCTTTGTTTACCTCTTTTTCAAGGAATATAAAATAGGCTTAACTTTTGCCCTTAGGTATAATACATAAAGTTTAACCCCTATGTGTATTATTCTTTTCATATTTTCCTTATTGCCTCAATCTTTTACTAGAGAACAAAATTGTATACCTGTCCAATTAGAAACCATTTGGAGGCAGCAAAGAAAATATGGCAAAATAACTTGGGTGTGAAAGGGTAGGAAACTTCATGGAAAAAGGGGATTTTAATGACGTAAAAAGATAATGTTTTGATAACATTGAGCATCACTTGAGCTACACTAAATTGGTAGTCTGCAAGTGCTTTCAATTTGTTGGTGTCCGATATTTTGTCATGGGACATAGAGTAAAACAAAGAGTTAACTCTTTACCAAACAACAAAACTTTTAGACTGGTCCAAATTCAAAGCTTTTGTAGACGACAAAGTAAATGTGACTGAAGAATAGAAATTTGGTTTGGGAAGGGTAGAAAACATTGTGGGAAAAGGAGAAAATGCTGATTACCAGCATTTTCTCCTTTTCCCAAAATGTTTTCAAAAAGCTTCTTTCTCAGGGTCGTTAAAAGTTGGGATTGTGTGGTAAAGAGTTAAACAGATTATGATGACATCATTTTTCATTTCAAAATGACCAGCCTCTTATCTAGGAACTGTGTTTGCTCCATTTATTTATCACCAGGGCCCCATTTTACTAGGGTAGTTACAAACAAAATTTTCTAAGTTTTTACGCAACTCTAGAGAAAATGCTTACATGCGTTTTACTAGAAAAGTTCGTAACTAATTCGAGCTCAAGTTTTTGCATTACTTTACGAGAAAAAAAACCCTGCCTTAACTTTTGCGCAAGTGTGGCTAACATTAGAGGGGTTCGAACTTATTAAATAATTAAGCCAGAAACAATTGAAATAAAAATACGGAATGGTGAAGTACAGGGTTAAGTTGAATAAATATAATACATAAGCACTGAGACTAGGAAGACGCTTCCGATGTTGCTGGTCAGCAACTGTAACATTTTATTTAGATAACAAATAATATGAGCCATGCTCTGACAAAAAAGGAGGCTTAATGCAATGCGAAAAATATCCGCCAATGTCAGCCTGCGCACACCATGCAGGCTGACCTGGGTGGAAACCTATCACTATAGGTCATTTTTCTGCATGTCAAAGGACCATCCTACCACACAAGTAAGTTGGATGTTTAATTAAATGGATTTTGTGGATCCATAATTTTGTGTTGAATTGCTTGGTATAATGTATCACGGAAATGTATTAAACCCCCTTTTTAGAGAGCATGACTCATTCTGTTTTATTTTACATGTATATACACCCTTTATAGCACGAATTAAAGAAATGACTTGCGATACAAAAGTTCATTTATTATTCTGTAAATACCTTCACATACTAACAGACATGTTGCTGAAAGTAGGCAATATCTTTTATTAGCATTTTCTGCTTTTCTCAGAATGTTTTCTACTCTTCTAAAGGCAAATCACATCATTTGAATAGGAATAAAGCTGTCATCTGCAAACCCTTAACAATTAAACAAGTCTAGAATTTTTGCAGTTTTTGTAAGGAGTTACCTAGTTACCTCCTACAGATGTACAGATGACTTTTTGTGCGTTGCACAAGGCAGCTGTTGTTATGGGTGTAACAAAACATCGGACAATCATATCCCGATAACAAGCATGTCGATGCTACTGCATCGATTGCTCAGTTGAAAATCAATAACTATTGCCGAAATTTACCTCATCCAACCTGACCCAATTTCAAACTCATTTAAGATGTCATCAAGACAAACATTCTGAGTTTCATGAGTATTTGACTGAAAATGTGGCATCTACGGCATACACAAAGTTTTTAAGATTTAACCAAGTGACCTTGTTATTGACCAAACATGACCCATTTCCTAAATCATCCAAGATGTTATCAAGAAAAACATTCTGACTAACTTTCACGAGTATTGGACTGAAAATGTTGCCTCTAGAGTGTACGCAAGTTTTTTCACACATTGTTCCAAGTGACCTAGTTTTTGCCCTGATGAAGTTTCACCAATTTTTTCGTCAAGGGTCTTAGAAGATATGTATGGACAGACAGGCAAACAGACAGTTATTGGTCCATTATGAAATTATATATTAAACCCCCTTTTTCCATGACATGGCGTATCATTAAATAAAACCAAAAAAATGATTGTGACTTATAATATAAATATGAAATTTCATAAAATTTTTCCCAGTAGGTATAGAGATATTGGTCCATGACGGAAATGTTCATCAAGCCCCCTTTTTTCATGACACATCAAAAAACCAAAAGATTATCAGTGGACAATCATAAGGAACACATGTATTAAGTTTCATCCAATTTTCAGCAGGGTTCTGAGAAGAAATCCGTCTGTAGGTACAAACTTATGAATAACAACACCACCCCCCCGCCCCCCCGGTTAGCGGAGGGTAATAATTAACCATTTATCAACCTGTGCAGTCTGATCTTATCTCCCATAAAAAGCCACTCAAAGTTATGCCTTGCATTTTAAAGGTGAAATTAATTGAATGGTGTTCAATATGCTGAACAATTTATTCAAAATGCACAAATTAAAAGATGTCATCAATGTGGCAGAAGACCAGTCTTCTACCACCAAGAAAGAAAATTTTCAACATATAAAATGCATTTCAAAAAAAGACTGACTTGTTCAGTGTCTGATCCAGGGCACGCGATTGCGAGAATCGCATGAGTTTTTCATCATTCACGCACATTTTCAAAACCAGTGCGCAACAATCGCACACAAAAAATAATTAGGCAATTAGTGTTTGATCATTGATTAACGCTTGAATGCCGATGTGAAAATCGCTTTCACAGGCAGCACAACTGTACAGGGATCGTGTATGATATGTAATTTACGATCCCTGAACTGTATTAGATCATTCCTACAAATCAAGAGTGACTCCCCTTTCTTACCTCATGGATATTTATCATTCGTCACAACTTACATCACCCTAGGATGCCAAATAGGATTTTTATTTTACGCAAAAATGTCTGCCATTTTTTCTTCTGGATTTAAATATAGATCGATAACAGGTCTCCAACTCTTATTTATCAAAATAAATACAGCAAAGTACTGCCATTCCATCCACATACAAGGCTGTCAAGATGAATTTATTTTGATATTACTTTATTAATTTCGTATTAATATGATTCCCAGCAGTTGATTTTTTTCTTGCATGTAAACCCAAACAAATAGACGGTATTGACAGTTCTGTTTTCTAAGATAGACAAAAATGTCGAGTTGCTGATTTAATCACACACAGACTGGGTAGCAATAAAGGTGAATAATTACTGTTGGAAAATCTGTTGTTCAACACACAGGTTATTACACGGCTGATGAGGGCCGGAGAGTGATATCGGCCCACCACCTTGATATTTGCCCTGAAGGCCTTAGCCTGAGGGCAGATTGCGAGGTGGAGGGCCAATATCACTCTCCAGCCCTTATCAGCCGCGTAATAACCTGTTTATTACATTCATTCATCATTTGCTCGTTTTTGTTTTTTCTAACATGTTTAAAAAGTTAAAACAGAGAAATTCTTGTCTTCGTTCAACACAACTCCTTTTTCCGCGGGTAAATGTCACATTCATGACATAATCATGCGTCATTCATTATGACTATCGCAGCTGCAGTATAAGGCCATTTAAAATAAACAGTTCTTCATCTTTATTCATAGTTAAAAAGATGTCGGTATGTGTGTTTTTCGGTACCAAATATTCAGTTTAGTATAATACACATTATAAATGAGAAACAGGATAAATAAAATAGATAGTTGGTGCTCTGGATTGGGAAACTTAATCAGGCTTGGTTCCCCCAGCTCAACGGAAAAAATTCGCAGAACTATTAGCCTTTTGACACCATGCCTTACCCAATAAACTTTCCCAATCCAAGATAACAACAGTCTATTCTCTACTTATCCTGTTTGCTGGTTTTGCGATTCAATCGTTGTCTGTAGTCCTGAAGATTTGTCGACTAGCGACTGACGGACTGATTCAGCCATTTTTTTTTCAAACTAGATATTTCGAGAACATTAGTTTATGAGCGAGTGTTCTGTTGCTATAGATTTAGAACAAATATCTTGTCAACAGGCCATTGCCCCGCCATATCTGCCCTCGAGTGACACTGATATTACACCATTTTCAGCTGAAAGTGTTACTATTATTAGTAACAGAATGTAATAAACATGTACATGTCACAGCCAGTGCGACACAGAACTGATGAAAGCATAGGGACTAGCGTTTTAACATCTATTTACAGTTATGACTTTCAAGTTTCAAAGTAAGATTTTGTGTTAGGTATTAACAAGGCTGAGGGAAAGTAGTTGGTACTACAGAATTGAAAGGGTTAAATGAATGATCCAAAAGAGATTAGGTCTGTTTCTTGCTTTTTGAAGTTGATCTTGATCCCCCATACTTTTCAGAAATCTCCCATACTTTTTAGAAATCCCCCATACTTTTCAGAGTGATGGAGGACAGTCCCCCACTTTTTTCAAATCCTAGATCAGACACTGCTTGTCATGGTATACAAACAGTATTGCAGTGTATTTTCAAAATTAAGTTGTGCATTTCCAAAAGAGTATCCTTGATCTATGGAGTCTGCAAAACTCCTGTTAATTGTTCATAAAAACTAGAGCTATCACTAAAGGTGATGAATACCCCCACCGGCTCCATGTCAAGAAATAACTTTTTGTCACAGAAATGTATAATGCCTTTGTCCAAAGTGTTAAGAGACTATTACACAGCTAATAAATACTGAAACAAAATAAAGAAACTTTGAAAAAGAACCTGAAATGGGGTCCTCTTCCATTTTCCTGGATTTGTAAAAATCATTCAACCAGCAGCAAATTATGATATGCATATCTTAACTTTGTATTGAAACTTCCTATGAGGTTTAATAGAAACCTGTCCTGTTGGTTTGGAGAAATAGCTTGGACTAAAACAAAGTTTGTGGGGGTTATAATAATGCAGTTTGATAATCAGGGGAGGTAAATAACAACACACACACACACACACACACACACACACATATATATAATAAACAAAAATAACATCACATGGGAGTATATATGAATAACGTTTATTGCCAACCGGTTTCGCTTTGAAAGCTCATCAGGGCAACAATAAATCACGTAGCAACGTCGCGTTGCTACACACATAACGCAATAATTGATGACGTTATGGCTTAATGTTCAATTTAGGCATAAATCTATATATATAAATATCATAAGAGGAGTTGTTTCCCTTGATAAGTGATGTAAATACAAGCAATTTCGTTGAAATGATATCCCCGGCCAAAAAAAACCTTTTTTGATACAAACATATTAAAGGTATTGTGTTTTGCATGTACATGTGGCCTTCTTGTTATTGGTCCATGATGAAATTATACATTAAGCTCCCTTTTTCCATGGCACAGCATTTCATTACATAAAAAAATATATAAGAGGTCCATAACAGGATTATACATTAAGTCTCCTTTTTCCAGAACATGGCATTTCATTAAATGAAAACAAATAAAGAAAATATACATCAAGCCCCCTTTTTCAATGATGCGTCATTATATATATATATAGAAAAAAATTGTATCAACGGACTATCCAATGGAAGACGTGCATGAAGTTTCATCAATTTTCATCAAGGACTTTAGAATTTAGATATCCCTCTGGCGGACGGATGGGTGAACAGACTGTTATTGGTCCATAATGAAATTATACATTTAGCCCCCTTTTTTAGAGATGAAGTTTCATAACATTTTGTCCTGTAGTTAAAGAGATATTGGTCCATAATGAAAATATATGTCAAGCCCCCTTTTTCCATGAGACGACATTTCATGAAAAAAGGTAAAATAATGATATTGGCGCTCTATCATAAGGAACACACGTATGAAGTTTCATAAATTTTCATGTAGGATTTTGAGTTAAAGAGATATTGATCCCTAATGGAAATATATATGAAGCCCCCTTTTTCTATGACACCTTATTGAACATCAAAACAGCAAAAAAAATTATGAAACTCGGCGGACATCATAAGGAAGAAGTGTATGAACTTCCATTAGTTTTTGTCAAGTATTTTAGGAGATATGTGTCTGGAAAGATCGACGAACACATGGTCATTGGTCCAAGATGAAATAAAACATTTAGCCCCCTTTTCTCATGACTTGGCATTTAGCCCCCTTTTTTCATGACATTGCATTTCATTATATAAAAACAAATAACTATTGTCTGTGGCTTGTGATAAACAATATAAAAATGAAGTTTCATAACTTTTTTTTATGGTAAAAGAGATATTGGTCTACATGTATATTGGAAATATATATTAAGCCCCCTTTTTCCATGACAAGGCATTACAAAAAACAAGGGTATATAACTGTGGTGTTGCAAGGTTAATCTGGGTGAAACTTTTTTTCCTGCATTTCCTAATGGTGGTTGATAGATGTGACAAGTTCAATGTAAAAACGCTGTATAGTTTTCAAGATAAGACTCAAAACATCAAAAATATACTTAACCGCGTAACTTAAAATCGCTCCCAGTCGGCCATTTTGCATCGAAAAAAAAAAAAGAAAGAAAGAGTCTCGGTGGAATAGGTTATTGTACACATGTATAAAGTTTCACAAAATTCCATCAAATGGTATTGGAGATATTCACCCGGACGGACACACAGACCAATGGACAGACAGATGGACGGACGGACAACGCTAAAACTATATCCTTCCGCCTTCGGCGGGGGATAATAAGGCACCATATTAGCCCATGTTAAACTTGTGACCTCCAGGGTGGGGCCAATTTTGACCCTAGGGCTATAATATCAAACTAGCGGCCCTTGAGAGCCTGTGATCGCTCTACTGGCAGTGATTTTGCTTTTTTGCTAGCATACATTATTAATTCATGATGCAAAAAAGAAAAAAGACAAAAACACAAAAAAAAGGGGGGGATGTTCTTACAACTGGGCTTGAACCCACTAAGACAATGTAAGTTGGCATGGTGAATTGAACAAACAATGGAAAAAAAAATGAAGTGCAATTTCTGAAAAATAACTGTTTGGAATCCAGCGAAAATTGATAGGGTTTCAGTACACCTTGTATTAAACAATCCCAGCAAATTTCAAAAAAATGCAACAAATAATGTGGACTTTGTTGAGTAAACAATGCTAAGTTATCAAACGGCTGCTTTTCCTGAACAGATTAATAGATTTTCTTCACTTTTAATAGAGTTCAATCCCTTGATGAACCAAACAATCTTTGAAAGTTTCAAAAGAATTGGATCAAAACTGTGGACTTCATTGCCTAAACAAGAAATGGAAATTTTAAACTTCAAATGGCTACTTTTCTGAAACTGTTCATTGGATTTTTTCCAAAATCATTAGGCTTCAAGTTATTGATAAGATAAACAACCCGTGCAAGTTTCACGGAAATCTGATCACAAATGCAGACTTTATCACGTAAACAAGAAATGGAAACTTTCAACTTGAAATGGCTACTTTTCCCATACCATTTGTTGGATTTTTCCAAAATCAACAGGCTTCAAGCTATTGATGAGATAAACAAAGTGTGCAAGTTTCACAGAAATCTGACAACAAATGCAGACTTTATCCCGTAAACAAGAAATGGACATTTTCAACTTGAAATGGCTACTTTTTCCATACTGTTTGTTGGATTTTTTTCAAAATCAATAGGGTTAAAGCTATTGATAAGATAAACAAACTGTCCAAGTTTCATGAAAATCTGACAACAAATGCAGACTTTATCGCATAAACAAGAAAAAGACTAACAGACGGACGGACAGACAGACAGATGGACAGACAGATGGACGGATGACGGAAACCTTACCATGACATAAGCTCTACTGGCTTTCAGCCAGTAGAGCTAAAAACCTTGGTAAAGGTCAATTAGATAAAGCTACATGCCAAATTTGAATGAATAGTTTCAGAGAAGATGTTTGAAACAGTTAATGCATGCACAGACGGACGCACAACGGACACCGGGCCATGACATAAGCCCGCTGGCTTTCAGCCAGTGGAGCTAAAAAGGAGAAAATGCTGATCATCAGCATTTTATCCTTTTCATACCATGTTCTCAAAAGCCTTCATCCATAGTGACATAAAACCATCAGATCATCCGGTGAAGGACTAATATGTCAGAGCCAAACTCTGGCAAAAGGAATTTAAATGCATCTCAGTGATGTATCATACTAAGCAAGTCATCATGGATCCATAAAGTCCATTATGTCTAACAACCAGCTCAATCATGAGTTAGAATGGTCCTTTGAAATACTTCAAGATAGCAAAAAGTTTCGACCCATGAAAGCGACATAAGCTGACATGGGTCAGAATTTTTTGTAGATGCATTAAACCCCTTTTCATGGAGTATGGTCCATAAACTTTTCTATGTTTGATACCTACCAGTTTGAGGATCCATCTGGTACAAATTCCATATCCTTCAGTTCATTGATGGACAGTGCCTGAAAGGAATGATTTGCTGAAGTGAGAATGTTGATAGTTCAATTTTGAGACCTGGGCCAATATTCACCAACTGTCTTAAATTTGCAGACAACAAAAGAAGTTGATGGAATAACTGAACTTGTTTTACGAATAGGTTGAAAACACTGTTGGAAAAGAAGAAAATGTTCATTATTGGCATCTCCTTTTCCAAAAATGTTTTCAAAAGGCTTTTTTCTCAGGGTCTTTAAACATCAGGATTGTGTGGTATAGGGTTAAAAAGTATTCTTAAACATTCTTGATTTAGATAATAATGCAAACTTTGACTGGCTGAACCATTTGGTTTCGCCAATCAGAAATTACACTACTTTGAAATTTTCAAAACTTCTTGAGAATTAGACAACGAGTGTCGATAAGAATGACTGATAAATATGGGTGCAGATCAGTGTCCTATCAATTTTGAAATGTAGTGGACTATGTAAATCCAAGATCAGACTGCAAAGAAACTGTAGTCTGATCTTGATGTTTGCTGTCTGCAAAAGCAACTAAAGTTTGTTTCTTGCTTCGAAGTTAAAGTTTTTGAATTATTAACTTAAAACTGTGTGTGAAATTCGGGTACTTACATTGAAACTGTATCTGAAGATACTGAAATATTTCAGCCATCTCAGGAAAGCAGGAACTGTCTCAAGGTTCATCAGTAAACCACTAAACACCAGAAATATACAAATATCAAATTTGTAGTAAAAGAATTTGAAGATACATGTACTTAAAACTTATGACCCTTAACCCTTTATTGAACAATCCCGAGTTCTAAAAACAATGTTGGAAAAGGAGGAAATGCTAGAAACCAGCATTTTCTCCTTTTTCCACAATGTTTTCTACCCGTTCTTGGACAAATTTCATTTTAGAACCATATTTATTAGGCGTTTACAAATAGCTTTCAAGTTGAACCTGTCTAAAATTCTGTCATCTGGTAAACAGTTATATTGAAAAATGAATTAAACTGAAAAGTTCATCTGAAAGTAAAAAAAACACAAAATCTACTCTAATTTCAGAGGGTATTTTTGCCTCAAAAATCCTGCCATTTCAGAATGGATGCCAAGATTAAAGATCAGACTGCACATTCTGTGCAGCAAGATTTTGATAAACACCATCTGCAAATGAGTATTCAGTCCCACTTACCGGCCTAAGTAACTATTTCAAGTAAGTGTATAGTTGGAAGATGTATGTACTAGCCATCATTTTATCACTGTGATCCTCAGTCATTTCAACAGAATTTATATAGCTATCTCACAATGGTGTTTTTTTCTGTACATTTTTACCAAACATCAAAAAATCCATTTACTATAAGGATATTCTTAATCTTGCCTGCATTAGGCTTGTTTCAGGAGGAAATGTATTAGGAGGTTAATTCTTAAAGCACCTTTCACAACTATAGTTACTTTTGTATTAAGTATGTATCAAGATCAGCTACACAAACAATGCAGTCCAATCTTTTATCTACCCTGTCCGCTATGCAGAGACAGTCTGGGACAGAAAAACACTGAAATTACAATTATCTGGGTTTTATTTTCGACTGAAAATGTCTATTGGGCTTATTTGGTGCTCTAAGGTTTTACTGAATTTTTTTGGAAAAATATACAGTCATGTGCTCTAGAATATAAAAAATAGAAAAGATAAACCTCTCACTCACCATCATGATGATATAGCACATGGCAATAAGCAGGTTGGCAACAGCAAATATTCTGATGATGGTACTCAGCAGGAATGAAAGAGCCGAAGCAGATAGGGACACCAGGAAAATGGACAGGAAATAGCAGGAATCTGTCAAACTCAGATCTGTACCCTGTAAACAGATTTCATTTTCTACTAGATTACCGGTATTCATCTTTTTAAAGACCCTGAGAAAAAAAGCATCTGTAAAATGGTGTATATAGGAGAATATGCTTGAATCCGACATTTCCCATCTTTTTTTTTTTTCAAAAAATTTCTACCCTAGCTTTTTCAGCCACATTAACTTGTTGCCTGTAAAATTTCCATGATAAATTTGTCTAAACATTATGTTATCTTGTTTAGAGTTAATCTTGATACACATTGATTATCTATATACTTCAAGAACACTTTCCGCTCTTTAACAGACAACAAAATTTTGGACTTGTCCAAATTGAAAGCATTTGCTGATGACAAATCAAAAGTAAATCACATGCTGAGATTTTTCCTTCACAGGGTAGGATATATTGTGGGAAAAGGAGGAAATACTGGAAATCATCATTTTCTCCTTTTCCCAAAAGGTTTTACAAACCCATCATCATTATCGTCTGCAACAATCGCAGGAAAATGAGGTTTAAATAAGTCAATTTGCAAATTGTAAAAGCTCATATTCAAATTATGTACTTAGTAGAGGATCTTACATGAGTGTTTATGTATTATCATTTTTATCAAACGAGTTGACTAAAATTGTATGACTCAAGCCTTGACGAGCGTCAAATACATTTTAGTCAACAAGTTTGATAAAAATGATAATACATAAACACAAATGATTCTATTTATCACATAAAACGAATGACAGAAAGAAAAATATCCCACATCATCACCCTTAGCCTCTATACCATTCACCAGTCCATGTTTACAGCTGTAGTTTGGTTTCAAATGTGTACATACACAAGTAGATAGTTCTTTGATATTTATACCGAAAGTAGAATGAAATAGTTTATAGTGGGGTTAAGTCATCTTATTTCCACAATAATATTGATTTTAAGAGACTTTCCTTGCATTTCTTGGTTTTTATCAAGCATGAAAATCAAAAACTTTCCACGTGTATACGTCTTAGCAACAATCACTTTTCTTTTTTTCATGAAACGGCGTAGCAGTACAAATTCCCACGCATGCTGTGGTTGGTTTCTCTGGCTTCACACGCTCATGACATGTACCGGGACCCAAAAACCGATAATACACTAGTGTATTGTCAAAAATAAGTCATGGGTTTAATACGCTGCCATAGGAGGTTTTATGTGATAAAAGAGGATATTGCTTAAAATAGTGTTTTCACATAATTAAATATCATGTATACAAGGTAAGTATTCACATTCATGTTGCTTATTCATAGTTTACAAGAGTGTTTCTAGAACTGTATAGCCTACTATAAATTTGTTTCAGGTGGTATCAAGTTATAGAGACAACACTAGTGATCTATGAACCATGAAAAAGGTGAAGTAGGTCTCAGAGACACCATTTCAGGTACCTTGTAGTAATCTTATTGTATTCATATGCTAATACTACCATGTGTCTTGATTTTTTCCCTAGATATCACATCCATTAATCCGAAACAAATCAATTCAGGCTCTTTATTTTGTGCAGTCTGATCTTGATCTCCCTTGTCTGAAAAGGCAACTCAACATAATATTATGTCATAAGCTACCATACTCTAAAAGTTATGGTATTAAGTGTAATCTTACCCAACATAAAGCAGGTCACAGCTGAGAAGCAGAGAGTAGGCAGAAATCTCATTGGTATAATGTCACAGACCACAATGGAGATGAAATAGGAGGACACTCTGTAGAAACCACTCGCATTCTCATGTCTGAAAAAGAGCACACAGTCATGCTAATGTTCGTCCTTTTTTTATTTTCGTTAAACACGCTTTTATGACTATATCTGTCATAGCAGCCAGTGTAGATCAAGATCAGACTGCACACAATGTGCAGTCTGATTTTTGATCTACACTGTCTGCTTTCCTGAAACACTTTAGACAAAAAGCAATCCTGACTTTGTAACTATTTTGCTCTTATTTGTACACTTAACCCTTAGAGCCTTTAACAAATATAGTTGCCTTTGCAGCCAGTGAAAATCAAGATCATACTGCACAAAATGTGCAGTCTGATCTTTGATCTACACAGTCTGCTTTCCTGAAACACTAAAGACAAAAGCAATCATGATTTTGTAACTATTTTGCTCATATTTGTACACTTAACCCTTAGAGCCTTTAACAACTATAGTTGCCTTTGCAGCCAGTGTAGATCAAGATCAAGTTGCACAAAACATCTGCTTTGGTGAAGCTCTATAGAAGAAAGCAACCATGAAACTGCTATTATTTGGGTTGTGTTTCTTAAATGAAAAGGTCTAATGGGTTTATTCCAGGGTGGGGGTTCGATTACTGTCACCTGTAATCGATTATTAATTGATTACATTGGGTAATGTCATGTAATAGATTAATAATAGATTACTCTAATTTCCACATGTAATTGAATACATTCGATTACTTTGACTAAAGTAATCATAATTACAGGATGATTACATTCGATTACTTGCTTAAATAAAATCAAAACTTGTATCACACTGCAAAATCTATTCAGGAAATAACATTCAAGGTTGCAAAATGATAATACAGTGTTGTCAAAGAACAGCTTTACAGTTTAACTTAAGTTAGTAAGTATGTCATATACTTTTTTAAAGTTGATTTAAGTCTGTTAATAAATATAAGTTTAACAAAATATCCAGAATAACTGAACATCCAGAGTAACTGAGCAAATCTCTCAAATTGTATAACACCAATATAAGCCCTAGGGGATCAACAAGCTAAACACCTTTTGTTAAGTTTTCACAATAGGGCAATTATTAAGCAATTATTACTGTACTTTAGGTGAAAAAGGTGTAAAATGCATTGTTTTGCAACCCCAACCAAGCAGATAACACATATTACTTCTTATTAGCAGTACAAATTTTTTACATATTTAAAATGTTTTGCAGACTACTGCAACTATAACTGATGAAAGAGTTTTAATTGAGTTACTGATGTCTTAACATTTTAACTTTTACATAGTGTATTTCAATTGATAAATACCAATATTTCTGTAATTGAGGTGGTGGTATTTCTAAATGTTTCTAAATACTTTAAAAAATTTTAATTTTTTTCTTCATTATATTTGAATTTGATTCATAACAATTTTTCTGCAAGTAATCGAAAATGTAATCGATGATTACATCAATTTTGAGGCCTGTAATCGATTATATTACGATTACATGTAATTGAAAATGCCTTCAATTACTGACTATTACTTGAGAAATTGTAATTGATTACAATCGATTATGGTTACTGTTTATGATTACCCCAACCCTGGTTTATTCGGCTCTCCAAGGTTAATAAGTCTGTTAGATTCATTTGGCACGCTAAGGATTAATCTTTAAAAGTATGGCGCTCTAACGATTAATAATCTTTAAAGAATGCAATGAAGCAAGAGAAAGGCAAGGCTGAAAGTAAAATATTGTTTGTTTGTCCTCGACCGCCCGACCCACAATTTACCCCCCGACTCAAAAAATTATATTGCATTCTCGTGAGGAAAAAATATTTTTATCGTTTGCGGCCGAAACATCCGGTAGTTTGCGTGGAATCCGGTTTTATCAAACAAGCTCAGTAGTTCGATGCCAGACATGGACGTTCCTCTTGATCTGCCCGAAGCTTTGTTGTCACATTAATACGCATAATCAAGCGTTCATACGCTCAAGACAGATAGTAGACTGTGCTGGGAGAATTTTCAGTCAGAAAGATTACAATTTCCATTAAATAACACGAAAACCCGTCTATAATAGGGTTCACTCGTCACAACTCGGCCGAATCCGTACCTACATCCAGATCAACCGAAGTATGCCGAATTAGAAATCGTTTTCTCCACATTCCGGGTTTTGACGCATGGAAACCCGAAATGACCCGTTTTTGACGCTCAAAAATATCTGCCTATGCATCAATCTGACGCATGAAATTACCAGCCAAAGGGTCATATAAATTACGTCGCATGCATCGGGCAGGAATGTAGCCTATAATAAACACGATCAGTGTCAACTGTGTACAGACGCACACAGCTCTGTTTATCACACGTAATCAAGCTGGCGAGGGGCGAGTCATTTTTGAAAACATGATAAAGGTGTTAGTCCAATTATCTAGTGTAAAATGACAGGTTTTCAAGTTAACTGCTACCCTAATTAACAAATTTATATCAAATCATGCAGTAATACTTGTAAAAATATTAACTATTTGAAAAAAAGATCGCTGGAAAAAAACGTGAAAACCCGTGACACAACAGAAATCATTTTGACATCGTCCGATCAGAGGCACTTCAAACTATCTTTTCATCTGTGGTGACAAATTTAAACGGTGAATTTATACTTATTTCTTTATGAAACAATAAGTGAAAGCTAAAATCTCTGTTTAAAAATTAGGAAAAACTTTTTAAGATGAAAATAAACAACAACCTATAGATTAGATTGCGGGGAGGGAGGGGAACGGGGACCGGAACAAGTGTGAAAGAAAAAGTAATTGGACAAGAAAAGAAGACTTAAATCTTAAGAAATAACACTTTAATGGATGTGACCTTTATTTTCTCCCTTTTCCACAATGTTCTGGGGTAAGAAAGACAAATCAAGTCATTCCAGCCACATCTGAATTGTCATCTGCAAATGTCTACAATAATTATGATCTAGTCAAAAGTTTTTGTTGTTTGGTAAACAGTTCAAAAGTTGTTTGTGTCCATTTATTCATCAAGATGAATTGCATGCTAGGGCTGCAATTTAAAATTCTTCTGTCCACTTCATTCCAACAAGTCCTTACATAAGACAGGGTATTTTCTTATCTAATTCCTATCCATAAACAAAGAACATAAATGGAAAGTTTTCATTATTTTCTCTCTGTAATAATTTTGACCCTTGGACATTTCTATTAGACTCTTGGAAATTCCATTTTGACTCTTGAAAATTTGGGCCCAAGAGTCAATGACTCTTGGAACTCTGGACCTAGGGAGAACCCTGATTCATTCTTCTTTTCTTACCAAATGTTTTGGTGATTTAAGGCCCCTTCTTTAGAGCAAAGAATATCTGACAGGTCAAACTGATAGAAAAATGATCATTTGATCACTCCCCACCACGAAATAGACTGAAAAGTGAGTTCACAGACTTTTATAATACTCTTGTTTTCTGACCCCCTCCCACTTTCTAGAGACTTGGGACTCTCACACTAGAACAGAAATTACAAGCAAGGCAAAACAGCTACTATGCTTAACCCTTTACAACACGACAGCTTTTTAGACTCATCTATATTGAAGGAATTTACAGACAATAATTCAATTATTTTTCAAATGATAGTATTTGATCTTGAATAAATAGAAAACATTGTGGGAAAAGGAGAAAATGCTGGTAACCAGCATTTTCTCCTTTTCCCAATATGTTTTCAAAAGGCTTCTTTCCAAGGGTCGTCAAAAGTTGGCATTGTGTGGTAAAGGGTTAAATTGGCCTCTGGGAATTTTTTTTTTTCTGATTATTTTTAGGTAATAATAAAGACAAATGTTTTCTTGTCAGTATTTAACATTTTGTCAAAGGTGCAGCACAAAGTATTATGGAAACATCATGAACAAAAGATGACACAAAAAATACATTCCCAGAAGCCAAATATAAGCCAAATTTAAGAAGTACCACAATGATTAAGATTTGGAACATACTCAACATATGCTACAATAAGATCAAATATTTAACATCCGCACCAAGCATTTGTAAGGTTCAAATGTCATTGCTGTATTAAACTTCATGTCTAGGTCTAGACTATTTGCTCATGATTGCATTTGTTCCAATATTTATGATCTTGGGGTACATCTACAAGCTGTTGGTAAAGGATAAAGGTACACATCTATTCTACTGAGGTGTTGTTAGGTCAGACATACACATGCTACAGATATTTGGTTAGTAATACTAGTGCTCATCACGAAAGTGCTAAACTACAACCTTTAGCTTAATATGTATAAACAGGGACATGGAAAGCAAGGTTAAAAATGATTTAAGATACTCATTCAATGAAAAACAGATACAGTACATGCAAAATAAAAGGCTATGCAAGTACTGAGGCTAAAATCTTTAAAAATCTTTATGTTATTTGTCTGCTTTCTACAGAATGCAAAATATAATATAATAATTTCCCTACCTACCTACCCAAGACTGAAATACTGGTTAGGTAAAGGACAAACAAACAATTTTTTAATTTAGGCCCAATGCATTTCTTGACTAGGAAGACACTGTACTTACAAGAAAATTGCTCTGTTCTTTATAAACACTTCCACAGCTGACAAATTACCAAATACCATGTTCATAATGATGAAGAAGAAAGCTCCAACCCTGAAATCAAAAAGTTTCTTGATTGATTGAATGGTATTTCTCACCACTTTCAACACAATTTCAGACAGATCACCGTAACAACTCACTTATTCATGTATGTCCTGGGTTCCACCAGTACAAGACTATGGCTCTATACAGTTTTTCCCATGAAAAACCCATAGTTTCAAGTAAGGTTACAGATTGATAATCCTGCAACTTACAACTAAGCCACAGAGGACCCTCCTCTCCGCCCCTCAGCAAATAATATGTTTGTGTATTTTACAAATTTTTCACTACTTGTGGGTCTTCCAAATTTTTCTCTCATCCAACTTATTTTGTGAAAATCTGTTCTGGGTTCTTTAACCCTTTACCTTACAATCTCATGTTTTAACGTCCCTGAAAAAAGAAGGTACTGGAAAAGATTGTGGGAAAAGGAAAAAATGCTGTTCACCAGCATTTTCTCCTACTGTGTTCTCTACTCTTTCATGTAAAAACTCTAGAATTTGGCCCACATTTAAATTGTTATCTGCAAAGGCTTTCAATTGACACAGGTCTAAAATTTTGTCGTTCTGTAAAGACTTCAGTGAAAAATTCAGTAACTTAAGATATTGTAAATGAAGTAACATACTCTAGGCATAAACAGTGGTAATACCCAACTTGATCATGGCAATATTATCAAGGCTAATAAGAAGCCTACAAATACATGTACTGACCTGTTCTGAAGTCCTGAGGTACACGAGTCATCAATCTGCCAGCAGATGGCACCAACAACAACACCAAATATAATCATAGTCAACACCTAGATGAAACAACAGTTGTTAGTGACATATCATAAAAGGTAAAACCCTTTACCACACAATTCAGAATTTCAACAACCCAAAGGAAAAGGACTTTTGAAAACATTGTGGGTAAAGGAGAAAATGCTGGTAGCCAACATTTTCTCCTTTTCCCAGTGTTTTCTTCCCTTTCAAAGACTCACTCCATTATATGAGCAACATTTAATTGTTTGTCTGCAAATTCTTTCAACTAGTCATATGGCCTGAAGGAACAATAGAATTAAATTCAGACAGAATAAAATTGTTAAAATGTATTCATTTATCATGATTCGGTAACAGAGTTCCATAGCTCGGTAACATAATAGGATTTGAAACTGATTCAGATCCCGCTTAGTTTTGCCATTGTCTTTTCACGGATATTATTATAGGTATTGCAATAAGATACAGTTTTCTCTTACCACTGATGATTGTTACCATGTTAGTGATGTGGGAAAGCAGTCAGTGACTTCGTAAGAATACTGTGTTCAAACTGCAGGAAGGCATAAATAGTTGCACTGGCTGCCATGATTTAACTAATTTATTGTAAAAATATAATAATTATGCATCTTACCTGTAAAATTGATACAGCTGGATTTCTGACCAAATTTTTCAAAGTTCTCAAACAGCAGTACACAATCTGAAAGAGAAACAAAGGAAGATATACACTGTTGCATCAATCTTGCAAGACGTCAGTCAAACAGATCATGAACCACCTTGTACATACTGTCAGTTTTGTTTGACTGTTTTTGAAGTCTGATCAGCATCTACAATATTCCTGTTTCATCTTTTCTACCCTACACCTTTCTATTGAGCCACATGACTTATACAATGACCCTAAAATACTAAATGGTAAGTGCATGTAAACTGGAATTTAGGGTATAGCAGAATACGAGCAAAAATCAACCATTGCAGTTTACATGTCCTATCCCAAATTCTTTTTTTTTACATTAAAATATAATTGAGCAGCCAGAAGATGATCTAGCAACATACATTATAGACCAATTGTCTGACAAGGTTTGCTCAGGTTCACGAAGACAGGGATCAGACCCAAGGCATTATATGTCAAATCTCATACAAAAGATAGTGGGTTATTCTACATGTACCAAGAAAAGGAAATTGCTGATAAGCCATTCCTACCTGAGTGAAAATACCAGTAGCATATTCCACCTTTGGTATCACATTGAGTGTGCTGGACTGAAGTTTTTGTTGGTAATCTTGTTTGATGAGATCTAGCTAGCTTCTCAGTCTGTGAGAGAACAAGGGCAAAAGCATAATTGAGCCATGCTCTGTGAAATGGGGGCTTAATGCTTCTGCAAAAAGTATCGACCCATGTCAGTCTGCATGATCTGCACAAGCTGACATAGATGGAAATTTTTCCGTATTTGGAAATGAACTGCATATCCAAGGACTACACTTCCTCCAGATATAGTCAATTGTTTGACTAAATGGATTTTATTGAACCACAATTATGACATGACATGCTTGATATAATGCATCACAGAGATGCATTGAGCTCCCTTTTGCCAGAGCATGGCTCATATCATAAATATTCAGAGATTTAAATAACTGATCATTATCAAATGAAAAAATTGCAAACTATCTAAAGACGAAAGCATTTGTAAAACACAAATTCAGTATTGATCAGATGGTAAGATTTGTCTCTGATAGGCCAGAAAACATTCTGGGAAAAAGAGAAAATGCTGGTCACCAGCATTTTCTCCTTTTCCCACAATGTTTTAAAAAAGCTTCTTTCTCGGGGTCTCTAAAACTTGGGACAAAATGGTAAAAGGTAAATTTTGTGGTGTTCTATAATGCTTTCAACACTACTTTGGTCATGTCACAGTGGCAGTCCATTATTCATGTGATTTCCTGGGTTTTACCTGTACTGAGCCAGACACACTGTGCTCTTGTTTTTCCTGAAACATTATCTCTGTGATGAGATCAAAGTTGTATCAATGAAGTAAATTTCAACAAGCACTGCAAACAAACTTTTTACCACAGAGTTATACCTAGGTCACAAATAAAACGGGCGCTGGACGATTTCTTCCAACTTCGCCAATTCAAAGATTTTGAGACATCGTCCAGGCGCCATACAATTTTAAGACATTTTGCTCAAGCAGTCACAAATCAAACGGGCACCGGACGGCAGTTTCTTCTGAAATGCTGTGTGTGCGCTTTTCAGTTCAGAAAGGCACCGTCCGGACATTGGGCAGTGACAAGACAGCGCCCGTACCAACATCTTTCGGACTTTGGGCCACTGTCCGGCTACTATCCGGTCGCCAAGGGGTGGCTGTACGATTTATGCTATCATTTGCGGTCAACCATTCGTTAGAAACAGACGTTTAAATTGTATCACTGAGAATATTAAATAATGCCTGTCCTCACTATGTGGCCTCTCCCAGCACTCTCCTGATCGTAAACAGCAGCAGCTGCTATTAAAGCTCTCTGCTTTCGGCAAGCAGCTTAAAATCTCTCTTGAAGAAGGAGAAGATTCAACAGATTTTGTGGCGGTATAAGTGCCATCTTCACTTTAAAACTGATGTACTGATGAGGTTAGGTATCAATATACACTTGTATAATATAATGATCATGTCGCCGAAGTTTATGTTTGCCGTTGGGTCACTGTCCAGAAAAAAATCACAAAATCAATGCCGCCCGGCGATCTGACGGTCATTGGATGATTAATTATAATCGGGCAGTGCCCGTCCGGGCTCCGTCCTGCACCTGGACGGAGACAGTCCGGTCGCCGGACGATTTTGAGATGAACGTTTTCATAAAAATCGTCCGGGCGCTGTCCGATTTCAGAAGGTATCGTCTGGTCACCGGACAGCACCCAGACACAGCCCAGACGATGAGTTAACGGGCTCCCTGATGGCCCAAAAATCGTCTGGTCGCCGTTCAATTATAACTTTTTTTAAACCTCGAACAGGCGCCAGATGGCGTCTCAAAATTGAACTGCTGCCATTCAAATTGAGCTGCCACCGCACGGTCGCCGTGCGGTCCCCGGATGATTGTGTCAAAATCTCCCGAAAAACTCGCCGTCCGGTGGCAGTTTGTTATTTTTCACTGGGGCATTAACTAGGGCTATTCATACAGGTAATTGGAATATTTATCATAACTGGGTCATGCACAAGATTTTTACTGATCTTTCATTCTTTGTTCAAGCAGATCTCACGGGAGGGTTTTTTGCGAAGGCTATTCGAAATTCTGAGGGTTTCACGGCCAAAGTGGGTTACTTGCAAAAGCGCAGCACTATGTACATGCTAGACGCAGATTTGTTAACACAGACGTGTCATAATAAAGTGTCTCCTTTTCCATCTTATGTTGATCATTTGTACATATAGGATTTGGAATTATTAAAATCTTTCACAGAGGGTAAGTCCATTCTAAATTCGAAGCCAAGTGATGCATTTATTCAGTGTGCACACATTTTGTTTTTAAATGCAATATTATAGATCCCTGTTTTAAAATAACTGCATATTGGAATTCTTTTTTCTTTCAACTCTTGCCTTGCAAAACCAAGGCAGCCTGTTCAATTATAACTTTTTTTTAAACCTCGAACAGGCGCCAGATGGTGTCTCAAAACTGAACTGCCGCCATTCAAATTGAGCTGCCACCGCACGGTCGCCGTGCGGTCCCCGGATGATTGTGTCAAAATCTCCCGAAAAACTCGCCGTCCGGTGGCAGTTCGTTATTTTTCACTGGGGCATTAACTAGGGCTGTTCATACAGGTAAATGGAATATTTATCGTAACTGGGTCATGCACGAGATTTTTACTGATCTTTCATTCTTTGTTCAAGCAGATCTCACGGGAGGGTTTTTTGCGAAGGATATTCGAAATTGAGCATTTTTTTTTTTCAGTGAAAATAACAATATCGCTGAATAGATTGGGGAAAAACTATGATAAATCTACACGTGTAGAATTTGATGGAAAATCGGAGGGCGGGAAAGACAACATTCAAAAGCATGAACACGCTCGGATCAGAAAAGGCTAGATCTCGAAGGAAACCAAAGCAAGATCAATTCACCACGCTACTAAATGTATTACCAATCATAAAAATCTACATTAGATATAGAATGAATGACAAACTTACTTTGTTTTCCCAAAATGAAATGTGATTTCTTTGTCCTGGCCAGAGATCAACGATCCCTGGCCTTTCACAACCACCTAGACGCAGTGTCACGTGACTGGTTTTGATTGGTTAATTAGAAAATGCACTGAAAAGCAATGAAAATTTTCACCAAAACAAATTTGATATTGAAATACAATTACGGTTCCGATGCTTTAGATTGATCTTATTTCTGACATTTCCTTTCCCTGTCAAAGGCTACCCCCATTTGGCACTCGTCAAAACTCGGCTAATTCCGTAAATAGGCCTACATCTTGTTTACAGTTTGCATTTCAATATTATACTGACATGCTTTATATATTCATCTACTCGTATACAGATTAAATTTCTATAAATTGACATGCTTTATCTAATCAGAAACGGGGGTATGGGGGTAAAACGAGTGGGGGAAATGGAGGGGGGGATCTAAAGGTGGTTAAAATATCATTTACAACATGAGAAAATATTTCTCGTGTCCTTATTCAAAGCATTTGCAGATGACAAATAAAGCCTGTACCAAACAACCTCGTGGTTTCACAGCCCGAGGGGAAAAGGGCCTTAGAAAATGATGATAACCATCTAACATCTTGAAAAATATTGAAAAAGGAGGAAACGCTCGTGACCCGCATTTTCTACTTTTCCCTAAATATTATCTACTGTTTAAAGACAATTTCAACCGTTTGATCCACGTTTAATCTGTCGGCTTCAAATGCTTTGGATTTGGACAAGTGCTAAGTTTTGCGTTTGGTAAAAGGTTTTAATAGAATAAGACTTGACTCACTTCTTTAAAAGATTCACTATCGTAAATCAGGAGAGATGAAGAAAAGAACAGTAGAAGTGCCATAGTGTTTTTTTCCCTATTTTATCATGGGTCTGATTGTTCAGTTCATGTTTGCCGAACCCGGTAGCTAAGCTGGTAACGTACAGGGCCTGGGTTCACGAAAAAACTTATGTCCCTTTTTTTACGCAAATCCAAAAAAGGTCCCGGGTTCTGACTTAAGTAGTGTTCGTTATTTGAGATGTATTTCAGTAACATTAACAGACTGTAGTAAGGTTCTCAAATCCTAGGGTGACACAATGTTTCAGGCTCAACCAAGCAGTATAAATGGACTTAAGTAAAATTAACAGACTTAAGTCCATAAAAAAAAAGAAAAAAAAAAAAACTCAAGTCAGAAAGTAAGTCTGTTTGCTGATGTGAGTAAAATAAGAGACTCTTTTTTTTTCGTGAAACGGGGCCCAGGGCTTGAAACGCTGGAAACGTTTGTTCGATGTACATATTTATATAAAATTACCAAAGTGATAATATTTTGTAATCTAAAAAGAGAAATGGATAGTACATACTCGTACATGTAGCTGGGTGTTACAAAGTGGGTTACTTGCAAAAGCGCTGCACTATGTACATGCTAGACGCAGATTTGTTAACACAGACGTGTCATAATAAAGTGTCTCCTTTTCCATCTTATGTTGATCATTTGTACATATAGGATTTGGAATTATTAAAATCTTTCACAGAGGGTAAGTCCATTCTAAATTCGAAGCCAAGTGATGCATTTATTCAGTGCGCACACATTTTGTTTTTAAATGCAATATTATAGATCCCTGTTTTAAAATAACTGCATATTGGAATTCTTTTTTTTTTTTTTTCAACTCTTGCCTTGCAAAACCAAGGCAGCCTGCGAGAAATGTATTATTTCTATCTCAGGGCTGCTTTTTGGTCAGTAAATAATGTAGTCTGCATGCGAAAATCACGTTTTTATTTTGTCTCTTCGAAAATGATAGTTGATGCAACTACTGGCACTGCAAATATATTTGTATAATTATGGCGTTATCATGATGTGGTTATTTAATTCATAACTGCAACAAGTTTAGGCATCTTTTTTGCAAATGCCCGAGAAATCCAACACAATATTCCCTGAACAAATCTAACGTTCGCTAACAGCGTCCGATAAAGAGTAGGTCAGACTTGTTGAGGTTACCTTTGTTGACACTGAGAAATAATTTCTTTGAGCGAGATGTTGAATTATCTGGCGCTAGGTGGCATTTTTCAAATACAAACCTATCTCATTTTGGCATTCTGGGTACAGGAATGGACTACCTCTCAAAACGGCAACCGTTACTTCGAATTTCAAAATAATAATAACGATTTCTCAACAAAACGCTACCTGGTACGATTTATCTAGCGGTGGTTGGCTGGCATGTAACCTATGCACCAGTCATTTATAAACACAGCCCCTATAAGCTCGAGAAACAGCCCCAGTATGAGCCCAGCATATTTGGGACGTTATTTTTGTTGTCAAACCCTGTAACCGTAAATCGCGGTTTTTTCTTTATCTATGTTTAGAACTGTATGCAAAGATTTTCGGTGAACAGAGGTATTTTTTTTTAAATTAGTTTTTTTTCCGTGTAAAAGTATCGTATTTCTAGGAAATTTGGAGCGATAACTAGGCTTGATTTTACCACATATTTATTGTTAAAAGCCATTTTTCGCCTGCTACTTTTTTAGTGTCAGAGTAGTTCTGTTTACGGACAGAGTAGTAATATTTATCCTGTTTAGGATAGTGATGCGTCATACGAGGGAGGGTCAGAAAGTTCATAGATCAGCGTATTGGGTCAAGCGTAACACAACATTTCTTTCCGTATTTTGACAACACAACATATCACCACTTTGAACATATCAAGTTCACTTGTCACAACATATTTGTGTGATTCTCAAAGGTATTGCAAGTTACTGACCATCAAGCAATGATGGAAAATCAAAATGTTGAGTTTAGGGCACAAGTCAAGGATTGCACAAGCTGCTATTCGCGAATGTAAGTTTGAACAACTAAATCACCCACCCTACAGTCCAGATCTGCCCCTAGTGATTATTACCTATTTAGAAATTTGAAATCCCATTTGCGGGGAACCAGATTTCGTGATGATGATGAACTCAAGGCTGCCACAGAGGCATGGTTTGAGGACCAAACCGAAGACTTCTAGTTCAAGGGTGTAGACAGTCTGAAAGAAAAGTGGGCTTAGTGCATTGAAGTAAACCGGGACTATATTGAAAAACAATAATACAATACATGTATGTAGTCTGCTGCTGAAATATATACATGTACCCCGTTCTACGAACTTTCTGACTCCCCCTCGTAGTAGACGGGTCAAATCTCCGAAGAATATGACATCTGCAGACAACGCGAGATATTGCGGGTTGCGGTTTTGAAAAGTTACCTGGATAACGAAAATCACGAATAGGAACGATATTGTACAGCGATACTAAACCACAAGTTTTTTCGATCAAAAGTTCTTAAATTCAATTTGTAAATTTTATCAAAATCAAGGAAATATTAAGTGTGACAATGAAATCTCTCTTTAATTAATTCAACCCATATTTCATAGCAAACAATCTTCCTTTCGTGGATGTGACCCTTCTTTCGCAAAAGAGTTCCCTTCGCTGCTCAGCTTTTCCGAGATACCCCCTCCCCCATACTGGACCGAATTTTTGTAAGATTGTTCAGATTAGTCTATGTCCAGCATCAATGCATAAATTACTTTCTGTTCTTTAATCAAAAATGGTAATTAAATGGATGCTATTTCATTATTCATTCCTTCCCCATATGACAAGGTTTAGGCTCTTTAAATGTAGCTGCAGACAACAATTTGGAAACTGATACAAATGAGCTGAAGTTCACTCTTATGATTGAAAACAATCTTGGAACAGGAGAAAATACTGTCTACCAGAATTTTGTCCTTGTCCCATGATGCTTTCAATTGCCTATTTCCTTCAGGGTTATTAACCCTTGTCCTGCTGAATAACTCAAATGATACCTTCAAGTTGATAGTAAAATCACAAAGGTTGCTATTTAAGGTAATTTTGAGGATGATAAATATCTCCTTATCGGACAGTTCTGTGCAGTCTGATCTTGATCTACACTGTCCGCAAAAGGTCAGTGAGTCGCGCTTAGCAGCCTAAGGGTTAACATGAGTGTTCAGTAAAGTGTTAAAATAAACCCCAATCAAAATTTTCTCCAGATCCAGATGTCAGATGCCAAGGAAACCTGACATGGATCCATAATTATGTTGTATACTGGTCTATCCCACAGATTGATATAAATGTATAGCTTGTGTTTGTATAAGGGTACACTTATCTGTCTTGCTATAGAGCTAGCTTTTGTAGCAATGTGGTAGAGCGTTTACCTACGGAGTTTGGACCTGAAGGTTCTAGGTTCAATCCCAGCCTTTGGGGCTATTTAACAGAACTGTTACAGATACATGTAATCAGTCTTCAGAATACCATACGGTTTATAGCCTATATTTGACCCTTGAATTTTGTGTCATACAAAGTTAAATTGGGAGAATTTTTGAGGATTTTTCTTTTTTTAGCCCTTTAACACACAATAAATCCTATGTTTTATGAGTCACGTGTAATAGGGCTTATGAAAACAGTGTTGGAAAACAAGACATCAGTATTTCTTCTCATTTTTTCTTCCAGAATTTTTTTTGTGCCCTTTACAAATACAAACCACATAATCTGAGGGCTTCATATCTATTGAATTGTTTGTTTATGCTCTAAACAGCAAGCTATTTAATTTTTTGCCACAAATCAAATTATTTCGTAAAAGGCCAATAAATACTTCCAGATATATATTTCTTTTCATATAAAGTGTATGGTTAAATTCAGTAAAATGATGCGATTTTGGGGGTTTGATAATGGAATTGTAGGCTACTTTAGCAATAGGTCACTCTGTTTATTTTTATTACACCACATATGACTTCTTGATACTGATTTGAACATATAAATCCTTGTTGATGGCGCATGTTATTAAGTACCTTTTTCCACTATACTTTACTTATAAGATAACATATAGGCCATGGGGCAGGGCGTACATGTATACCTTTGCTGAACAAATGTTGTTGCTTAATGTTTTGTATATGCACGTGTCACTATAATAACACTCGCTCAATCGATCACCGGCTCGCCCGCCCGCCCGTCCGGCCGCTCACTCACTTACTCACTCACTTGTGCAATACTCATCTGGGATTTTTTTTATAAATGTAATTTTTATACAATGTGGAATAGAATGATGTGTCGTGTGTTTATATCACCCTATATTTTCTCATCATTGATTATAGGATATACATACTTCAATTATTCCGAATTCATGATGCATTCATTCAGTGCAAAATTGTCGGGAATATACGGTGCACACCTGAGATGTTTTCAATTCATGTTTCTTTTTCACTGTGAGGAATGAAATAACGTTGGATGAATAAAACGTCCCATATTATCTCATCAATAATCATAAATCATCTTTCATTATGACCCTTTGAGCGTGTTTCTGTATTTTTTAATATTTTACTATTGGGCGTCAAATTAAGTTGGATGTATGAATCGACAGTAGGAAAAAATCCCATGCTACAAAAGCCCCACAGACTCAACCATAGGACAAAACTACTTTTTAAATACTGCTTAAATATAATTATGCAATTTAAACTTCCTTCTTATACAATACGAAATTCTATAGTATGTACAGTGCAAATCTCGGGCGTTTTAGCACGTGTAATTTTTATACAAAATAATAGGACATACATATTTATCATACCGAATTTTAAGACCTTCTCAGAAAACAAAATCATCGGGAATATACAGTACACACCAGAGATAATTTATATATATCATTTCTGTTTTACTTTGCGGAATAAAACTGTGTTGGTTGTAGAGGAATAAAATAGAGTTTGGTGCACAAAATGTCTCATATTATCTTATCAATAATCGTTGGACATACATATTTACCATACCGAATTCTGAGACGTCCATTTGATACAAAATGACAGGAAATATACAGCACACTCTTTCAGCGTGTTTCTGTGTGTGCGAGAATTTTTTAATATATTTGAAAACAATTAACGTTTTGTATAAATGTTATTATTGGGCTTCAAATTAAGTTTAGTGTATGAGTGGACTTTAGGACGAAATCCCCGTGCTAAAAAAGCCCTACAGACAAAACCATACGACAAAACTACTTTTTAATATACTGCTTAAGTATTAAGTCAGTAAAAGTTCATTATTAAGTTTAATCTCATGTTGTTTCATCTATTAATGATATATCATTTATTTGTAAGATATTTATATATAAGATATGATCTAACAGATATGTCAATGTCATATTGGGAATATGTGAACAGCCATGATTTATATAAATTTTCTCGTGGCAGAACATCTTTAAAGATAATTCCTTTGAAGGGATTCTGGTATCAGGCTAATCTGCGAATAACCAAGATGTGGATCATTAATATTATGATTCTGTAAATATTTTATATGCCACACATGTTGGTTTGAAAGCTGCAACACATACGTTGATATACCGCCGACCCAGTCATTATGCTTCTACAAAAGCAATAACATGTTGTGAAACACCGTTGTATCTCATATCCGACTTTTATTTAAACTGTGCACGCTTTGAAAGCATTGACACATACGATATCATCTGGTTGTTTTACGGAGTGATTTTCAGTCCAATTTCTGGTAAAATTCAATGGCAAAGTGGATAGGGTCTAGGATTTAAGATGCGATGTTCCTGGTTTGATTCTCTCTTGCGCTTACAATAACGTCAGTCACTGCAATGTTTTGTATACATGTTCTGCGCAAAGTAGGAATTTTCATTTTGCCGGGCGAAGTAAGAATTCCTGCCCGGCGCGATTCAATTACGGAATTGTCCCTTCGCAAAGAAGGAATTGGAACAAAATGAGAATCAATTATCTCGCCTGTGCAAAGTAGTAATCTAGGACAGTGTAAGAATATTTATTTTCTCACGTTCATTTTTCATATTTTCATCATTTTCTGGTCATTATTATTGATGTTTGTTTATTAGTACAGCGATACTATTGGTTGAGAGTGATTGATACTCATGGTAAAAACTGTCTTGAATTTAGTTCTAACTAAAATAGCGTTGAAAGGCACAATAACATGTAAAAATCGGAATAAATGCGGCTTTGTCACTAATCCATGTACTTAGCATCATGTTTTTCAAGTTTAGGTCGACAGGATAATGATAAATAATAAATAAGGTAGCATGTGTTTTATTGTTTAACATGATAACCAAAATACCATACTAATATTAAATATTAAACAAAGATAAAAGAATTACGTAATGAGAAATAAATGGCATGTTTTGCAGCATGAGCATTGTTGGAAAAGGAAAACAATATCTGTAAAATACCACGCAATCCAAAGTTTTAATGACCCTTAAGAACAAGGTTACTGAAAACATTGAGCAAAAACTAGAAAATGCTGACAACTAGAATTTTCTCCTTTTTCCATAATGTTTTCACTTGAGCTACATTTAAGGTCTACGGCCCCTTACTCACCGGTAAACATAGACGTTTTCGTACAGGCTATTCGGCCAATTATGGAAGCTTCCGTCTTATGATACGAGAGTTGGGGACCGAAGACTTTAATTTGTCGTCGGCAAATACTTTTGAATTTGGTTGTATCTAAAAATTTGTCACTTGAGCAGTAAATCTATTTAGGCCTCAGTCTTACGATAGCACAAAGATATCTCAGGATTAACCGTTTAGCTGCAGAGCACGAACTAGATGGGTTTTGCAGAGAATGTAGATCAAAATCAAACTGCACAAGATATGTAGTCTAATCTTGGATCTACATTGTTTGATACTTTGAGATTATCCCTGGTGAAAAGAACTTTGATACTGCACTATTTTGTAGTTTTACCCTTTACCACTTAACCTAATTTTTAACTAGTTCAAAATGAAAGCATTTGCAAACAACAAGTTAGATGTTGCTTAAACGACGGAATTTGTCTTTGAACGAGAAGAAAACATAATGGGAAAATAATAAATTGCTGGTTACCAGGATTTTCTCTTTTTCTCAAGATGTTTTTATAGTTTAGCATGAAAGCATTGATCTACACCTTCGTCGTCGCTTGACCTTAGTTGCTTCATGTGGGAATGGAGCAATATCTTCAGTTGCAAGACAATCCATGATGTTTTCTGTTTCTTAACATTTTTTGTAAAGAAATCCCTTTGGATATTCTTACCTTGTCCGACTATTCTCACTTTGCTCTACCCTTTGAATTCTTCCTTTGTCCAAGCCTATTCCTATTTGCGCACAGACCATATCTGACCACAATGCCATATATCTCCCTTGTGCAATTCTAGAATTGTCCAGTACAATTCCGGAATCGGCGGACAAAGTAGGAATTCCTACTTTGCGCAGGACAATTTCGGAATTGTACCCGGATTCTTTCTTTGCACCGAACATATACATGTATATAATTACACATAGGCAATGAAATGATATGGAGTGTATTTATCACCCCATATTTTCTCTTCATTAAATTAAGGACTTACATATAAATGTTCCGAAATTTAGAGTGAGTAAATGTAAAACGATAATCTACAGAATGCACCATGCAAATCTGGGGCGTTTTTCTGTAAATGTGATTTTTATACAATCGCGAATAAAATAATATGGGGTGTATATATCACCCCATCTTTTCACATAATTATCATAAGACATACATGACAATAGCTATACTGAATTCATAGTGCTTTCTTACAATACAAAATTCTAAGGAATTTACATTGCAAATCTTTGGTGTTTTTCTATACATGTAAATAGTATACAACCGGTAATAAAATGTGGGGTGTATATATTACCCCATATTTTCTCAGCATTGACTAAAGGATATAAACTTTAGTTATTCTGAATTCATGATGCATTCATAGAATACAGAATTATCGAGAATAATTATACAGTGCACACCAATGATAAATACTATACAATTTTTCTGTTTTACTTTGAGGAATAAAATTGTGTTGGGTGTAGAGAAAATATATAGTGTATAAAATGTCTCGTATTATCTTACCAATAACCATTGGACACACATATTTATTGTATCAAATCCTGAGACGTTCATTTAATACAGAATTATGAAAAAAAATGTACAGTACACTCTTTCATCATGTGTCAATGTATGAAATATAGTTATTTTATATATTTAAAAAAAAATTACGTTTCGTCTTGATCTGGCTTCAAATTAAGTTCAGTGTATGAATGGACTTTATGACAAAATCCCCGTTCTAAAAAAGCCCTACAGACAAAACCATTGGAAAAAACTTCTTTTTGAAATACTGTTTAAGTATTATGTAATTAGAAGTTAATTCTAAAGTCACTGCAATGTTTTTGATTTTTTTAAATGTATATGATTACACACAGGCAATAAAATGATACGGGTGTAATATCACCCCACATTTTCTCATCATTAATTAGATGACTAACATATAAATGTTCCGCATTTATGATGTGTACATGTAAAACGAAATTCTACAGAATGCACAGTGCAAATCTGGGGCGTTTTTCTGTAACTGTGATTTTTATATAATTGAGAATAAAATAATGTGGGGTTTATATATCACCCCATCTTTTTACATAATTAATCATAAGACATACACAATTATAGTTATACTGAAATCATAGAGCGTTCTTACAATACAAAATTCTATGGAATTTACATTCAAATCCTTGGTGGTTTTTCTATATACATGTAAATAGCTATACAATCGGTAAAAAATTGTGGGATGTATATATCACCCCTTTTTTTCTCAGCATTGATTATAGGATGTAAGTAATACAATTATTCTGAATTCATCATGCATTCATCAAATGAGAAATTAATTTGAAGAATAGAATTGTGTTTGATGTAGAGGAAATATATAGTGTTAGGTGTATAAAATGTCTCGTTTTATCTTACCAATAATCATTGGACACACATATTTATCGTATCAAATCCTGAGACGTTCATTTAATACATAATTATGGAAAATATACAGCACACTCTTTCATCGTGTCTCTGTATGTACGAAATATAGTATTTTTTTCATATATTTAAAAAAAAAATTACGTTTCCTATAATTGTTATGATCGGGCATCAAATTAAGTTCAGTGTTCGAATAAACGTTATGACAAAATCCCCGTTCTAAAAAAGCCCTACAGACAAAAACCATTGGAAAAAACTACTTTTTAAAATACTGTTTAAGTATTATGTAATTAAAAGTTGATTCTTAAGTTTTACCTTGTGTTGTTTCATCTATTAACGATATTTTATTTATTTGTAAGATATTTATCTATAAGATATGATCTGAAAGATATGTTAATGTCAAATGGAGAATATGTGAATAGCCGTCATTTATATAAATTTTCTCGGGGCAGAACATCTTTAAAGATTATTCCTTTTAAGACAAGTCCGGTATCAAGCTAAACTGTAAATTACACCGAGATGTGGGACATATAAATTACAATTCTGTGTATATTATAAATGACACACATGTTGATTTGAAAGCTGCAACACATATGTTTTCAAGTATACCGCCGACCCAGTCATTACGCTTCTACAAAAAAAATGTAGTGAAACACTGTTGTTTCTCATACACGATTTTTATTTAAAGTGAGGGCTTTGAAAGGATTGACACATACGATATCATTTGGTTGTTTTCCGAACTTTTTCAGTCCAATTTCTGGTAAAACGCAATGGCCAAGTGGATAGCGTCTGGTATTTAAGATAGGATATTCCTGGTTTGATTCTCGCTTGTGCTTACAATAACATCAGTCACTGCAATGTTTTTATACATGTATATGATTATACATAGGCAATATAATGATATGGGGTGTATATATCACCCCATATTTTCTCGTCATTAATTATGGGCTAACATATAAATGTTTCGAATTTATGGCGTGTACATGTAAAACGAAATTCTGCAGAATGCACAGTGCAAATCTGGGGCGTTTTTCTGTAGATATGATTTTTACACAATTATGAATACAATAATGTATATATCACCGCATCTTTTTTTTTATATAATTAATCATAAGACATATATAATAATAGTTATGCTGAATTCATAGTGCTTTCTTACAATACAAAATTCTAAGGAATTTACAGTGCAAATCTTTGGTGTTTTTTCTACAAATGGAAATAGTTATACGATCGGTGAAAAATGTGGGGTGTATATATCACCCCATATTATCTCAGCATTGATTAAAGAATATATACTTTAGTTATTCTGAATTCATGATGCATTCATAGACAACAAAATTATCGGGGATATACAGTGCACACCAGAGATCATTTCTATACATTATTTCTGTATTACTTTGAGGAATAAAAAGAAATAAAAAAAATGTTGGATGTTCTGTATGTACGAAAAATACTATTCATATATATTTTAAAAAAGAATTAACGTTTCGTGTGATTCTCATAAGCGGGCTTCAAATTAAGTTCAGTGAATGAAAGAACTTTAGGACAACATCTTCGTGCTAGAAAAGCCTTAGACAAAACCATTGCACAAAACCCCTTAAGTATTATGTCAATAAAAGTTAATTCTTAAGTTTGACCTTATCTTGTTTCATCTATTAATGATATATTATATATTTGTGAAATATTTATCTATAAGATATAATCTAAAAGATATGTTAATGTCAAATGGGGAATATGTGAAAAGCCATGATCTTTTGAAAATTTCTTGTTGTAGAATATCTTAAAGGATTATTTATTTTAAGAGTAGTCCGGTATCCGGCTTGACTGTAAATAATACCAAGATGTGGGTAATATGTATTGTGATGCTATATATATTATATATGTAACACATGTTGGTTTAAAAACTGTAACACACATGTAGGTATACCGCCGACCCAGTCATTACGCGTCTACAAAAGCAATGTTATGAAACAATATTGTTTCTCATACACAACTTTTATTGAAAGTGAACGCTTTGAAAGCGTTGACACATATGATATTATCTGGTTATTTTCCGGAATGATTTTCAGTCCAATGTCTGGTAAAACTCAATGGCCAAGTGGATAGTGTCTGGTATTTACGATCGGATGTTCCTGGTTTGATTCTCGCTTGCGCTTACAATAACATCAGTCATTGCAATGTTTTTTTTTTACATGTATATGATTACACATAGGCAGTAAAATTATATGGGGTGTATATATCACCCCATATTTTCTCATCATTAATTAATGGACTAACATAAATGTTCCGAATTTATTATGTGTACATGTAAGACGAAATTCTACAGAATGCACAGTGCAAATCTGGGGCGTTTTTCTGTAACTGTGATTTTTATACAATCGCGAATAAAATAATGTGGGGTTTATATATCACCCCATCTTTTCACATAATTAATCATAAGACATACACAATGATAGTTATACTGAAATCACAGTGCTTTCTTACAATACAAAATTCTATGGAATTTACATTCAAATCCTTGGTGGTTTTTCATACATGTAAATAGCTATACTATCGGTAAAAAATTGTTGGGTGTATATATCACACCATATTTTCTCAGCATTGTTTATAGGATATAAGTACTACAATTATCCCGAATTCGTGATGCATTCATCGAAATTATCGAAAATATACAGCACACATCCGAGATGTATTTACATACCTTTTTTTTTTTTTTTTTTTTTCCACTTTGAAGAAAAGATAAAGATCGGTGTATAAAACATGCAGTATTATCCTGTCAATAATCATAAGACATACATATTTATCGTAACAAATTCTGGGAAGTTCATTTAATACAGAATTATGGGAAATATACAGCACACTCTTTCGGCGTGATTCTGTATGTACGAGAAATAGTATTTTAATACATTTAAAAACTTTTAACGTTTCGTATGATTTTTATTATCGGGCTTCAAGTTAAGTTCAGTATATGAATGAACTTCATGACAAAATCCCCATGCTACAAACGCCCTACAGAGAAAACCATAGGACAAAACTACTTTTTAAAACACTTCTTTAATATTTTGTAATGAAAGGTTCACTGTTAAGTTAGATTTTATGTTGTTTCATCTATAAATGATATATCATTTATTTGTAAAACATTTATCTATAAGATATGATCTTACAGATATGTTAATGTTAGGTTTGGAATATGTAAACAGCCATGATTTATATAAATTTTCTCGTGGAAGGATATCTTTAAAGATAATTTTTAGAAGGTGATGACTCATCACCTTCTTATGCCAACCGACGACTTTTCCCCAAGATGACGTATTACACCTCAGTTTCAAGAAAAATAGGTCCTTAAAGATCAATGAACGGACGCGTCTGTGTCATTTAATATGTACAAGTAATGTGCGGATTTTAAAAATCAGGTTAAGCCAATTACACAAACAGTCGATTTCAGAGTTAAAGTCGTAGAAATTGCACTAAATTTGAAATTAGTCTCGTTCCGCAGCTTTGACCTGACCTAGTTTATAAAGTGTACATGGCAGATGAAGCATTAAAAGAAACACCGCAAAATATCCAAAACCACTCTAAAATTGCCCCAAAACGCGGTCATTACACCTCAAGTACTTACTTTAAATCTAAAACTCTTTGCGAAACGATTGGATACACGATTTTATGGAAATAAGCCATGAATTAATCCTATCAGTTTCAGTATTTTAGTTCTTTGATCCGCTTCAACTTGAAGTTTGATTTGTTGTAGTTGTTCTGGAAACCGAAAGTAGAGAACGATTGGAATCAATAAAGTTAAAAATCTACATTTATGCTAGTTATAGCTGTTGTCCGGACCCTTTAACTGTGGCGACAAGGATATTTCATTCCCTCCGTATACAGTAAATATAACTTGAAATATGACACGCTAGGTAAAATACAGCAATGTCGACCGTGCATCGACAGCTGGTTGGAGAACGAGAATAGCTGTCCAGAGTGGTTTTCAATAACAAATAGCATCGATGATAATGATTAAAAAAAAAAGAGCTGATTCTTTTTTTTTTTTACCTCCATTGGGATCTAAGACTTACAGCCAACTCTGTAATTTTGTAGCACCTCAAGAGTTTAATGATAAGACTTTCGACCCAGTAAAAACCATTATTTAAAAGAACCCGAAACCTTCATCATTGCAGAACGATTTATGTTTCATTGTAAGATGCAAAACGAATATGAAACTGTAACCAAGTAGTTGACAGAATTGATGTGGCTAAGTGAATCATGTGAGTTTTGGACATTTTTAGATGTGGTGAGTGATTGTTTCGTCTATGGGTTACAGCACGGTGTTACTCGGAGAAAGTTATTGTCAGCAGTGAAATTAACTTTGAAAAAGGCAGTTGATTTGGCTGTAAGTATGGAATTGGTGGACATTGAAGTGTCAAAAACCAAGGGCCCATGATAAAGTCTTCACATAGTGCAGGGTTTTCCCTCGGCCACAAAAATAGGGGGTCATTGTGACCCCCTAGTCAAAAATAATGGGGGTCATTTTGGAATTTGTGGGGGTCACAACAAAATGTAATTCGCTTAAACAAAAGCTACTATTTGTTAAAGTATGTGTTTTTTTTTTTTTCGTGTTTTCTATTCACTGTAAATCTTCACTTACCCTATATATGAATTATTTCACGGTGATAGATACATAATAACACCAGAGATTCTCTGTATAGAGGGAGCTTACAGCCTAGATGGCACCTTTTTCATAAAGACTATCTGGAGTATGCTTTATTAAGCCTGTTCTTAAGGAGCAAATATGCTCTAGCTGCAGACAAGCTGTCATATCTCTATGTAATTTTAATGTTTCAAGGGTATCGTCATGACCGCTAGTGTTTTGATGATGCACAAGGGTTTATTTTTTAATTATGTGTAGCCTTTCTCTATGGTTAAGGGTTATTTTGTTTTTATTACAGGAATCGACCGTTTAGTTGGCGAAGAAAGCTTGTTGTCGGCCGGATGGGGAAGTCTCTGTTATTTTTCTTGATAGAGATTATCCATTTCGACCGAAAATAAACTATTTTCACCAATTAAATGGCCGATTCCTGTGTTTCGACACGCGGATCGCGTTCCTTCCGCTGTTTTCAACGAATAACAAAGTGTATCTCTTTAGCTAATTCACAGTAAACCCTCGAGACCTTGAAATGTGATTCTTGGTGCTCTTACCAGGCGTTGTATCGTCTGATCTTTGTTTAAGGGCTCTTCTTCCTTGCAGACAGCAAGAATGACGTCGATTTTGACAGAGCCATATTGTTTTCATTAGAGATCGACTGGTTTAGTTTAGACCCGTTTAAAGACCGACGGTATTTTAGTAAAATCGATACACAGTCCAGTGTTTCGTCCCGTTTTCTCTTCGTACTCCAGATTTTTCATCTACTCGCGATGTAACAGTGTCGAAGTATATACGATCATTATTACCTCTTATCGTATTTGTGCGTCAACCATGACGCATTACTGAAAAAAATGCGGGTCATTTTCCTTAAAAATGCGTCAAAACGCACAAAATCGTGCGTCAAGGAAAACCCTGCATAGTGGTTTATGGGTGGTAAAACTAATCATGACAGTCAGAATTGTTTCTACAAGAATGCCAAGTGTCATAACTGTAAAGGTCGCAGCAAGATGTTTCTGAAAAAGGCTCTTAAAAGATGACAAAAGTTCACAGCTCAGAGTGAAACGGGACAAGAGAAATAAACAAATGTCCATTTACTGAATGAACATCAAATTTTTGGAGTCTGGAAGTGAAAACGAGGTAGAATGGCCACTTTTCACACTAAGATCACTGTCTAGCTCAGAAATCTATGTTTCAGTGCAGATTGAGGGTAAAGATTGTGACGTGGAAATAGATACAGGGGCCTCTATGACTATTATTTTGGAAAAATTCCATAAAAGTACTTTTAATGCGAAACTTAGCTACTTTTGTGTTGCTAAAAACATACACAGGAGATAAAGTTCTAGACCAGGTATAGTAACTGTCAAATATCATCATCAAAAGAAAAGTCTACCATTAATTATCATGTGTGGAGATGGTCTCTCTATTTGGAAGAAGCTGGTTAATGGAACTCAAGCTTGATTGGAAGAATATTAAATGAAGTCACCAAGTTGGTTCTTTAGAGTAATTGTTGTCAAAATACTCTTACTTGTCTGATACAAATATTGGAGTAATGAAAGGAGCCGCAGCAAAACTGACGTTAAATGATGACTGCAGTCCACACTTCTGCAAACCAAGACCTATACAGTTTGCACTAGAGAACAAAATTAAAACAGAATTAGAAAGACTAGTTGATAGTGGAAATAGTCCAAACTTTGAATGGGCAACACCAAAGTTAGCTGAGTGGTTGAAGGGCTCTTTGCGTAAACTAAGAAGTAAACTGAAACTTGTCAAAGTTGATAGAGACAGTAATATCAGTGTATCGACCAGCCCTGCAAAAGGTCGCAAGTTCTCTAAAAAACTGAACTAGAAGGTTTTACTGTTGTATAAAGATTGATGTAAAGTACATGTACTCTTGTAAGTTGTGTCGTGACAGGTCTTAAATTTCCTGAAACTGTGGTTAGCATACCATGAGAAAGCTGAAAACATTGTGGCAAAAGGAGAAAATGGGGGTTGCAAGCCTTTTCCTGCCTCACAATATGTTCTAACCCTTTGATGACTATTGCCATTTGTAAAGCCAAACTTTAGTTTGCACACAAGCTTTATGCCTTAAATTTCTTTGAAACTGGATTTTATTTACCATGAGAAAGTTGAAAACATTGTGGCAATAGGAGAAAATGCTGGTAGTAAAATTTTCTGTTGACAAAATATTTTCATTACTTTTTAGCACTATTTACATCCTTTGAGTCATTAACTATATTTGTCTGCAACAAATGCTTTCATTTTGATTGTCAGAAACTATCTTACCTGGTAAAGAGAATGAATTTCAGCAAAAAAATTCTGTCCAGGACTTTGGAAATAATAGTGCTTGGAAGATTTAAGAAAAAAGAAAACAAAAATGTGCAAAGAGAAACCATTATTCAAGCAAGTAATTTTTTTTTAATAAAAAGAGTGAATGAATTGAGCTGGGGAAACAATAAAACATGTTTAAACTCTTTACCACACAGTCCTGCATTTTAAAGACCCTGAAGAGGAAGGCTTTTGGAAACATTGTGTGAAAAGAAGAAAATGCTGGTAACCAGCATTTTTTTTCTCTTCAGACATTGTTTTCAAAGTGAGATACTGTCATTTGTGTCCCATTTTATTTGTCGTCTGCAAATGCTTTCATTTTGGACTGGTCTAAAATTTTGTTGTGTTGCTAAGAATTAAGTACCGGTAGTTTCTTATACGAAGAGAGATATTGATTAAAAAAGATAGAAAGTATATTGTATTATATTATTTCTTGCATTGACATGGTTTTGTATTTAATTAAACTATGAAATTGTTAAAATATTACTATTTTCTTGTACTCAGCTCACATCTTGTTTTTAATGTCTGTCTAAACTTCTCCTCAGTCTGACCACTTCTCCCCATTTTGAAAAACTTCTCCTAATTCTCAGGCTAAGGAAAAGTAACTTCTCCACATGTTTTTTATCCATAAAGTGTATGGATTGAGCTGGGGAAACAGTAAACATGTTTTTAGCTCTTTACCACACAGTCCTGAGTTTAAGAGACCCTGAAGAGGAAGGCTTTTGAAAACATCGTGGGAAAAGAAGAAAATGCTGGTAACCAGCATTTTTTTCTCATCCAACATTGTTTCCAAAGATCTTAAGGACAGATCTATACCGTCATTTGTGTCCCATTTTATTTGTCGTCTGCAAATGCTTTCAATTTGGACTGGTCTAAAATTTTATCGCGTTCACAGTTGCAAAGATTTAAGTAGTTTCTTATACGAATAAGGATATTGATTAAAAAGATAGAAAGTATTATATTATTTCATGTATTGACATGGTTTTGTATTTAATTAAACTGTGAAATTGTTAAAATATTATTATTTCCTTGTACAACTCAGCTTACATCCTGTTTTTAATGTCTGTCTAATCTTCTCCTCAAAGTCTGACCACTTCTCTGCATTTTGAAAAACTTCTCCTAATTCTCAGGCTAGGGAGAAGTAACTTCTCCTCAAATTCTGAGAGTTGGCAGAGGCCTGAATATTAAAAGCTGTATAAAGTTAGAATTTAAGGAGATTGCAAAGTCATGTTTAATCCTGTATTTTATATAGGAGAATATCCATTACCTACAGCAGAAGATGTGTTCATTAGATTAGACTGGGGACAAAAGTTTAAAGATGTTGACATGTGTCATGTGTACTAACATATATGATTAAATGAGCAGTCGCATGAATATGTGAAAAAATCAACATTTATACTGGTTATTGCTGTTGAGCGGACTCTAAAACATTACATAAATCTGATGAAAAAGATGTTATCAACCATCAGATGAATGAAATTGTTAATGAAATCAGGGATCGTATATACACACGTATATAAGATCCCTGATGAAATGATTCACTGTTAAAACCTATTTGCTAGCATATTTCTAGCGTCACCTTCTATTAGTACTTTCAGTACTTTGATTTTAAGAGTAGACCGGTATCCGGCTTGACTTTAAATTATACCAAGATGTGGGTCATATATATCATGATGCTATATATATATATATTATATATGCCACACATGTTGGTTTAAAAGCTGCACCACATAAGTGGGTCTTACACAGACACCACACACACACACACACACACACACACACACACACACACACATATATATATATATATATATGTGTGTGTGTGTGTGTGTGTGTGTGTGGGGGGGGGGGGGGGTCTCTCTCTCTCTCTCTCTCTCTCTCTCTCTCTCTCTCGATGCGAAATGGCCGACTGGGAGTGATTTTAAGTTAAAGCGGTCGAGTAAATTTTTTATGTTTTGAGTCTTATCTTGAAAACTATACAGAGTTTTTACATCGAACTTGTCACATCTATCAACCACCATTAGGAAATGCAGGACAAAAAGTTTCACCCAGATTGACCATGCAACACCACAGTTATATATCCTTCTTTTTTAATGCCGTGTCATGGAAAAAAGGGGCTTGATGTATATTTTCATTATGGACCAATATCTCTTTAACTACAGGACAAAATGTTATGAAACTTCATTTTTATATTAATTATCACAAGCCACAGACAAAGCTTATTTGTTTTTTATTTCATGAAATGCCACGTGATGAAAAAGGGGGACTAAATGTATAATTTCGTCATGGACCAATGACCGTCTGTTCGTTCGTCTTTCCGGACAGATATCTTCTAAAATCCTAGACAAAAACTAATGGAAATTCATACACATGTTTCTTATGATGTCCGCCGATATTTATTTATTTGTTTGTTGCTTTCTTGATATTCAATAAGGTGTCATAGAAAAAGGGGGCTTCATGTATATTTCCATTAGGGATCAATATCGCTTTAACTCAAATTCCTTGACGAAAATTTATGAAACTTCGTATGTGTTTTCCTTATGAAAGTCCGCCAATATAGTTATTTTAGCTTTTTTGATTAAATGTTGTGTCATGGAAAAAGGGGAATTGGTGTATCTTTCCATTATGGACAATATCTTTAACTACAGCACAAAATGTTCTAAAACTTCATATTTATATTGTTTATAACAAGGCACAGACAATAGTTATTTGTTTTTATTTCATGAAATGCCATGTCATGAAAAAAGGGGGCTAAAGGTATAATTTCATTATGGACCAATAACAGTCTGTTCGCCCATCCGCCCGCCTGGACAGATATCTTCCAAAGTCCTTGACGAAAATTGATGAAACTTCATGCATGTCTTCCTTTGGGTAGTCCGTCGATACAATTTTCTTCTATATATAAAATGACGTGTCATGGAAAAAGGGGGCTTGATACATATTTTCATTATTTGTTTTCATTTAATGAAATGCCATGTTATGGAAAAAGGGGACTTAATGTATAATCTCATTATGGACCTCTTATATATTTTTTATTTAATGAAATGTTTTGCCATGGAAAAAGGGGGCTTAATGTATAATTTCATCATGGACCAATAACAAAAAGGCCACATGTACATGCAAAACACAATACATACCTCTAATATGTTTGTATCAAAAAAGGTCTTCTTCGGCGGGGGATATCATTTCAACGAAATTGCTTGTTGATCTACCTTTCACCAAAAGTGCAGCTAGTGGCACCAGGGATCATATATATACGATCCCTGGTGGCACCGACCAACCAAAGGGTTAAACCGCCGAGATCAGTTAGTGTATCAGACAATCTCAGATAATCAAAATCTAACCCTTAACTTCAGAATATTGAAATCAAAATTTCAAACCATGACAATTTCAGTTCAAATAGTGCAATTTCAATTTTCCTTGGCAAGAAAATTTTGCCGATCTAAAAGTGGAAACCAAAGATCAGGCAGCACGTTCTGTGCAACCCGATATACATCTACAGACTGTCCATTCACAATACTGACCAGCATAGATATGATTACGCATCTTTCAGCTTAGGATGTTTTAGTCCTTGGGCTGCTAAGCGCGATTTTATGACCAATTGCGGACAGTGTAGATCGAGATCAGACTGCACACTACATGCAGTCTGATTTTGGACTTACACTGTCCGATAAGGAGATATCCCCCCCCCCCTGAAAAAAAAAGAAAAAAAAAAGAAATACCTTTGATATAGTAAAATCTTGGGGTTTTACTGTCGGCTTGAAAATTTCATTTCACTTATTTAGCAGGTTTAGGGTTAAATTGTTTTCATATTCTCTCCCTCCAGCCACGGCTCTACCATTTTACACACTCACACGCTCACTAACATGTTTCTTCTTGATGATAATCTAAAGACTGGAATAAGTCTGTTAACAGTTGGCCAAACAATCCTGTGGGGCTTAAAAAATGAAGTGGGAAAAACTGCATGTATTCAGCATGTTCTCTTTTTCCTCACAGCGTTTCTTCATCATTTGAAAGATTTTAAACATTTTGTCATTTGGTAGAGTTAAATAGACCATTTTCATAGAGGAAAAAACCTTGAAAATGCAACACAAATAAGCTCGGAGAGCGCAGATTCAGACCAGACTGCACAGAATGTTCAATCAGATGTTGGATCTCTCATTCCACTTTTCTGAGATATTCTAGTCAAGGCAGTAATGGCCCTGCAATATATAGGCTCCTTTTCCGAGCATAGCATATCTATTTCATTAATTCAGCGCTTTGAATGTAAACCTCTCGGTCACATGTTTGTCTCATCAGCTACCCTATATTGGTTGATTCTCATCCTTTCCATATTTCAGATTAAGAGTACAAGGTTTACTGTAGTGATGCTCTTGCTCACTAGAATGACTCAAGTACAATGACCTGTGTTGTCCAAGGACAAGTAGAGTCGCTTTTGAAGACAATAAAAGATCAAGATCAGACGGTCCTTTGAATGCAATGCAGGTCAATATCACAGAAATATACATCTAGGATCTTAATTGTCTGTTTATGTAGGATATATGTATACATGTATATAAAACACTCGACCATGAAATTGTAATGTTTGGATATTGTTTTTAGCTCACCTGAGCACGAAGTGCTCAAGGTGAGCTTTTGTGATCGTGCTGTGTCCGTCGTCGTCCTGCGTCGTGCGTCGTGCGTCGTCAACTTTTACCTTGTGTACGCTCTACAGGCCACATTTTCAGTTCGATACTCATGAAACTTGGTCAGAATGTTTGTCTTGATAATATCTCGGACGAGTTTGAAAATGGGTCATGTGGAGTCAAAAACGAGGTCACTAGGTCAAATCTTTGAAAAACCTTTTGTACGCTCTAGAGGCTACATTTTCAGTCCAAAACTCTTGAATGTTGGTCAGAATGTTTGTCTTGATGATATCTGGGACGAGTTCGAAAATGGGTTATGTCGGCTCAAAAACTAGGTCACTAGGTCAAACCTTAGAAAAACCTTGTGTACACTCTAGATGCCAAATTTTCAGTCCGATACTCATGAAATTTGATCAGAATGTTTGTCTTGATGACGTCAGAATCTTTGTTTTGATGACATCTTGGACGAGTTTGAAAATGGGTCATGTGGGGTCAAAAACTAGGTCACTAGGTCAAATCGTAGAAAAACTTCGTGTACGCTCTAGAGGCCATATTTTCAGTCCAAAACTCCTGAAAGTTTGTCAGAATGTTTGTCTTGATGACATCTCGGACGACTTTGAAATGGGTCATGTCAGGTCAAAAAACTAGGTCACTAGGTCAAATCGTAGAAAAACCTTGTGTACACTCTAGAGGCCACATACTATTTTAAAGTTTGGATATTATTGAATAATATCTTAAAATATGTTACACTACAGTTTCCAAAGTTGCAAAAGTTACGGAAAAGAATATTTGTATTTTGTTAAACTTTTTTAAAAGGTTGGTAGGTACTGTTATTCATGATGAGTGATATCTAAAGTTTGATAATGGGTACTACTGATTAGAATTGTCTCATACATTTTAAGTTCTATTGCTATTGACTGGCAAACATATGTCTTTAGCTTTCCGTTAAACTACGAATTTGTAAAGGACAGTTAAAAAGGGGGTTCCCACGTGGTTCAGATATAAGTAGGATTTCTATGCCATACACAGTTCAGTGAACATAGTTCAAACAACTACCATTTGATTTGTGATTTCAAACCAAATACATGTAGTAAGTCAGTGTTGACCGATTACAGTGCTGACAGCACTTTGATTAAGGTAGTAACCCCTAACGCTTCTAGTGCAACACGGAATAAAATTTCTTGTTAGTTGATAAATGAGGATTTATACTGATATAATATTTTTGCACATTTTTAACCGACCAGAAATTCCTTTGATGTCTATCTTGAAATTATTTGTTGATACTTTTGTTAGTTTCCTGAAAAGGGAGGTAATTATTATCTCACTTTGTTATGAGATTATAGTGGTTTTAGAATTATAAATGATAAGTCTAAGAAGAAAAAAAGGAAAAAAAGTGGCTCGATCAAAGTAGTACAATAATAGTATTACTCATTTTTAAACATAGCAAATTTTGTAGGATAATATTATAGTGGAAATAGCTGTTTGCCATTAGGGGTCTACTACCTTAAAAGGTTCATGGAATTTTTGCAACCAACCAGTTCGTAATCGGAGGTTTTGCCACCACTAGGTTTAGTCAACTTTAGGATTCGCCCTAAATCATATTGGTGTGTTTTTTTATAATAACTATATTTCGAACAAAGTTTGGCATATGGTAAACCCAAACACTATTGAAAATGTATTAAGTCTAGTACTCAGACCATACAAGGAGGAGGAGCTTTTCCTGTGGTTAATGTATAATATTAGTATACGGGCCACTTTGACGGCAAACAAAGATGACATAATCGGCGGCCATCTTGTTGCTATAAATAGTAACTCTGGGACGAGTTCGAAAATGGGTTATGTCGGCTCAAAAACTAGGTCACTAGGTCAAATCTTAGAAAAACCTTGTGTACATTCTAGAGGCCAAATTTTCAGTCCGATACTCATGAAATTTGATCAGAATGTTTGTCTTGATGACGTCAGAATCTTTGTTTTGATGACATCTTGGACGAGTTTGAAAATGGGTCATGTGGGGTCAAAAACTAGGTCACTAGGTCAAATCGTAGAAAAACTTCTTGTACGCTCTAGAGGCCACATTTTCAGTCCAAAACTCCTGAAAGTTTGTCAGAATGTTTGTCTTGATGACATCTCGGACGACTTTGAAATGGGTCATGTCAGGTCAAAAAACTAGGTCACTAGGTCAAATCGTAGAAAAACCTTGTGTACACTCTAGAGGCCACATTTTCAGTCCACAACTCTTAAATGTTAGTCAGAATGTTTGTCTTGATGATATATCGGAAGGGTTCGAAATTGGGTCATGTCGGGTCAAAAACTAGGTCACTAGGTCAAATCTTAGGAAAACCTTGTGTACGCTCTAGAGGCCACATTTTCAGTCCGATACTCATGAAACTTGGTCAGAATATTTGTCTTGACGATATCTCGGATGTGTCGAAAATGGGTTATGTCGGCTCAAAAACTAGGTCACTTGGTCAAATCTTAGAAAAACCTTGTGTACACTCTAGAGGCCACATTTTCAGTCCGATACTCATGAAAGTTGATGAGAATGTTTGTCTTGATGACATCTCAGACGAGTTCGAAAATAGGTCATGTGGGGTCAAAAACTAGGTCACTACGTCAAGTCTTAGAAAAACCTTGTGTACGCTCTAGAGGCCATATTTTCAGTCCAAAACTCTTGAATGTTGGTCAGAATGTTTGTCTTGATGACATCATGGACGAGTTCAAAAATTGGTCATATCAGGTCAAAAACTAGGTCACAAGGTCAAATCTTAGAAAAACCTTGTGTACGCTCTAGAGGCCACATTTTCAGTCCACAACTCTTGGAAGTTGGTCAGAATGTTTGTCTTGATGATATCTACAATGGGAAAATGGTCTATGTTTGGCTAAAAAGTAGGTCACTGACAGAAATTCTAGAAAAAGCTTGTGTACAAGCTAGAGGCCGAATAATTATGAAAGCTTGGTATAATGTTTGTCATAATATCTCGAAAGAGATTAAAAATGGGTCATGTTTGGTCAAAAGACTCAGGTGAGCGACTTCAGGGCCATCATGGCCCTCTTGTTTTCTGACTGTATAAGGCCATAACTGGGTGTTTTAACTCTTAACCTGTTTTTGATGACCCCGAGGAAGACGGCTGTTAAAAACATTATGGAAAAAGGAAAAATGCAGATAATCACCGTTTTCTCCTTTTCTAACGATGTTTTTTTTTTTTTTTTTTTTTTTTTTTTTTTCTTTTTACCCTTTCAACGATTCAAACCATCATTTGGTTTACATTTGATTCGTCATGTGCAAATGCTTTCCATTTGAACAAGTCTAAAATTTGCTAAAGGGTTGAGGGTTGGGTAATTACTACATACTTTGAAAGTAATGTGGGGGAAATTAGCCAGCCAATGTTTTGGACAGAACGATTTCGTAGAGGAAAATTGAGCCAGCCAAAAAACATTAGGACAGTTTGTCCGGATGGCTTGTTAAAATGGAAAAAATAAAAGGCCTATTAGCAGCCAAAAGCAAACAATTTGATAGGCACAACACAGGCATATTCTATACGACATATTCATACTATTTTAAAGTTTTGATATTATTGAATAATATCTTAAAATATGTTACACTACAGTTTCCAAAGTTGCAAAAGTTACGGAAAAGAATATTTGTATTTTGTTAAACTTTTTTAAAAGGTTGGTAGGTACTGTTATTCATGATGAGTGATATCTAAAGTTTGATAATGGGTACTACTGATTAGAATTGTCTCATACATTTTAAGTTCTATTGCTATTGACTGGCAAACATATGTCTTTAGCATTCCGTTAAACTACGAATTTGTAAAGGACAGTTAAAAAGGGGGTTCCCACGTGGTTCAGATATAAGTAGGATTTCTATGCCATACACAGTTCAGTGAACATAGTTCAAACAACTACCATTTGATTTGTGATTTCAAACCAAATACATGTAGTAAGTCAGTGTTGACCGATTACAGTGCTGACCACCACTAGGTTTAGTCAACTTTAGGATTCGCCCTAAATCATATTGGTGTGTTTTTTTATAATAACTATATTTCGAACAAAGTTTGGCATATGGTAAACCCAAACACTATTGAAAATGTATTAAGTCTAGTACTCAGACCATACAAGGAGGAGGAGCTTTTCCTGTGGTTAATGTATAATATTAGTATACGGGCCACTTTGACGGCAAACAAAGATGACATAATCGGCGGCCATCTTGTTGCTATAAATAGTAACTCTGGGACGAGTTCGAAAATGGGTTATGTCGGCTCAAAAACTAGGTCACTAGGTCAAATCTTAGAAAAACCTTGTGTACATTCTAGAGGCCAAATTTTCAGTCCGATACTCATGAAATTTGATCAGAATGTTTGTCTTGATGACGTCAGAATCTTTGTTTTGATGACATCTTGGACGAGTTTGAAAATGGGTCATGTGGGGTCAAAAACTAGGTCACTAGGTCAAATCGTAGAAAAACTTCTTGTACGCTCTAGAGGCCACATTTTCAGTCCAAAACTCCTGAAAGTTTGTCAGAATGTTTGTCTTGATGACATCTCGGACGACTTTGAAATGGGTCATGTCAGGTCAAAAAACTAGGTCACTAGGTCAAATCGTAGAAAAACCTTGTGTACACTCTAGAGGCCACATTTTCAGTCCACAACTCTTAAATGTTAGTCAGAATGTTTGTCTTGATGATATATCGGAAGGGTTCGAAATTGGGTCATGTCGGGTCAAAAACTAGGTCACTAGGTCAAATCTTAGGAAAACCTTGTGTACGCTCTAGAGGCCACATTTTCAGTCCGATACTCATGAAACTTGGTCAGAATATTTGTCTTGACGATATCTCGGATGTGTCGAAAATGGGTTATGTCGGCTCAAAAACTAGGTCACTTGGTCAAATCTTAGAAAAACCTTGTGTACACTCTAGAGGCCACATTTTCAGTCCGATACTCATGAAAGTTGATGAGAATGTTTGTCTTGATGACATCTGAGACGAGTTCGAAAATAGGTCATGTGGGGTCAAAAACTAGGTCACTACGTCAAGTCTTAGAAAAACCTTGTGTACGCTCTAGAGGCCATATTTTCAGTCCAAAACTCTTGAATGTTGGTCAGAATGTTTGTCTTGATGACATCATGGACAAGTTCAAAAATTGGTCATATCAGGTCAAAAACTAGGTCACAAGGTCAAATCTTAGAAAAACCTTGTGTACGCTCTAGAGGCCACATTTTCAGTCCACAACTCTTGGAAGTTGGTCAGAATGTTTGTCTTGATGATATCTACAATGGGAAAATGGTCTATGTTTGGCTAAAAAGTAGGTCACTGACAGAAATTCTAGAAAAAGCTTGTGTACAAGCTAGAGGCCGAATAATTATGAAAGCTTGGTATAATGTTTGTCATAATATCTCGAAAGAGATTAAAAATGGGTCATGTTTGGTCAAAAGACTCAGGTGAGCGACTTCAGGGCCATCATGGCCCTCTTGTTTTCTGACTGTATAAGGCCATAACTGGGTGTTTTAACTCTTAACCTGTTTTTGATGACCCCGAGGAAGACGGCTGTTAAAAACATTATGGAAAAAGGAAAAATGCAGATAATCACCGTTTTCTCCTTTTCTAACGATGTTTTTTTTTTTTTTTTTTTTTTTTTCTTTTTACCCTTTCAACGATTCAAACCATCATTTGGTTTACATTTGATTCGTCATGTGCAAATGCTTTCCATTTGAACAAGTCTAAAATCAAACCATTTGCTAAAGGGTTGAGGGTTGGGTAATTACTACATACTTTGAAAGTAATGTGGGGGAAATTAGCCAGCCAATGTTTTGGACAGAACGATTTCGTAGAGGAAAATTGAGCCAGCCAAAAAACATTAGGACAGATTGTCCGGATGGCTTGTTAAAATGGAAAAAATAAAAGGCCTATTAGCAGCCAAAAGCAAACAATTTGATAGGCACAACACTGGCATATTCTATACGACATATTCATACTATTTTAAAGTTTTGATATTATTGAATAATATCTTAAAATATGTTACACTACAGTTTCCAAAGTTGCAAAAGTTACGGAAAAGAATATTTGTATTTTGTTAAACTTTTTTAAAAGGTTGGTAGGTACTGTTATTCATGATGAGTGATATCTAAAGTTTGATAATGGGTACTACTGATTAGAATTGTCTCATACATTTTAAGTTCTATTGCTATTGACTGGCAAACATATGTCTTTAGCATTCCGTTAAACTACGAATTTGTAAAGGACAGTTAAAAAGGGGGTTCCCACGTGGTTCAGATATAAGTAGGATTTCTATGCCATACACAGTTCAGTGAACATAGTTCAAACAACTACCATTTGATTTGTGATTTCAAACCAAATACATGTAGTAAGTCAGTGTTGACCGATTACAGTGCTGACAGCACTTTGATTAAGGTAGTAACCCCTAACGCTTCTAGTGCAACACGGAATAAAATTTCTTGTTAGTTGATAAATGAGGATTTATACTGATATAATATTTTTGCACATTTTTAACCGACCAGAAATTCCTTTGATGTCTATCTTGAAATTATTTGTTGATACTTTTGTTAGTTTCCTGAAAAGGGAAGTAATTATTATCTCACTTTGTTATGAGATTATAGTGGTTTTAGAATTATAAATGATAATTCTAAGAAGAAAAAAAGGAAAAAAAGTGGCTCGATCAAAGTAGTACAATAATAGTATTACTCATTTTTAAACATAGCAAATTTTGTAAGATAATATTATAGTGGAAATAGCTGTTTTCCATTAGGGGTCTACTACCTTAAAAGGTTCATGGAATTTTTGCAACCAACCAGTTCGTAATCGGAGGTTTTGCCACCACTAGGTTTCGTCAACTTTAGGATTCGCCCTAAATCATATTGGTGTGTTTTTTTATAATAACTATATTTCGAACAAAGTTTGGCATATGGTAAATCCAAACACTATTGAAAATGTATTAAGTCTAGTACTCAGACCATACCAGGAGGAGGAGCTTTTCCTGTGGTTAATGTATAATATTAGTATACGGGCCACTTTGACGGCAAACAAAGATGACATAATCGGCGGCCATCTTGTTGCTATAAATAGTAACTCATTTGCATATAAGGATATTACTATGTTTAGACAAGCAGCCATCTTGGATGATCTAATTTTTTGGCGGTATTTTTGTTTTTATTTCGGCAGCCATTTTGAATGACTTACTTTTTCAACAAAACAGTATTGACCTAATTCTTTTTGATGGTATTTTAGTGACCAAATTTTTTTGGCGGTATTTGTTTTTATGGTGACCAAATTGAATGACCCAGTTTCAATAGAATTGGAGGTAAGTTTGTGATGATAGTAAATAGTACAAATTTTGATCAATGTTAGTTTTGATCTTTCTGGAAAAAGTAGAAACATGAAGAAATATAGTACAAACATTTTGATAAAAATTAGTTTTGTGTTTAATAAATATGACAACATAAAAAATGCACAAATAACGGAAAAAATGTTAGAATGAAAACAATGGTACTTTTCTGTAGATGTGTTCCCTTCAACGTCCTATGCTTAAATGACCAAAATTATTAGGTTCAGTTTGCACTCGTCTATTTTGAGATACTCATGTTCAGACATGTACAGATGAGTGATCAATAGTCTATTGTTACTGTCGTCACACTGACTGGTTTTGTTTACTTTGGAACGGAAGTACGGACAATGGCCTATTCAACTGTCAAAAGTTAATCCCCTAACAAAGGACCAAGTGGCAGAACAAGAGTCATTTGTTACAGTCGTCACAATGTCTGGGTTTGTTTATTTAGAGACGGAAGTCTGGACAATGGCCTATTCAACTGTCAAAGTTAATCTCCTAACAAAGGACCAGATGGCTGAACAAGAGTCTTTTGTTAATGTCACCACAATGTCTGGGTTTGTTTATTTTGTGAAGGAAGTACGGACAATGGCCTATTCAACTGTCAAAGTTAATCCCCTAACAAAGGATCAGGTGATACAGAACCAACTTGTATACCCCATCAAAGACGTAGTCGCGGACATTGAGGGTCAGGTCCTTAGTCCTCGATGGAAATAAAAAGTACAGATAACTATTTTTAATGATAAAAAGGCGAAAAATGAAAAGAAAATAGTCTACCTGTAAAAATATAAAAGTACAGAAGGAAAACAATGGAGTAAGCAGAAAAAATAGTCTACGGTGAAAAGAAAGTAGAAAAGTCAAACGTAGTCTACGGATAAACATAATAAAAGTACAGATAACTTAGTAATGATATTAAAAGGGGGAAATGAAGAAAAAGCAGAAAAATCATCATAAAAATAGTGAAAAAATAAAATGGTAACTTTTTGTCCATGTTTTCTCTTCAAACCTCATGTTCCAGAAAATGAACTAGCTCATCAGCTTGAACACGCTCTTTTACCAAGACATCATCTTCAAGGATATGAGATTGGATTAAGATAGCTCATAAAGGCAGCTGGCTACTGTTTACATAAATATTTATAAAAACCCTAGTAACGGATTAAATATTGTAAAAATTTAAGATTTTAGTCGAAAGTTATAGGAGTTGTTACCTTTAGTAATGAAATGATTTTTTGAACATTATAACCTTCTATCAAGTAAAGCTGTGTACTGATAAGCCTAATTCCAGGAATGTAAGCAATGGCACCAAATTCTAGGACAACTAAGCAAAGAAACCGATATTCGTCTTTTTCTTTCTTTTTGTTACAGTTTCTATTCGTGAAATTTGAGATAACCCTACCAAATGATACATAACAGTTTAGTCTTTCATTTTAACCCCCATTATAGATTCAATTTTCAGCCATTTCAAAGCCAGTACTCATTTGCTTAAAAATATCGACTTTTTTATTTGCTGATCGAATCGAAATAGGTATCATTGGAATAGTCTTCTAACACTGATCAAGAAAATGTATACTTTTGTAGGTATCACTTCAATGACAATGGAGATACAAGGATAAAATTTTGAGAGATACACGCTTTTGGCATCCACTGGTACAAAAATGGCTCAAACCTTTATTCATTGACCAATTGTTACGTTCTTGGTGTCTATCTACGATAATTTTTCCCTGGGAAGTCAAATTTGAAGTCAAAATTTACCTAGAGATCAAATTGAGATCGTAATTTTGCCTGAAAGATTTGAGATACGTTATTAATGCACAAACTTTAACAAAAATGGCTAAAATCGTTGTTTATGAACCGATATTCATGATCTTGGTGTCTAATTGTATTAACTCTTCCTCAGAAATCCATTTACGAGTTAACGAATACATTTTTGGTGAGATGGCGACCGGAAATGACGTCATTTTTCTATAAAAATTACTATAGAAGAACAGCACAAGACAAAATAGCTTTGTACTGTTCCCACACGTACTGGCATTAGTGTGTGTTTTAACACGTTTGCATTTGACTTAATTTAAAACGTCCTTGATTGGATAATAAAGCATGACGTCATTTATTTAGTTCATTAAATCCTACGGTTTTTGATTTACTTTATGGTCGTTAAGAACTTCAGTATGAAACCTACATTTTCACTTTCGACTCATGTCGTCGAAAAACACTTAAATGCATATAATTTAAGTGTCTCTGATTTTTTCAACAAACGCGTTATGTATAGTTTAATACAATAGTGTTTAAATCATCCTGACACAGAGAAAAAGTGTGGCAGACGCTTTCAATTGACCAAAATGTTCAATAATGATATTGGACTTTTAGGATTTACAAATGTACCGAGTAACAAGCTGAAAATGATATTTACCAGGACAAAGAATGTCATTTTTGTTATGACTGCTTGTTCTGAACGATGTGAATATTGAACGAAATACGAAAAATAACGAAGAAAAAAGCGATAAATTTTCTGTCCGCTACGTCGTCCAGAAGTTTTATTTTTTCACTCATTCGATTAACAAAAATTACCCCGATTCTATTCATAGTACAGAATAATGTTAAAAAAATGTAAATCGATTAAAATTACAAAAGACTCTTCCGAACATTCTCCCCCTCTTTGATATGATATATCAAACAAATAAGCAAATTGGCTTTTCTTTCACCAAATGATTCCTGTTAATAACCAATTGGACAGTAAGTGAATATGTTTAGTCCAAGACGATGCAGATTTCATCATATACATTGAATTAAAGTCAACATTGTCATAGACTAACGCTGCTTCTTTAAAATAAACTTGATCTACACCAATTGGATAACTTTTCCTCTAAATTTCTAGTGAGATTTTTACAAGATCTACTTGATCTAACACATGAAAAATGCTACAGATGCCTTTTGAAAAAAGCATTGTGAGAAAAGGAAAGATTGCAACATTAATTGCGAATATCCCCTTTATACTCTCAATTCGGACAAATCATAAGCTATATATCTGGGTGTAGCCATTACTAATTGCAAATGTACATGTGATCAGTACAATAATTAATGAAAACCTTTAAACTCATAAAACAATCATTTCTTAATAAATTGTCTGAACTAAACATTTTTTCATCTTCAGTCTGTTTCTTTGATCTTGATTTTGACTCTTCTGGACAGTTCTTGATCTATACTAGTGTAGATGATGTCTCTTCATCAGTTTATTTGTATTGCTAATAACATTATTTAATGGATGATCGGGGATTATAATGCCCCTTAAACACAGAGCTATCCATAGTTTTCAGATTCTTCACAATTTGATATATTTGAAACATGAAGGCTCGGGGATTATTCTGCCCCTTAAGCACAGAGCCGACATGTTAACACTGATGATCACAAATGCTGTTCTTTCACGATGACATCAAGGGACATAATCTTGATATTGGTCGAATGTACTCAGTATCACCTACAGTTAGTTTCACAGCGCGAACGTGGTGATCACTTCCTTTGTATGTTTCTGTAACTCGACCCAACGGCCATTGTCCTCTTGGTGTATCTGGTGAAATTACAAGCACGATGTCACCTTCCTCTAAATCGCGATGTTATTTGAACCACTTTTTTTGACTCGCAAGGCTTGGTAACCACTCGCGCAACCAACGATGCCAGAAATGACGAATCAGTTCTTGTATTCGACGCCCAACATCTTGCTGGATTGTAATTCACGTTATCTACTGCTTCAGGTGAGATCTGGCCTCCAATCTGCCCAAACAGGAAGTGATTAGGCGTTAAAGGAGGTACATCAGCAGAATGTGAAGATTGGTATGTCAGTGGTCTTGAGTTTATCAGACATTCTGCTCCTGTGAATGCTGTCATCAATTCTTCATCGTTTACGTCAGCTCCCCGTAATATCGCGTAAATAGCACGTTTTGCAGCCTTTATTATTACTTCATGTACACCACCCCAATGAGGCGCAAGAGGTGGATTGAACTGCCACAAAATTCCTCTATCTGCAGTCTTTGAAACAATTTTGTCATTGTCCAATGCCACTACTAATTCTTTTAGTTCTTTCTCGGCACCCACAAAGTTTGTACCCCTGTCAGACATCACTTTAACCGGAACACCCCTTCTGTTATCAAATCTTGAAAATGCATTCAGAAATGAATCCGTGTCAAGTCCAAAAGCCATTTCTAAATGGACAGCCCTTGACGCTAAGCAAGTAAAGAGACACAAGTAGCGCTTCTGACGGATTTTACCGCGTCCCTGTTTGGTCATGAATGGGCCACCATAGTCCACGGATGTATGTGAAAAGGCTCGTAGTGGCATAGTCAGTCTTATGTCCGGTAGAGGTGCCATAATCTGTTTAGATGCTTTTGCTTTTCTACGTTTACACTATATACAGGCATTTTCAACTTTGCGTATTTCTTCTCTTGGGTGTATTATCCAATACATTGACGACAATGCTGATAGTACATCATTAGTGCCCGAATGGTTTCTAAATTCATGGAAATGCTTCACTATCAGAAATGTAGTCCTACTGTTTGCAGGTAGAATAATAGGAAATCGCACTGAGTACGGAAGAAAGTTTGCATTCACTAAGCGACTGTTTGCTCGTAATAATCCTTTTGAATCTATTACAGGATTTAAATCACCTAACTTGCTTTTGTCTGGCAGTTCTGACTTTGCTTTGAGAGCACGTATCTCAGTCTTAAATTGTTCATTCTGTGCATTACTGATTAATTTATGTTCACTATCTCTAATCTCTTGTGCAGTTAAAGAACCACTTGCTTTCTCACTGTCCGAGCAATTGTTTATGAAACGGTATACCCATTCCAGAATATGAACAAGACGTGTCCACTTTGAAAAACGTTCCGGGTGTAACTTCCAGGAAGAGTCCAAATTATGTCCAACGGATACAAAACAATCTGTTTGTTTAGACTTCTTCACCTCAGTAAACGGTTCATTACTACAATCAACTTTATTTTCAGGCTATTCACTTTTTTCTCGTTTCAGGAAGTCCGGCCCATGCCACCATAGATTCTTAGCTACAAGTTCACTAGCTGTCATGCCACGACTGATAATATCTGCTGGGTTGATTTCCGAAGGCACATAGCGCCACTGTGAAGGATTAGTCAGACTTTGAATTTCACTGACGCGATTTGCTATGAATGGCTTCAAATGACGACTGTGATTTCTGAGCCAAAATAAAACATTTGTACTGTCTGACCAAAGTGTTGCCTTTTCAATAGAAATTCCTAATGCTTGGCACACAGACTTTGTTAAACGAAAACCTATTAATGCCCCCATTAATTCAAGTCTTGGTGTACTGACCGCCTGTAATGGAGCAACTCTACCCTTTGCTGCTACCATTACTACTGAAACTTTGTTTTGCTCACTTGAACACTTCAGATATACTACTGCACCATACGCTACTACTGACGCGTCCACAAATGTATGTATGTCTAATGTCCTATATCTTTCACTGTCAGTATCTAACTGAATACACATAGGGACTTGTATGTATTTCAGATTGTCCATGTCCATGAACCAGCTCTTGATCTGAACTGCTGTCTCCGGATAGACTTCATCATCCCAATCTATGCCACTTATCCAAATCTCTTGCATGAGAATTTTTGCAGTCATAATAAATGGTGCTAGTAACCCCAACGGATCAAACACTGTTGCAATAGTACTAAGAAACTTTCTTTTAGTAATGTTAATGTTTTTGTCTGGGACAATATATTGAAAACTGAAGCAGTCATCTGTAGCATTCCACAGAACTCCTAGAGTTTTTAACAAAGGTAACTCTCCGCGAGAAAGATATATCTGCGATGCGCGATCGTTCACCGGAACTTTTTCAAGCACTTCAGTTGAATTAGATACCCATTTTCTAACGTGCATGCCAGCTTTTTTCCAGAGTTCACTTAACTGGTGATACAAAACAATGCCCTGTTTAACTGTTTCAACCGAGTCTAGTCCGTCATCCATGTATGTTGACTTCAACACTGTTTCAGCCGCAAGCGGGAAAATACTTTGATATTTTTTAGCGTTAAACTGCGAAACAAACTGTGTCAATTAAATTCGTATACTTGCGGTGAGTCTTCTGGCGACTGTCTCCAAAGAAATCTATGATAGGGTTGATCTTTCTCATTCAAACCAACTTGTAAATACATCTCAGCTACATCGCAAGCTACAGCTACCGAGCTTTTGCGGAATCTCAGCAACACATCAAATAACTCTCTTTGAAGCTTAGACCCTTGATATGTAACATCATTCAGTGAAACCCCCTTAAATTTTGCTGATGCATCGAAGACTATGCGAACTTTTGTCGTTTCTTTATCAGGCCGAATTACCGCGAAATGTGACAAGTACCATGCTGGAGATTGATCTACACTGTTTGCTTGGAGTTTTTTAACATAACCTTTCTCAGTATACTTTTCAATTATATCTGAATAAGACTTTTTGACTGCCAGTTCTTTTTCTAATTTCTTTTCTGTGTGCTTAAGCCTTTCATATGCCATTGAGTAGTTATTTGACAAAGATGTTTTGTTTTCTTTCCATGGTACTGAAACTTTGTAGAAGTTTTCTTCTTCAACTAATGTTTGCTCAGTGATATTTACAGTTTTTCTTTCAACAAGGGATAAACTAGGACCATTTTCTTCAAATCTCTCAGTTTCCCAAAACTGTCTTAATGTTTTGTCTAAATTGTCATTGCTATTTATGAATAATGTAGAAAGTGTTCTACGTTCACTACTTAACGAAACTGTCCCTACACATGTCCAACCCAAAGGCGTGAGTCTAGCTACTGGCTCCCCAGGCTTTCCATGGATTTCTTCAATAGATCTGTGAAAATCAGAATAATCTAAGCCTATGAGAAGGTCAATTTTGTTAGTGTTTGCTAACTGTGGAAGGTCAAATGGTTCCAATGAATATATTGCTTTTTCCAATCAATAGGGGCTAACGATCCAGTCACATTTGTAGTGGTGAAAGCTTCTACTTGAGTTTTCAGATTGGGATTGTTAACGTTCTGAATCTCAAATGTCACGGTCATTGTTTGAAATGTTTCTTTTCGCCCATTCATAACATTAACACTGACTTCTTAGAGTTGACTATTAATACTAAGTTCACATGCGACGTCTTGGTTCAAATAAGTCTTGGTGCTTCCATCATCGAGAAGAGCATTAACTTTCAATATCTTTTCGTTTGCTGCAATAATAACAGGCACTGCTCTAAGGGCAATAATGTCACTTCTGCGACTGCTAACAAATACTTGACTAATGGTTTCTTGTCTAGTCTCTGGGACAAACTCTGGAGCATTCTCATTAAGTTCACTTTTTCGATTATTAAACTGTGTTTCATGAAGAAGACGGTTATGAGTCTTTAAACAGCCATTTATCCCACATTGTCCTGATTTGCGACATTCATTTCCACAGTTGTTATCGCGTAAACACCGAAAACAAAGTTTCAAAAGTTTTGCATCTGTCTCGGACCTTCAGCCCTTTGAATTGGTCACATTCCCAAACTTGATGACTTTCACCGCAAACTTTACATTGATAATCTTTTTTCTTAGAATCTGTGAAAAATGTCCTATTTTTATTGTTTGATGACCTACTTTTACTTTTATCAACTAAACCATGGATTGTTTCACTGGCAATGGTATAGTAGACTGATTCCTGATTTACCCAATTTTTCAAGGTCTCGACAGTTTCTTCTTCACCATTTTCATATACCCATCTGTGGTATCTTGTGAGCATAGTCTCTGGCATTTTTCTCTGTAATGTATGGTAAAGAGAACCGTTGCCAAGATCTTCCGCATGATCAGCTTCTTTTAAGTTTATAACAGCTATGTCTAACAAATCTGCAAATTTTTCTATATTCTTAGCATTCTCTTCCTTCATAGGGGGGAAACGACCAAGCTCTTCAAAATAAATGGCTATTTGACGTCTTGACCCACCAAATTTTCTTTCCAAACGGTCCTTTGCAGCCTGATAGCTTGCTACAGAATGCCCAAGATCCTCAATTGCATGTAGGTCTTCACCTTCGAGATATTGTCTAAGTTGCAATAGCTTATATTCCCCAGTAGCAGGAGCTTTGTCGATGCATGCTTCAAATGCTGCCTTCCAGGAGGGGTACTTGTGTTTTTCCCCACTGAATATTGGTATCGAAACTCTTTTCATTTGGCGCCACAGATCAGCACCAAGCTGGGGTGATGTCTGATCTGATAGGTCACTCATACTCTTAGCAGAAAGCATTTTGTCCTGTACCATTTCATGAGCCTTACTATACTTATTTCTCTCTCGACTTTTTCCAAATTTTCGTAATCTGAGTTCTAATACAGTGATAAAGTCGTCCTGGGCTTTGTCGAATTGGCTTTGTAATTTACGAACATCTTCCTTTCTTATTTCCTCGATTTCGGACACAGAATTTAGTAATTTATTCTTAGCTTTGGTGAAGGCCGACTTACATTTGGTTTTTTTAAGCTTCAGCTCGAAAATAGCGTCGCTCAACTTAATGCCTCCCTCAGCCATGATTGTAATCTCGCTCTGCTACCAGCAATGTTCTGAACGATGTGAATATTGAACGAAATACGAAAAACAACGAAGAAAAAAGGATAAATTTTCTGTCCGCCACGTCGTCCGGAAGTTTTATTTTTTCACTCATTCGATTAACAAAAATTACCCCGATTCTATTCATAGTACAGAATAATGTTCCAAAAATGTAAATCGATTAAAATTACAAAAGACTCTTCCGAACACTACTTATCCGGTTGTCTAGTTAATAAACTGACAAACATGTCTGGGCACGTTTTCTATATTTAGATCATGGCGAAAATGACTTGTCAACCAATCAGACAGTGATTCTAAAATAGTCAATCAATCAGATGCAAGAGGAAGTTGACCAATCAGAAGAGACTCTGATCTATAAAATACATAGTAACAAGTGTGTATGTCAAATGTGTTCCCATACTGAAACATGGCAAACACCAGATGCAAACTCAGTCTTGGTAACAATCGCTACGTACAGGTCATGGAAAGGGGAACTGAGAGTCGATATCAGAGAATGGCAAGGTGACAAACCCACAAAAAAAGACCTAAGCTTAACTATGATGCGTTGGAAGAACCTAGTAGATCAGCTAGAATATGTTGACAAATCCCTCCAAAACAAAGTAACGTACGGATATCATATTGGGGATAATGTGTATTGCAGTATTGGTAAAAACAGCGTTACTGTAGATATAAGACAATATTGGAAACCTAATGAAGAAGTGGTGTCGACCAAAAAAGGCATTTGCTTGAGACCTCAAGAATTACAATCGATTAAAAGAACTTATACCAAACATTGGAAAAGACTTGCCCGAATTATATAGTGTGGTACCCTGTTACCTGCAGAGTGATCATATGATTCAGGAGCCCATCAGTGTACAGAGTGTCACCCATATGAATTTATAAATTGGTGATCATGTTTGGATTTGCGCATGTAATAGTTTCATTGATTGGTGAATGGATACATTATAGACATATAAAAACAGAAATAGAAATTGGAATGGGACGATTTCTTGCTCTTTTAAATATTTACCAAAATAGACCTTTGTATTTAGTTTTGTTGTAATTCTATATTTTGTAAGAATGTACGTTATGTATATTTGATTAAAATATGGATGACTGGAAAAGATACTTGTCCTCTATTTATTTTGATACTAACCATCCTGTCAGTTTTAGCGGCCCTGAGATTTGTGTCAGTATGTGAAAGCCCAGGGTAAATACAAAATTGGTAGACATCGAATACGGAAATGGCTACAAGATCAAGAGTCCTATTCCCTTACGAGGCGAGCTAGATGCCGATTTGTACTATCCAGGGTAATTATTGACGGTGTTAACAGTCAATGGAATACAGATCTCATGGACATGGTGGATTTTGGTAGTGATTAACATTTTTTCTTGGTGTGTGTGTATGTTCAACCAATAACGAGTAAACTAGGTGCGGACGTAGACATGACATTGAAACATAGAGTAACTGATGAAACTGTTTCAAATATTACTATTACTAGTCCAAATGAAATATGTAGGGACAAACGAAAAGGAAAACTTAACAATCGCAAGGAATAAAAAAATGTATCAAATGGTTTTTACAAAAGGCGAAAAGTAGACCAGTTTGATACAAAATGATAGTCGTCTTTATACTTTGTCTTGGGGGTTGTTTTGTTGAAAATTGTCATTCATTTCTTTAAAGTGTCATTCATTTTCTTTAAAAGCGTCATATATCTTTTAAAAAGAGTAACTCATTTTACATAAAAGGTCCTTCATTTTTCTAAAAGTGTCATTCATTTCTCGAAAATTGTTATCTATTTTCTGAGAAGTAGTATTCGTTTTTTTAAAAAGTGTCACTCATTTTTCAAAAAGTGCCACTCATTTTTTTAAAAGTGTTACTCATTTCCAAAAAAGTGTCAATCATTTTTCAAAAAGTGTCACTCATTTTCTTAAAAGTGTCACTCATTTTCTTAAAAGTGTCATTGCCTTTTACGTTTTTGTACTTTTACAAGTATATTCCCACGGGGTCTGTTTCAAAAAGTGTCCCAAAACATGAATATAAGTAGCTTTAAAAAGGCATTTTAAAAGATGACCCTCAAGATTTTTGTATGACCCCCAAAAATTAGGAATAAGGGCCACAAATGACCTTCAAAAAATTGAGGCTGGGAGAAACACTGTATGAGGACAGATTAAGATTTTTTTTAAATACTACTCTATCATAAAACATCTGAAAATAATCAGTTATTTAAGAAAAGGGTATGAAACATTTACACGGCTTTACTTGTTAGAAGGTTGGAATGTTAAGAAAAAATCACTTCATTGCTGAAGGTAACAACTCCTATGACTTTCGACTTAAATCTTACATTTTTGCAAAATTTAATCTGTTACTAGGGTTATTATAAATATTTATGTAAACATTAGCCAGCTCCCTTTATAAGTTATCTTAATCCAATCTCAAGTCAAAAAACATTGACATATAATTGGGTACTGGACCTTAAAGGGATGAGGGTCTTGTCCAATCTTGTTAGAGTCATTTAATCTTTTGCCTTAAAGGGGGGACGACTTGATTTTTCACTTTTGCATCATAATCAATTATATACATATAAATGGGTACTGGACATGAAAGGGGTGCGGTTCTTGTCCAATCTTGTTAAAGTCATTTTATCTTTTTGCTTTAAAGGGGGGGGGGGCGACTTGATTTTTCACCTTTGCATCATAATCAATGATATACATATAAATTGGTACTGGATCTTAAAGGGGTGGGAGGGTCTTTTCAAATCTTGTTAGAGTCATTTAATCTTTTGCTTTAAAGGGGGGCGACTTGATTTTTCACTTTGATGGATATCATTAATTTCTTGTCGGCATTTTTGATTGTTCCAATAATAAATGTGACTGTTGAAGTTAAGGATGCTGTGGATTTCCATATATTTTCTGGTATTGGGACCAACATTTTTGGTCAAGTGAGTGTTTCGTTAGAATATATCCTTGAAGATGATATCTTGGTAAAAGAGCGTGTTCAACCTGATGAACTAGTTCATTTTCTGGAACATGAGGTTTGAAGAGAAAACATGGACAAAAAAGTAACATTTTATTTTTTCCCTATTTTTATGATGATTTTTCTGCTTTTTCTTCATTTCCCCCTTTTAATATCATTACAAATTTATCTGTACTTTTATTATGTTTACCCGTAGACTATGTTTGACTTTTCTACTTCTTTTTCACCGTAGACTATTTTTTCTGCTTACTCCATTGTTTTCCTTCTGTACTTTTATATTTTTACAGGTAGACTATTTTCTTTTCATTTTTCGCCTTTTTATCATTAAAAATAGTTATCTGTACTTTTTATTTTCATCGAAGACTAAGGACCTGACCCTCAATGTCCGCGACTACGTCTTTGATGGGGTATACAAGTTGGTTCTGTATCACCTGATCCTTTGTTAGGGGATTAACTTTGACAGTTGAATAGGCCATTGTCCGTACTTCTGTCCCTAAATAAACAAAACCAGCCAGTGTGGCGACTTTAATGAAAGACTATTGATCATCCAACTGTACATGTCTGAACATGAATCTCTCAAAATGGACGCGTGCAAACTGATGGTAATAATCTTGGTCATTTGAGCATAGGATGTTGAAGGGAACACATCGATTAAAAGGTATAGTTATCTAAATTTTACATTTGTGAATTATGAGAAACTTCAAAGAGCATGGATGTGTCGTTAGACCGAGTTAACCATACAGACTTGGTCAAGGGTCGAAGTATGGGTAGGAATCAGCTCTTTGACTTGATGAAGCGTTAAAGATGAGTCTAAGTGGGAATGTCTCCGTCTAGATAAAAGGACCTGACCTTCAATGTCCGCCAAAAATAACTAGATAGGGTATACAAGTCAGCTCTGTGTACCGTAAGGGTGCCTACTTAAACGACTCGTTTTTAAAGCTATTTCTCAATAGGGGATTAACTTTGACAGTTGAATAGGCCATTGTTCGTACTTCCGTCACAAAATAAACAAACCCAGACATTGTTGTGACATTAACAAAAGACTCTTGTTCAGCCATCTGATCCTTTGTTAGGGGATTCACTTTGACAGTTGAATAGGTCATTGTCCGGACTTCCGTCTCTAAATAAAAAAATCCAGACATTGTGACGACTGTAACAAATGACTCTTGTTCTGCCACTTGGTCCTTTGTTAGGGGATTAACTTTTGACAGTTGAATAGGCCATTGTCCGTACTTCCGTTCCAAAGTAAACAAAACCAGTCAGTGTGACGACTGTAACAATAGACTATTGATCACTCATCTGTACATGTCTGAACATGAGTATCTCAAAATAGACGAGTGCAAACTGAAGGTAATAATTTTGGTCATTTGAGCATAGGACGTTGAAGGGAACACATCTACAGAAAAGTACTATTATTTTCATTCTAACATTTTTTCCGTTATTTTGTGCATTTTTTATGTTGTCATATTTATTAAACTCAAAACTAATTTTTATCAAAATTTACTATCATTACAAACTTACCTCCAATTCTATTGAAACTGGGTCATTCAATTTGGTCACCATAAAAACAAATACCGCCAAAAAAATTAGGTCACAAAAATACCACCAAAAAGAATTAGGTCAATACTGTTTTGTTGAAAAAGTAGGTCATTCAAAATGGCTGCCGAAATAAAACAAAAATACCGCCAAAAAATTAGATCATCCAAGATGGCTGCTTGTCTAAACATAGTAATATTCTTATATGCAAATGAGTTACTATTTATAGCAACAAGATGGCCGCCGATTACGTCATCTTTGTTTGCCGTCAAAGTAGCCCGTATACTACTTATAATCCTGACTTTTAACTTCTTTCTTCCAGAAAGCATAGGCAGACGACAAGTTTGAAAGTGATACCAATGAAACCAAGTTTTTTGAAAGGTTACAAAACATGGTGGAAAAAGAAGAAAATACTGGTTACCAGCATTTTCTCCTTTTCCCACAAAGTTTTCTTCTCTTTCAGACAGAAGTACCATCATTTGGGCCTAATTTAAACTGTTGTCTGCAAATTCTTTCGATTGGGGCGAGTCTAAAATTTTGTCGTTTGGTAAAGACTTAACCTCAAACGCGAAAACAAAGACTTTTTGCGGACGGCATAGATCAAGATAAGAATACACAGAACGTGCAGTCTGATTTTACATCTATACCGTCGGCTTGTTTAATAAAGCCTTGAAGAAAAAAATATTTCGTGGTTCCATGGATTGTATTTTCAGTCGTGTGTGTGTGTGTGTGTGTGTGTGTGTGTGTGTGTGTGTGTGTATATATGTGTGTGTGTGTGTGTGTGTGTATATATATGTGTGTGTGTGTGTGTGTGTGTGTGTGTATATATATATATATTGTAAACCCTTTACCCCAAGTTTAGGAAAAGCGCTTTCGAAAACACTGTGGAACAAGAGTGCCGTCGTCACAATAGACGCCGCCACATGGCTGCTATTTCAAGCAGCTAGCTATAGAGACTAAAGTGTTGGAATTTCTAGCACCTGCCTGGGTAGCTCAATGGATATATTGTATTACTTGTGATCTAAAAGGTTTACGCACGGACTGATGGATAGACAGACGGACGCACGACGGACTCATTGATCATTGGCTTTGATTAACCAATGGAAATATAAAGTTTCATGAAATTACGTCCATTAATTGGAGAAACATCGAAGAAAAATTAAATTTGACATGAAGCCCCCTGTTTCCATGACACAGCAATAAATTCCAAAACCCTGACAATATGCGATAGGTCACAGGATCTGTGAAAATTTCATCCAAATCCGTTGACATATGTCCAGTAATTAAAGAGATATTGGTGAAAAATGAAATATAACATGAAGACCCCTTTTTCCATGACGCAGCTATAAATTACAAAACCTAAACAATATGCGCTAGGTCACATGATGAGAAATATTCTGTGAAAATTTTATCCAAATCCGTCGAGAAATGTGGGAGGAGTTGCGTTCACAAGAAATGGGCGTACGTATGGACGGACGCTGTTTAAATTTGACCTGAAGCCCCCTTTTTCCATGACAAAGCCATAAATTCCAAAGTCCTTGACAATATGCGCTAGGTCACATGATCTGTGAAAATTTCATCCAAATCCATTGAGATATGTCCAGTAATTAAAGAGATATTGGTGAAAAATGAAATATAACATGAAGCCCCCTTTTTCCATGACGCAGTTATAAATCGCAAAACCTTGACAATGTGCGCTGGGTCACATGATGAGAAACATTCTGTGAAAATTTTATCCAAATCCGTCAAGAAATGTGGGAGGAGTTGCGCTCACAAGAAATGGAATGAAATATAACATGAAGACCCCTTTTTCCATGACGCAGCTAGAAATCGCAAAACCTTGACAATATGCACTAGGTCACATGATGAGAAACATTCTGTGAAACTTTTATCCAAATCCGTCGAGAAATGTGGGAGGAGTTGCGTTCACAAGAAATGGGCGTACGTATGGACGGACGCTGTTTAAATTTGACCTGAAGCCCCCTTTTTCCATGACAAAGCAATAAATTCCAAAGTCCTGACAATATGCGCTAGGTCACATGAACTGTGAAAATTTCATCCAAATCCATTGAGATATGTCCAGTAATTAAAGAGATATTGGTGAAAAATGAAATATAACATGAAGACCCCTTTTTCCATTACGCAGCTATAAACCGCAAAACCTTGACAATGTGCGCTGGGTCACATGATGAGAAACATTCTGTGAAAAGTTTATCCAAATCCGTCAAGAAATGTGGGAGGAGTTGCGCTCACAAGAAATGGAATGAAATATAACATGAAGCCCCTTTTTCCATGACGCAGCTAGAAATCGCAAAACCTTGACAATATGCACTAGGTCACATGATGAGAAACATTCTGTGAAAATTTTATCCAAATCCGTCAAGAAATGTGGGAGGAGTTGTGTTCACAAGAAATGGAATGAAATATAACATGAAGCCCCCTTTTTCCATGACGCAGCTACAAATCGCAAAACCTTGACAATATGCGCTAGGTCACATGATGAGAAACATTCTGTGAAAATTTTATCCAAATCCGTCAAGAAATGTGGGAGGAGTTGTGTTCACAAGAAATGGATGTAAGTACGGACGGACGACGGGACGGACGGACGTACGGACGGACGGACAGACGGAGAAGACGCCAATATATGTCGCCTCCGGGGGCGTATAAAAAGGAGAAAATGCTGGTCAACAGCATTTTCTCCTTTTTCCACAATGTTTTCTAGGTTTTCAAAGACAATGTCCACCATTTTAGACGAATTGCATTCGTCGTCTGCGACTTGTTCAGATTGATTGATTGATTGTATGGTGTTTAACGCCGTTTTCAACATTATTTCAGTTATATCGCGGCGGCCAGTACACCTATCCATGCTTTCCTGGAGTCTCTTTTACCAGTACTCCGCACAATTTTCTTTCCAAGCCACTGGCTGCTTTCCCACATAATCATCGTCAAAACAATGGTCAGCGATGGGAGAGGAATGAATCCTGTCGCAGTGACTATCATCAATCCTCGGAAAGAAATTGGCCGAGCCAGGGGTCGTAGCCAGGGATCGAACCCTGGACCCCGTGTTCTCAAGTCCTGCACGCTACCGACTGAGCTACCGGGGCTCGGCGACTTGTTCAGAATTTTGTCATAAAGAGTTAAGGAACACATCCCATCAGTTTAGCCACGTGTAATTTGTCGTCTGCAAGTATTTTGAATATAGACGATATAGACAAAATTTTGCCGTCAGTAAAGATTTAATGGTATGGCCAAGGATGACACTTATTCACTCACTGTCTGCTAAACAAAATGGGGACGTCTGCCTTGACAAGTAAAGCATCTGATGGTCCAACTTCGGCCTCAGACAACTTTCATATAGTATCTCCTATATACTTCCGATGTCAGCAATTGCGGCCCGTGGCCATTGCATCATATACATGTTTCATTAGCCTGGAGAGGTATCCAGCGTTAGGAGTTCTATGAAGACAAAGACAGGAAGGGATAAGAAGGCAAATGTCCTTCGTCGATTTTGTATTACCACCTGAAATTACGGTAACCAGCATTTTCTCCTTTTCCCACAATGTTATCTACCCTATCAAAGACAGGAATCGTCATTTGAGCTTTTCTTATTTTGTCGTCTGCACATGCTTGCAATTAGGGATGAGTCCAACATTTTGTCGTTTGGTAAAGAGTTTAAAAATATGATTGTAAAAAAAGAAATAGAAATTCGGAACGAGTTAAGATTTGATATAAAGTAGAGGCAAATTCGATTCGGAAAAAAGGATTAACTAATCGGAACGGACAATACGTTTGCGTATGTCGGTGAAAGAATACAGAACAATACGAAAACAGGATAGAATGCTGGTTATCAGCATTTTCTTCTTTTCCCACAATGTTTTCAAAAGTGGTCTCATGCAGCTGCAGTAGGTTTACAGTTATGGCTTTATAAATGTGAATGAACAATTTTGGTGGGCAGAAAAGTATGGTGGCATTTTCTGCCGCGAGATACGAGATAACTATTGCGATAATTTAAGAGAACTATCGTGATAAAACAAAGTTTCCTGGAAATATTATCTAGATAATAAAAATTTTCACGATAAAAATATCGCGATAATTCTAACTGTTATCATGATTTTTTTTTTTTTGCTTTCGTACCCACAACTGACATTCACGGTATCTGTAATTAGATACGGTTTAGGAACATCTTCGTCTACAACGTTATGAATTTGCCTTTTCCCTCAATGGTTTTAAAGTGTTCGTAGGAGGCATTTTGAGTCGTCTTTGTGATTTTACAGACTTCTGTTTATTTCGGGTCTTGTCAAAATTTACCAGTTAAGCTACAATTGATAATAATTCGAATTTCTACTTACTGCAATCTTGTGAAGTCAAAAACTTCCGAGCTCATCCAAATGGTGAATTTTCTATTTATAGATATCGAGAAACGGATAGAACTATCACGATAACTTTATCTCGAATGTCAGCTTCGTGCACCATTGAGAAATTTTGAGTTAAAATGTTAGGTTTACAGTGATATTTTTTTCAGGAAACTTTTCACTATCTCGATAAAAATTTCAGGAAACTTTAAGTTATCGCAATAGTTTTCTAAAATTATCATGATAGCTATCTTGTATCTCGTGGCAGAAATATGCCACCATAGAAAAGATAAAACGAGCACCGCATATATCCAACGCTGCGCTGCAGTTTTTCTTTTATTAAAAGCTTTAACTCGAAAAGCGGGCATAACTGTGTATCACTACCTTGAGGGTAGCCATAAAGCGTATTGCTCGTGAATTAATTCCGTTTTGATAGGACTTTCAAAATCCATATTGCATTATTCATATCGTACGTATATACCAGAAAACTGCTACTGGTTTTTTCTCGTTGGAATCGTCGCCCCTCATATCATAAAAGTAAGGCTGAATTCAAAATAAGTTCGACTGTGCGGACTAGCCTGACGTACGCGAAAAAATCGTGTGCTCTAGCAGCTCTATTTGCCAAGAGAGAGAGAAAGAGAGACAGTCAGGCTGTCAGGAAGGCAGGCAGGCAGGCAGGCACATACATACATACAGACAGACAGACAGACAGTCAGACAGACTGGCAGGTAGAGAGAGATAATGATATGTGGGGGAATAAAGACAAATCTACAACATAAATTATAAATGTGAAGACTAAATTACCTTACAAATTTAATTTATAAGATGTACTTATCTGATACAAGCGTTATGAAATTTCGAGATTTTTTTGCGATTATCTAAATACAATCATGAATTGGTACTCCGCAACAAACGTCCATGCCCGGATCGTACAGAGTCTTTACTAGAAAGTTCGTTGTACTAACCCTTAGAGAAATAAACAAACCAACTGGACATCCTCACATAACAATGGATTGCATTTGTAACCGTCCAGGTAAGTAGGTTCGACGGTATCGTGCCACACGATCGGGTCGAAAACCAGATAGGTGCTCAAATAACGACTGATTGTGGTTCTAACTACGAGGTTAGAGTTCTACAGCCATGTACCACACTCGCGGCTCGAAAACCAGATAGATACTCAAGTACAGATTGACTGTGGCTCTAACTCTGAGGTAAGCGAGTTTGACAGTAATGTATCACACTCTCAACTCAAACACCAAAGAGGTACTATATACAGTTGCACTATAGTATAAACTTTGTAGTACGCAAGTTTTACAGTCACTCCCTCGGCTCGAAAGCCAGAAGGATACTCAAAAATAGATTGATTGGAGTTCCAACTCCGTGGTGGGAAAGTTCGACAGTCATGTTCCCCCATCTCGGCTCGAAAATCAGGTAGGTACTCAAGAACATGCTGATTGTGGTTCTGTTTTCGTTGTAAGTGAGTTTGATGGTCACGTGCCCCACTCTAGGCTCAATAACCAGTTAGGTATATATACTTAAGTGCAGATGCACTGTAGTTCTGAACATGTGGTAAGCGAGTTTAACAGCCATGTATTACACCCTCGGATCAAAAACTAGAAGGGTACTCAAAAACAGGTTGACTACGGTTCAAACTTTGTGGTGTCCGTGGCTGTGATGTGGAGCGTCGGCCTCGTAACCAAAAGGTCCCTTGTTCGATACCCGGGAGCGAGTGTCAATTTTGGGATTTTTCATTGGCCCATACATTCGGAGCGAGTACTTGTGTAGTTCCCAGCAAACAGAATCGAGAGAGATCATTATAAGTTGTAAGAACCTGTTTCTCAATCGATGTAAAATAAATATGTTTAAATTAAATCAAACTAGGTGATACGCGAATTCGACTGTCATTTGCCTCAATGTCGGCTCGATAACCATACAGGTACTTAAGAACAGGCTAATTGTAATGCTTACTTCGTGGTGAGCGAGTCCTTATTCGGCTAAGACTCGGGTAATCCGTAATCAATGCGGGGAACCAGCATCTATCGGCCGATCGATTACAGATTACCCGAGTCTTAGTCGAATCCGTACGTTTTTTTGGCGATGAAAGGCGATGTTAAATGAATCCGCATTAGGGTGCCCTATCCGTAAGTAGGCCTACTGATACACTGTAATTCTAAACCTGTTGTGAGCGAGTTTGACAGTCATGTGCCAGATAAGCACTCAAATACAGATACACTGTGGCTTCACAATCCAGATAGTTCTTCATATGTTAACAAAGTAACCGGGAAATATTATTGCACATTGTTTTACAAATGAAATTGAAACACTATATATAACTGTGTATGCGAAACAAAGATAAATGAGCCATGCTCTGTGAAAAGGGAGTTTAATGCATTTGCAAAAAATATCACAGGCTGACATGGGCTTTGCCATTTGTAAGTCTTCTCTTGTCAAAGGACCATTCTACCTCTGGATTCAGTCTGATGTTGGTCAAAATGGATTTTATGGATCCATAATTATGTGATGACTAGCAAGGTATGGTGCACCATGGCGTACATTAAACCCTCTTTTGCAAGAGGATAGCTCAGATATCAATAAGTTCAAGGCTAAACAATTCTACCTTCTCTTACACTCGTATGTATGCAAATATTTCAGTCAGAGTTTAGTATTCATTTAGATCTACCTCAATAATCAACATTTGAAGCAGAAGACCATACAAATATACACGATGAATTAAAATTAAGTTTCACATATAAAAATATGTAGTTAACAATATGACAAAAGGAGAAATTACCCATTAAGAGCAAAGCTTTTCTTCAGTAACATTTTTAAAGTGATAACACGGAAAGAAAGTCGTCTGCGGGGTTCAGTTCAATCGAAAGTTACAAACCATCGTTTAAATTTCCTGTTTAAACACGAGAGCTTGGTGAAAATATATGGCTTTATTACAATCATACACGTAGTAAAAGGGTTATTTTTTATATATGAGCCATGTTCTGTCAAAAGGGGGTTTAATGCATCTTCGTGATACATCGTACTAAGCAAATCATGTTATTACATACTTTAATATTGTCCTCATGTATTTGCACTGGATGAAAGTATGCAATATGAAAAAGTATTGTATACTTTCATCCAGTAATTTTTTTCAGTTTTTGAAATGATGAAATAGATAAAATAAATCAAGGAATTTGATGAAAATACTGTTAAATCACGGAAAATTATGTAAACAATATCAAAGTATATAATAAAAAGGTTATTGCACTTTTATATGGGAATATATTGTGTTGAACTCGTTCTTTTGGCGTAGTTGGCCTCGCAAGCTCGGGCAACTCTACCAAAAGAACTCGTTCAACACAATATATTCCCATGTATGTGCAATAACCTATAACATAATTATGGAGTCAATACTTTTTATGCATTATTAAACCTCTCTCTCTCTCTCTCTCTCTCTCTCTCTCTCTCTCTCTCTCTCTCATAAAGAATTGCTCATATAGAGTCGAAAACCTTTACCATATGAAAAATACTAAGACTTGTCCGAACCGTGCAGATCCAGAGAAGACATCACGACCTGATCTTGATCTGCAAATCCGGCAAACTCGCCAAAAGTTTCATCATCAGTTTAGCGACTATCATTTGCCCTGTATAATTGTATGCAAACGAACATCCTTAAGGAACGTTCATAACAGATACCTAAAGTGAAAACACGTAACGTTACTTGTTTATACGGTTTGATGCAAGAAAACTTTGTGGGGGAAAAAAACCTGCTCGTCCCGAGCAATTGTCTCTTTATGCTGCAATGTTTTCAAAAGTGATCTGCGAAAAAAGTCGTATGTAGGGGGTTTTAAACTGGTAATTTCTATTTGAGATAATTTCAGTGTATTATGCTGACTCCGCTGTTGCGCTTCATACCATGATATCATGTTATATTTTACTTCTCTGCTATATCGACACTTTCTGTAGGCGATTCCATGTAGTCAGTCTGAACACGTTTTATACAACGAGTGGACAGCTTAATTAAATACCGTCGGTATCTCGGATTGAAAACGCAGTAAACGATTGGATTGATAACGCTGTTGGCTAGCACAGAGCTTATGGCGAATCTGTACCAAGCCGTGAGCTCATACTCTATGTTAGTTTTTCTCAATTTTATCAAAGTGGCAACAAAATACGGCACAAAACAGATAAGGAGTCCCACTGAAGCAGCCAACATCATTAAAGTAGTAGAACGTTCAGATTTACTGATGTTTTGTTTGAATTGGACACTGGCTCTTTGGACGGGATCTGGGATTGATCTGGAGCTTTTCCGGGAACCATCGCTTGGACTGTCGGGAACATCGTTCGAGTACACTCGTAAATTGACGTCACTTTTAAAGACTTTTTCCTCCATATGCTTTCTGTGTTTATACAGGCTGTAAATAATTCCAACGTATGTAAATATCAGAATGACAAAAATAAGTGACACGATAAAAGCGTCAAGGATGTGAGACGCCCTAACTGCCCATTCTAAAGCCTCACTTCTCGTATTCATACACAAACGTCCCTCAACAGTGATATCAGAAATTGTGACGTTCACAGCGAAACTATCATACGTCAAAAAGTCGCGTGATGAAATCACACCGGAAACAAGAGTTAACGCCAAAGATATTCGCTTTGCTGTAGTACATGTAAACTGTTCTCCAAATGGACGACAAATCTTTTTAAATCTATCAACTGCCACTGCGCTTAAAATCGACACAGATAAAAGAATTCCCCAGTGATAAATGAAGTACGAAGCTTTACACAGGAACTTATTCGTATATACTGAAATATTTACAAACAGCTGGGCCACGTACAGGGATATCAACAAACAGACGATCAGATCGATCACAGCCAAAACGGTAATAAACATTTCAGTGGACGATTTCTTCTTTTTATGTCCAAAGTAGGCGGTGGCGGTAACATTTCCGGTGATACCAAGAAGTGCCAGTAGGATTAGAAATACTATAACAGGAATATATGACGTCAGCAGGTCCTGCGCAACTTTCTGTAACAGTTCGTTTGCATCTGTTTCATTTGACATCCTTGGGATATCTGGAAGAAAAGAATATTTACTTTATTTAGAAAAAAAAAATAGGCCAGTTGTTACCATATCGCAATTAAAATATTGTTTTAACGAATCAAAGGAGGGAGGACTTTTGAAAACTTTGATGAAAAAAAGAGAAAATGCTGGAAACCAGCATTTTCTCCGTTTCCCTCAATGTTTTCCACTCTCCAAAAGGGCACATCATAGTTTGAGCCATACTTAATTTGACTCCTGTAAATGCTTTCAATTTGGACAAGTCTAAAATTCCTTTGTCTGGCAAAGAGTTGCATACAAGTAAAATTGACCTAACACAATTGCCAGAAAAAGGTGACTATTTGGTATGAAAAAGAAAATCATGAATGATGATTTGACTGCGAAACTACAAACATACCACGTACTTTATTTCATATCGCTCAAATCTGCGATCATTAAAACTATAGTCCAGCAGTTCTTATAGACACCTTCTTCACGTATATGAAATGTAATTATCCATAGCAACACAATAACGGTTATACCGTTACAAACAGGATTAGAAATACTCAGAAAAACTATCAAAATTGGAAACATTCCTTATATGCCTACAGGTAAATGTTACCCATTTTAAGCATCATCATTGAAGTCGCCTTAGAATGATCAGATTTTTGTTCAGATTTTCTAAAACACCAATGCATGCACGTCACGTTAATAACGTCATTTGCGGTACATGACGTTAATAACAAATGCAGGCAGTGTAAATCCAAGATTGTACAATCTGATTTTAGAATTTACAGCATGGGAAGTTGATCAGAAACCTGTCGTTTCGTTTTCAGCTCTCGAAAAAGTCAAAGTGATTAACCCTTTACCACACAATTCCCAGTTTTAACGACCTTAAGGAAGAAACCCGAAGAAAACATTATGGGAAAAGGGAAATATGCTGGTACTAGCATTTTCTCCTTTTCTTAAAATTGTTCCTATCATATTACACGTTCTGGCATTTGAATCGCATTTAAATTTTCATTTGTAAATGCTTTCAATTTCGATAACTCACAAGTGTTGTTGTTTGGTAACATGTATAAGGAGATAAGATAAAGGCGAATGAGTTTTAACGAGAATTGTGGCATGTTAACCGATAATAAATCTAGACGGGGACTTCCTGCAAAAAAAGGAAACAGTCGAATTACAAAACTATGGTGACATATTTCTGCCACGAGATACGAGATAGCTATCATGATAATTTTAGAAAACTATCGCGATAACTTAAAGTTTCCTGAAAATTTTATCGAGATAATGAAAAGTTTCCTGAAAAAAATATCACGATAAACCTAACATTTTAACTCAAAATTTCTCAATGGTGCACGAGATAAAATTATCGTGATAGTTCTATCCGTTTCTCGATATCTATAAATAGAAAATTCACCATTTGGATGAGCTCGGTAGTTTTTGACTTCACAAGATTGCAGTAAGTAGTAATTCGAATTATTATCAATTGTAGCTTAACTGGTAAATTTTGACAAGACCTGAAATAAACAGAAGTCTGTAAAATCACAAAGACGACTCAAAATGCCTCCTACGAACACTTTAAAACCATTGAGGGAAAAGGCAAATTCATAACGTTGTAGACGAAGATGTTCCGAAACCGTATCTAATTACAAATACCGTGAATGTCAGTTGTGGGCACGAAAGCAAAAAAAAAAGTCATGATAACAGTTAGAATTATCGCGATATTTTTATAGTGAAAATTTTTATTATCTAGATAATATTTCCAGGAAACTTTGTTTTATCACGATAGTTCTCTTAAATTATCGCAATAGTTATCTCGTATCTCGCGGCAGAAATATGCCACCATACAAAACACATAAAAATCTAGTGCCCTACTTTAAAATTATTCCCTACGGCCGATGTAATTTTTGTTTCTGCAGCGGACCAATTTTGAAAACGTCGTAGCAAAAGAACAAATTAATCTGAACGAGCGGAAGTTTTCAATATCGTCTGCTGTAATTTTGTTTGATATGAGGTAACAAATGGTCCCTTTACCACACAAACGAAGTGTAGACTTGTCCAAATTTTAGGTATTTGCAGACGACAATTAAATATAGCTTAAATGATGGAATCTGTCTTTGATAGGGTAGGAAACATTGTTGGAAAAGGAGAAAATGCTGGTTACCAACATTTTCTCCTTTTCCCACAATGTTTTGACGGTCCGTATTCATCAAACATCCTTAAGAACATTCTTGATCTAAGTCTGGGTTTAGAAAGTAACACAACTTCAGGCTAGCTATTTGGTTCAGTCAATCAGTGTTACCTTCAAATTTAGAAATTTCTGTAGAATAAGAGTAAGAATGTTCTCAAGAACAGTTCGTGTAAAAGGACCCAGGCTTCTTCCTAAGGGTCTTTAAAACTGAGGATTGTGTGGTGAAGGGTTTAAATAATCAGAAGAAACTATCAGTTCAAGCATCATGGGAAATTTTAGCAAAAAGGAGTGGGTGTTGTGGGCGTTAGAGAGGGAGTGGGTTGGTAAACCCTTTGCCACATAATCCGGTATTTTCACGACCCTGAGGCATGAGCCCGAGGATGGAGCTCTTTATTGTGTAAAAAGGAGAAAATACTGGTAATCGTGTTTCCTTTCCAAACACTGTTTTTACCCTTTCAGGGCCCCATTTAATTTTTCGTCTTCGCATGCTTTCGATATGACTAAGTTTACAATTTTGTCTTTTTTGATAGGCTACAAAAATATACTCGACCTCTTGGAATGGCTAAAAGATACATCTATACTCGTTTTTAGGCAGGTTTCAGCCAGTTTTTAACCCCTTTCATCCATATCTTTTGGAAATATGATCATTATTGTATCTTCTTGCCGAATTTTACCCCCGTCGGCTGTAAGATTGCATAGTTTACGACGGATAGATAATACATTCCATGTTTTGGAGCCCTTCAGAGAAATCGCTGTTGTCAATCGCTGTTGTCATTTCCTGATTTAAATAAGGACAAATCCCTTGTGTTTGTCTAGGCCATACACCATATACATTGGTAATTTATCTATGTTTACACAACTGAGCCACTCTACAATCTTTCAAGTTTACACAGGTTTCTTTCGTTCCCTAGCTGTAAGGATTTATCTTAAAATCCACTGAAACTCGCAAGGATTTTCATAAAACAGGTTTGAATAAAAAAGAGGACGGTATAGATCCAAGATCAGACTGCACGTTATGTGCAGTCTGATCTTAGATTTATGCCGTCCGCGAAAGGCCCCGCTGTTTTCGGCTAAGGCACTGAAACGGTCAACGACTGGGATTTGCAACTAGGATGTTCCGACTTCGGACCCTGCTTGATTCAGACATTCGTGACAAGACGCCTTTACCTAGCTGTATACTTGAAACTTGAATATTTGATTGAACGCCTATTTCTACGTATAAAATTCATACTTAATGTCGTTGTACAATGAATATAACATTAAAAATACACACAAACCTTAATATTTAAAAGTCAGGAAAATATTGTGGAGATGACAGTCTGTTATAAAATTGTATGATTTCAATTTACATGCATTTTAACAACCGCTTTGTTTACTTTAAACAGCTATTATTACTTTAAAAGGGAAATAAGTCATCTTGATTATCTATAGATCTAGTATACAACGAAGTTTCCAAAGTAATCTGCTGTAAAATCTGTTTCTATAGGTAAAGAGTTTATAGTCATTTTCAACATTATTTCATTTATATGGCCGCGGCCAGCGCACCTATCTATGCTTTCCCGAAGTTTCTGTTACCAGTACTCCGCACAATATTCTTTCTAAGCCTCTGGCTGCTTTTCCACATAACCATCGTCGAAATAATGACTATCTGTGAGACAGGAATACATCCTGTCGCAATGAATATCATAAATTCTCGCAAAGAAATTGGCTGAGCTGGCAATTCGAACTAGCGACTCCCATAGTCTCAAGTCCTGGACGCTACCGACTGCGCTGTCGGAACTCGGCCTTGTCTTTGCAGACAGTACAGATCACGATCAACATGAAGAAATAAGTCGAGTCTGATCTTGGACCTGCACTGTGCGAGATTATTAGATATTCATGGACAAAACTTCAAAAGTGTTTAACCACAATCCAGACTTTTCACGACCCCAAAGAAAAAGGCCTTTGAAAAGATTGTGCAGAAAGGAGAGAAAAGTGGTAACCAACATTTTCTCCTTTCCCCACAGTAATTTCTACGCTTTCCAAAACAAATTTCGATATTTTTTTTTGAGTCACATTAGTTTTCATTTTGTCGTCTGCAAAGCGCAGTCAATTCGTACCTGTATAAAATCGAGTGTAAAGAGTTAAAACTGACTGAATATTTCACTTATCTGACAACCAAAGGGTAATTATTACACAAGATAACAAACTCATGCTGAAAATACATGCCGTTCACCCTTTGCTTACCGATCATGATTCTATATGTCTTTGCAGACAGAGAAGATCAAGATCAGACTGCACAGAGCTTGCAGTCTGATCTCTGATTTGCATTATCTGATACGCCTATAATCTTCGGACGAACTTATGGAATATTGTGATATTTGGGTCTAGGCAATTGGTTAAATTCGCCCATTAGCCCTTAGGCTGCTAAGTGCGACTCACTGACCTTTAGCGGACACTGTAGATCAAGATCAGACTGCACGGAAAGTGCAGTCTGATCTTTGATCTACACTGTCCGACAATGACATTATTCCCTACTTCCCCCCCCCCCCGAAAAAAAACAACCTTTAAATAGAAAAATTTAGAGGGTTTACCGTCGGTTTAAAATTTTCAATTACTTATTAACATAAGAGTTAAATTACTAGCAGTTTGTGACTTCACACATTACTGCACTTGCTGTTTTAGGCCTATCCTAAACTGCTATGTACAACCACCGTAAAGGTGTAAACATTACAAGGAAAAGATATGCATCACTTTTACGTAATATGGAATACATCGTCGTAAAACCAAATAAGGTAAAATATTGCAAGAAAAAGGAGAACATCACTTTTACACAATATGGAAAACACTGTTGTACAACGGGCAACTACTTCTTACAACTAATTGCTTCTTTTCGCCTAAAATTTTCAAGATTTATAGCAGGGGCATGAAAATTCGTTTTTGTACAGAAATAAGACAACCATTTTTTATTAAACATATTAGACACGTTGTGTGAAAGGGGGGTTTAATGCAACTTGCAAAACATTATCGATTCTGGTCAGTCTGTGCAATCACAAACAGACAAACAAACAAACAAACAGTATTTTCAAAAACCTTATTTCTAATGGACGTTATACAGCTAGAGTGTAATACAGGGTTAACTTAACACGTGAAAGTATGTGGAGCTTTTCAATGAAATTATTTCCTGATGTTTATTTTCCCCCGAAACAGGGTGCTTGTTTCACATCTTCACGACAACAATGAATTATAAACATGATGTACATGTAGATTTGTTCATGAATGGTATTTAGCACCGTTTTCAACATTAATCTATATCGCAGCTCCCAGTGCACCTACATGACTTTCCCTACAATATTCTCCTCAGACCACCAACTGCTTTCCCGTATAACCAATGATGTGCGGTGAGAGAGGAAGGAATCCTGTCGCAATGACTATCATCAGTCCTCGAAAAGAAATTCGACTGGCTAGGGATTCGAACCAACGACCATCTAGTTTCCAGTCCAGTACACTTCTGACTGCTGAACTGGTGTCAGCGAGGCACATGTAGAAAGAACACACATTACAATGCATGCCGATGTAATTTGTAAGTAATTCAAAGGAAGACTGTACAGACCGTGACACAGTATAATGAGCTTTGGAACAATGGGTTTTACTGTATCTCCGTGATACATTGTACCACGGAAGTTCCATTTTGTCTACCAACCGACTGAATCATGTGATACACTTGTCCTTTGACATGCCGAAATTTGATCAGTAGCAAAAGGTTTCGGGTCATGTCAGCCTGTCACCGTGTTGACTGCGCAGGCTGACCTGGGTCTATGTTTTTGCAAATGCATTAATACTTCTTTTCACAGAGCAAAGCTCATTATGATCGTAAAATACATCAGCGGATATTTTCAAATAGATACACTGGTAAACACAACTTTGAAACTGCAATATTTGAATTGTTACTTGATAGTTTGTCTGTTGCTTATCGTCGTTTTCAACATTATTTCAGTTACAGCAAGCAAATTTTCTGTGATAGTGAGCGCAAATCATATTGACATATAATAATAATGATAACACCCGACCCCATTTTGATTGATTTTCGTTTATTTACCATCGCCACCGGTTGCTCATATGGGCTATGCCCCCAGGAGACTGTTAGTTTTGGGGATATAGAGCAGGATGCAAGACGAAACCCGTCCTTAGTTACGCGTGGTTCTTCAACGTCCTCAGTGTACAGCTACGTCACACGGGACCTCGGTTTTAGTTGACCAGCCGTGGGTACCGAACCCTCACCCTCAAGTGGTAAGAGATTTGACGTTAACAAGTCTCATGCTCTAGCCTACTACCTGACTTACTGGGGCTGGTTACCCCGCTCTATGTCATTTTCAAATGTTTTTTCAACACTAAAAAAAAGATTATATAGCATTTTCCGAGCTACATGTATATCCTGGCGAACAGTTCACCTATCAATGATTACCTGCAGTCTCATAAGCAAGTACTTCCTTCTATAATTATGGATCAACAAAATCTATTTTGGTTTGATACAGTAACTGACTGAATGACGAGGTAAAATAGCCCTTTGACCGGTAGACAAATGACCAACAGCAAAACCTTTCGCCCCAGGTCAGCCTAGGCGAACTGTGCAGGCTGACCTGGGTCGATACTTTTTGAAGATGTATTGAAACCCGCTTTTCACAGAGCAAAGCTCATATACAACATCTTATGGCTTATGGGAGGTTTTGTATTACATATTCTGTCATTGTCAAGTTATGTCTTTCGATTTTCGATTTTTCTGCTGAAAGACGGGGAATTAGTCCGTAGGCTGATGATCGCGACTCACCAACCGTTTGCGGACAATGTAGATCAAGATCAGACTGCACAAAACCTGCAGTCTGATCTTTGATCTACACTGTCCGATAAAGAGATATTTCTCTCTTTCCCCACCCCATTCCCCCCTCCCCCAAAAAAAAAATAACTTTGAAATGGCAACCTTTGGATTTTTACTAAGCACTTGTTTATCATTTAACTTACACAGCAGTATAAGGGTTAAAAAGGAAATAAAAAACATTATATATAAAAAACACACATGATACACAGTTAAAAGCAATAACGCTCTTTATAAATATATACCCCCATTTTTTCGGCTCATGAATTTTTTTTTTTTTTTTTCTACTGCATAATTATTCTACAATTGTCAAGTTATTTCTATAGATTTTCGACTTTCCTGTTGATATTAGCGTTAAGCCACATGTATCTTTACATCTATATTGTATACGTTCCCACACCTGGTTATTTTAATTTCAAACCGTTAAAAGTTTTAGAAAATACCACACTATCTTTATAAACGTAGTCTTCATCCCTTTACAAAGCCAAAAACAATTTCATAGAGCTTTTGCGGACAATATTGATCAAGATCCGACTGAACAGAACATGCAGTATGATCTTGGATCTAAACTGTACAGTTTTTTGTATCATATTCTAGTCAATGCTACCTTGAAATTGCAACGATTCAGATTTTTGTACAAAATTTGAATGAGCAGTTTATTTATTAAACTCTTTACCACACAACCCGGCCGAATTTTAACGACCCCGAAGAATAGAAGTTTTGGAAACATTGTGGGAAAGGGAGAAAATGCTGGTAATTAGCATTTTTTCCATTCCTCACAATGTTTTCTACTATTCCAAAGATATATCAGATCATTTGAGAAGCAGCGAACTTGTCGTCTGCAAACAATTTGAATTTGGATGAGTCTAAAATTTGGTCGCCTGCATACAGAGTGAACGCAATGTAAAGGGTGACAGCGCTATACACCAACATATAAATATAGAGATATCGAATGCATAATGATTCACCCAGTATCACTGCGTACCTTGGTAGGGCTAGATATACCCCATGTACCAATGGGCTATCCTTAACCACTGAGCCAAGCCCAGCTCGGAGCTCAGTGAGTGACGCACAGACCTTTACCTTCTCCCATGATTGATTGGTTGATTGGCTGATTGATTGTATGGTGGTTAAAGCTATTTTCAACATTATTTCAGTTATATCGAGGCGGCCAGAGCACCTATCAATGCTTTCCTGGAGTTTCTTTTACCAGTACTTCGCACAATATTCTTTCGAAGCTAATTGGCTGCTTTCCCACATAACCTTCGTCGAGACAGTGGTCAGCCGTGAGAGAGGAATTAATCCTATCACAACGACTATCGTCAATCCTCGAAAAGAAATTGGCCGACCCGGGGATCGAACCAGCGACCCCCTGTTCTACCAGCATTTTCTCCTTTTCCCACACTGTTTTCAAAAAGTCCTATTTCTCAAAGGGTTATAAATCGGGTTTGTTTAGAAAGGGGCTTAACTCAGAGGTCGCTCGTCCGATCCCCCAGCTCGAAAGAGTGCTTTACTCGAAAGGTTGATGATAATCATTGCGAGGGCATTCTTTTCTCTCTCATCGGCGCTGGACATTGCTTCGGTGGTATTTATGTTGCTAAGCATCCAGTGCTTTGGCAAGAAAGCTGTGGCTAAAGAAACCATATTCAAGCTGGGTTAGGTGCACTAACTGCAGCAATATAAGTCAAATAATGTTGAAAACACCAAACAACCGATAAAGGATTTAAAAAAAATCTTCGAGCCAGGACCCCGATAAAGAGAGAGAGAAAAAAAAAACCATTGCAAATAGGTTAGTGCATTGCATGCGGTAACATTCTTCAAATGCCGTTCAAATGGTGAATAAAACATTCATGTACATTGTTTAATCTTTACCCTGTGCAGAGCTCGGTAGCGAAGTCAGCAACGTACATGACTTGAGAATAGGGGGTCACCGGTTCGAATCCCCAGCTCGACCAATTTCTTTCAGAGGAGTGATGATAGTCATTGCTACAGGGTGTATTCTTTTCTCAACGCTGATAATTGTTTCGACGATGGTTATGTGGGAAAGCAGCCAGTGGGAAAGAATAATGTGCAAAGTAGTGGTAAGAAAAGCTCCAAGAAAGCGTGGATACGGATGTACTAGCCGCCGTGATATAAACTGGAATTAAGTTGAAAACTGTTTTAAACATCATACGAAAACACTATACCCTGTCGAATTATGATTGTTGACTACAAGTATATTTCAAAAATAGCTTTCGTCAAGTTCAATGATTTCAAAATCAGATTTGTAATATGACTGAAAACTTTAATGGAAAAGCGGAAAGTGTAGAAAAAATATGGTCCGCATTCTAAGTCTGATTCTAGATTTAGAAAGAAACACAATTTTTGATTGGTCAAACCATGTAAGATATGCTCCGGAAAAAAGAGGTTTATGCATCTCCGTGATGTATTTTACCACGCAAATCATTACATAACTAAGGATCCACGCAATATTGACAAAATCTAGAAGTAGAATGGTCCTTGGTCATATATAAAGTTTCGACAATATCAGTGTGCGGGGACAGTAGTAGTATAGGGAGTCTCTTTGTACATCAGACAGGCCTGGTCTGATGTACAAAGAGACGTCCCTGTAGTCCCTACGTTGCCTACCTTACAGAGAATTTGTCCCAGTTTGCCTACCCTGAAAGAATTTACATTATATCACTTTTACAAAAAATGCCCAAAAAATACCCAGTTTGCCTACCCTGATACCCGGAGTGTCTATACTCAGAATTCAAGATGGCGGACGTTTGGAGGCAAACTGGGTACAAATCCCTCTCAGGCTAGAACCCGGGGTCGAGTAAACGATAAAGTCCGAGAATCCGCATGAAAATGTTACTATAAATAGAACATTTATTTCGCAATAAAAAGCTAAGTATTGCCCACCGAGGGGAACCCAGCATAACCATTGAGTTGGACTTAGTTTTTTCTGCATCTATGAATGATTTCTCTCTCTAAAAGCCTGAATACTGAGTTGGACTTAGACTTTTTTCTGCATCTATGAATGATTTCTCTTTCTAAAAGACTGAGCACTGAGCCGGACTCAGTCTTTTTTCATCCTATGAATGATTTCTCTAAAAGACTGAGCACTGAGTTGGACTTAGTCTTTTTCTAAGTTTTTTACTCTTCGGAGTGTAACTCTCTGGAGTGTAACTCTTTGGAGTGTAACTCTTCTAAAAGAAATGACAATTTTGAAGAAAGATAGAACTTTCGTGGTAGATGGTTAGTCCTGAAAAGGACTGTTGGGTTAGCTCTGAAAAGAGCTGTGACAATTTGAAGAAATGACAACTTGAAGATAGAACTTTCGTCTGACAACTTGAAGATAGAACTTTCGTCTGGCAACTTGAAGATAGATCTTTCGTGGTAGATGTTTAGTCCTGAAAAGGACTGTTGGGTTAGCTCTGAAAAGAGCTGTGACAATTTGAAGAAATGACAACTTGAAGATAGAACTTTCGTCTGACAAGTTGAAGATAGAACTTTCGTCTGACAATTTGAAGAAATGACAATTTGAAGAAAAGATAGAACTTACGTCTGACAATTTGAAGAAAGATAGAACTTTCGTGGTAGATGGTTAGCCCTGAAAAGGGCTGTTGGGTGTCCTAAAAAGGACCTGGTTTGGAGGCTGTGTTTTTAAGCACAACCTCCAACCTTTCTGCAGGCTGGGCAGCTATTCGCTGCCCGCCTCTTTAGCCTTTTCAGCTGCTGTGCGTCAAGATTATACTCCAGCGAGAACGGTGGCTCGTTGTCCTCGTTCCAATTTTCAGTAGAAGGCACAATGAACTCCTTTTTCTCCTTCTTTTTTGCGGATAGCAGTGCAATTTCCCAAAAATCCATATCTCTAATCGAACACTCCATTTTGCATCGACTTGAAGAAAATGAACGATGTGCGGGAAATATCGCTGGGTTTTATAGCTTTACAGACGGATTGAACTAGTTGACCCATGACGTCATTTTCTCCTATGTTTTTCCCGCGTCGGCGTTTCATGCTGTTTTGGCTCCAAATTAATGTTATCCAATCAGAATTATCGTTGTTTTTCTAATACTAAATGTTTTATTGTTGACCAATCTATAGTTTTGTTACATTTTCTTGTTCGGGTTAGAAAAAACTAGAGTTTGACTATCCTATGACTTTTTTTGATTATGAGTCTTCTGACAAAATGAAAAGAAAGATGTTTTTTTTAGATAGCTAGCCCTGAAAAAAGGGTTGCTGTTTTTTGTACAGAATACACTTTTTTATCCTCCCCTCTTTCTTTCGATTGATTCCATTTTATCTAGCATTTGCATCAGATGCTCAATTTCATGCCTGATATATCTGAAACGTTCTCTTTCGTCTAACCAGAAGAGCAATGAGAGAAAAAATGTCAATCCAAACATTATGGGATACTGAGCCAGCTTTTACGATATTTAATGGTGAATGAGAAAAAATAATCAAGAGTTTACTGTTTTATATGTGCAATGGGTCACTTTTTTAGGCTTTTTTTGATTTTATCCCTATATCGCTGAGATGGACTTAGTTTTTTCTACATCTATGACTGATTTTTTCTCTAAAAGCTTGAGCGCTGAGTTGGACTTAGTTTTTCTGCATCTATGGATGATTTCTCTCTAAAAAGTCTGACCACTGAGTTGGACTTAGTTTTTTTAACCATATGCTATTAGGATTGCTTTATTGTTTACTTCTATCCACTACTTGACCTTTAAGTGGTTTTTCTCTAAAAAGTCTGACCATTGAGTTGAACTTAGTTTTTCTGCATCTATGAATGATTTCTCTTTCTAAATGCCTAACCACTGAGTTGAACTTAGTTTTTTCTTCACCTATGAATGATTTTTCTCTCTAAAAGCCTGAGCATTGAGTTGGACTTAGTTTTTTCTTCACGTATGGATGATTTCTCTTTCTAAATACCTAACCATTGAGTTGAACTTAGTTTTTTTGTATCTATGGATGATTTCTCTTTTTAAATGTCTGACTACTGAGTTGGACTTAGACTTTTTTCTACATCTCTATGGATGATTTCTTCTCTCTAAATGTCTGACCATTGAGTTGGACTTAGACTTTTTTCTGCATCTCTATGAATGATTTCTCTAAAAGACTGAACAGTGAGTTGGACTTAGTCTTTTTCTGAGTTTTTTACTCTTTGGAGTGTAACTCTTTGGAGTGTAACTCTTCTAAAAGAAAGAAGTTTGACAATTTGAAAAGATAGATCTTTCGTGGTAGATGATTAGCCCTGAAAAGGGCTGTTTTTAGAGAAGGGCTGATTTTTGAAAATGTTTATTCAGTATCAGCATCAGTCGATTCGCTGTCTGACTCACTCCTTTCAGCGGCGATTTGCTCGCGGAAAAGACGGTCTACCTGCTCAGTTTTTGAAATAACATACTGAAAATACATTTCAAGCATGCCCTCAATAATGAGTTCCTCCATCCGAAGGTTATAACAGAACACCCTGTTATTAGCAAGCTGAGCCCTCTCGTATCGTCTTCTCACTCCAACTAAGCGTTGTTGCAGTAAAACGATTTGCCTCTTAACTCTTGTTATCTTTCGTGCAGCATCCATCCAAGTGAACCGCATGTCGAGTGATGGTCTTGAAGCCATTGTGAAAAAATGAAATGTATGGAAAATAAATCGCAGAGATTTATAGCTTTTCAGACGGATTGAACTAGTTGACCCATGACGTCATTTTCTCCTATGTTTTTCCCGCGTCAGCGTTTCATGCTGTTTTGGCTCCAAATTAATGTTGTCCAATCAGAATCACCGTTTTATTTCTAATACTAAATGTTTTCTTGTTCGGGTTAGAAAAAACTAGAGTTTGACTATCCTATGACTTTTTTTGATTATGAGTCTTCTGACAAAATGAAGTTTTTCTGCATCTATGAATGATTTTTCTTTCCAAATGTCTGACCATTGAGTTGAACTTAGTTTTTTCTTCACCTATGTATGATTTCTCTTTCTAAATGCCTAACCATTGAGTTGAACTTAGTTTTTCTCATCTATGGATAATTTCTTCTCTCTAAATGTCTGGCCATTGAGTTGGACTTAGACTTTTTTTTACATCTATGAATGATTTCTCTTTCTAAATGCTTAACCACTGAGTTGAACTTAGTTTTTTCTGCATCTATGGATGATTTCTTCTCTCTAAATGTCTGACCATTGAGTTGGATTTAGACTTTTTTCTGCATCTATGAATGATTTTTTCTTTCTAAAAGACTGAACACTGAGTTGGACTTAGTCTTTTTCTGAGTTTTTTTTTACTCTTTGGAGTGTGGGCCTTTGGAGTGTAACTCTTTGGAGTGTAACTCTTCTAAAAGAAAGAAGTTTGACAATTTCAAGAAATGACAATTTGAAGAAAGATGGATCTTTCGTGGTAGATGGTTAGTCCTGAAAAGGACTGTTGGGTTAGCTCTGAAAAGAACTGTTGGGGTAGCCCTGAAAAGGGCTGTTTTGTTTTGGAGGCTGTGTTTTTTCTCTACCGACAGCTTTTCTTTGGCTTTTTTGGGATCTTGAAATCAACGTGATTATCTCTGTTTTTCCCGTATTTGCCCTGGCCTGTCATTATTGGTGTAGTTGGCTTTTGATCAACTCGCTGTTTCTTGTGGAGATGGCTATCGTTTTCCTCAGATTTCCGTTTTCTTGGCTTTGTTATTCTTGGTTGTTTTTCCTTTGGCTGATTTTTCTTCACAACAGTTACGATAGAGTCCACTAAGTTGTGAAGATTGGTTTTATCAAACTCAAACTCCACAGGGATCTTCACAGGAACTGGTGAAATGCGCTGACTCTGTTGGCGTAGTGTCTCAATATTTTTACTGAGCTGCTCGGTGTTTGTGTTTAAAGTTTTAATCTCCTCCAAATTTTGGTTAAAAGTCTCCAGTTGTTCTAAGATCCGAGTCATCATGGCATCTTGTTTTGAATTTAACTGTTTCATCTCTTCACAAATGTTGTCCAACACCGTCGGTGGGTTGATAATTGTCGAATTTATAACTGATGAAAGAATGTCTCCATTGTTTTCCACTGGTGGAAAATCGTCCAAGTTGATTTCATCTAAGTTGTGCTTCATATTGAAACTGCTTCCGAATATTGACACTGCTTTCGAAGTGTTCGTTAGCTGAGAGTCAAAGAAATGGTGAATGTATGGAAATAACGCTGGGCTTTATACGTTTACAGAGGATTGAAAATTTTAAAGAGCGCGGACCTGGCCGAAAACACCAGGATTGTACTGTGTGACACCGAATTAGGAGTGGTGAAAAAACACCGATATAACCATCGATTTGATTGCACAATGTTAATGAAACGCCGACGCGGGAAAAACATAGGAGAAAATGACGTCATGGGTCAACTAGTTCAATCCTCCTGTAAAGCTATAAAACCCAGCGATATTTTACATAAAAACATATTTGTTGCAGGATGGTTCGAATTCTTGTGTGCCCTCACTGCGCAAGCAGATGCCAGATAGAGTGTGGAAAATGTTTTGCCATACTTGAGTATCTTGGGCAGAAACATAATTGTCCAGATACAGATGAAGGATTTTACGATGATGATGAAGGTTCATCGACTTGCTGTGAACACTGTGGGTGTGAAATCACCCCAGTGGATCGGCTAGAAGAGTCGTAGAGCTCGATGTTATCGTGAAATCCTTAAAAAAGCCCTTTTCAGGGCTAACCATTTAGCACGAAAGATCTTTCTTTTCAAATTGTCAAAAGTAAAAAGACTTACAGTCAAAACTAGAAAAAAGTCAAAAGTAAGAAGTAATTATTTTCATGTTTTTATTTTCAAAAGAACTTATGTACAATGAAAAAATCAAGTCATGATCTGTAAAAGACAAAAAATGAATGAACTGTAAAGACAAAAATGAATGAACTGTAAAGACAAAAATGAATGAACTGTAAAGACAAAAAAATGAATGAAAAAATCAAGTCAGTCTTTTTTGTTTAAATTCAATATTGTGTTGAAATCTTTTTTCACTCAGTATGTTTTCTTTTTTTCTTCGGGATGTCAGATTCACATTTGGTTTTACGTTTTCTTTTCCTTTCGTTGTTTTTTAATACCATATCTGGACAGATTTTACCCTTGTGTTTTGTTGATTTGCAAAAGAAACAGTTCTTTGTTACTCGTTTTTTCTTCTTTTCGTTGTTTTGCTGTTTTTCCTCTCCGTACGAACAACCCGGTTCTGCAGAAAATTCGTTTTTTAGATCCAAAGTTTGTTGTTTTCTTAGATTATCGCTTGTAGATATTTTTTTCTCTACCTGTTCTGTTATTTTGCAGATTTCTGATTCGGTGATAGCCATTGTGTCGCTCTGCATGTCTACGGTCTGAGTTTCAATGGATGATGTAGCTTGTGGTGAACTTTTTTTCCATGTATTTTCGCTGTAGAATGAATTTAGTGTCCCGACGAATTTCATATGTTGGAGACCGTCAACGTTGTAAAACGATGGTAAAATTTCGATGTCATGACTGTGTGGATTCACGTAGACAAAAACAAATGTTCCTATCTGATTTTCTTTTTCTGGACATTCTTTGGCCCAATGTCCTGCTTCGTTGCATGTAAAACAAATATTTGTTCTCTCACCATTCACCCCATATCGTTTGTCAATCGTCGCTTGATCCATAACTCTGTATCTGGTAGTACGGTAAACATCTTTTTCTTCTAAATGTTGGTGGGATAAAAATGATCCCACATAGTTTCCGATATGTTTAACATCATACTTTGATGGTATATTGCTGATCTCATAATCGTAGGTGTATGGATTAACATACAGATGCACCCTCTTTCTAAGTGGTGATGTATTTTGCAGCTTTAACTCGCTCATATTCTTTTATCAACTGTAGTGTCTGAGATTGAGTAGGAGAATGGTTAGATTTTCACAACTGTCGTCTCTATTTATACACTGTTGCAACGGAGAGGCTATATAAATTGTTAGTTTTTCTCACTTCTGCATTATTGTCTTTTCACTCAGAGCTAAAACGATGGGTAAAAGAAAAAGAATAATAACCTATTCAAACAGCGAAAGTGATGATGAGGTATTTCCACCAACAAAAAAGAAAAAAACTAGACCGTTGAAAGAAGAAAGTGACAGTGACGATGAGATATTTCCACCAACAAAAAAGAAAAAAACTAGACCGTTGAAAGAAGAAAGTGACAGCGACGATGAAAGTATCAACTCTAGCTTAGACATGAAAAGTCTATATGATTTAACAGAAAGGGGTAATAAGAAGTCAAGAAAATTTAAAGCAGAATCACATGTGCTGACGCTGAGTTTTAAGAAATTTAAAGAAATATCACCTCAGAGACTACTTGGATTATTTGACGATGTTACCCATGAAATCATTCGAAAGTTAAATGCTAACCCGACGGACATGAATAGAATTACCATCAATCATCCTTCGTTGGAAATGGGAATCCATATTCCTTTTTTATTCACAGAACAGTTGCAAGGTGAAACTATGTTGAATGAAATTGAACGAGTTCAACAATCGAATACAGATTTCGTCTTGAACGATAGATTCATGACATTTGACATTACACATACAATACCACCAAGTGGTAGCGGAAAATATAGAGCATCATCTGAATTAGATTCAAAGTTTTTTGCCCAGAAGAAAAAATCCATTATTCAAATTAGCAATCATGACCAACTATGTTTTGCAAGAGCCGTTGTCGTGGGAATTTGCTACAGTGAACGTGAAAACACCGAAGTATGGAATAGAAAATGGCGTCGTATTTGTCGTTCAGACCTCACTCTTCAAAAGACTGAAGCTGAGAAATTGTTAAATGAAGCTGGAGTTTCACCAACACAGCCTGTAGGAATTGATGAATACAAAAAAATTCAAGCATTCTTGTATGAAAAAGGCTATGTCATTAAAGTTCATCAACAGCATTCAAAAGTGGAAAAAATATTTGAACATCCAGAAGTGAAAACCAATAGTAAGATCATACATTTGTACTTTCATCAAAAACATTATGACTACATCAAATCTATCAAAGGTTTTTTTTGTTGTGTATATTATTGTGAGTTCTGTGATGTGGGTTACTCTCAGCGGGAAAGTCATGCTTGTTCAAATATCTGCAAAGGTTGTTGGCGCAAAGGAAAATGTCCATCAGAATTTAAAGAATATGTTTCCAGTGATTGTAGTAGACGATTTTTTAGTGCTGAATGCTTTGAAAATCACAGAATTGTTCAAGGTAAAGAAAAGAAATCCATTTGTGAATTAGTGAAACTCTGTTCGAAATGTGGTGTACAATATCTTGTCAGAAAGAAAAATCATGTTTGCAATGGAAAGAAAAGGTGTCATATCTGTAAGAAAATTGTTAACTTTTCTCATCGATGCTATATTCAGCCTTACCAAAGTAAGTTGAACCATGACAGCGATGACGAGACGAGTTCTTCTGTAGTCAAAAAACCACAGTTTATTTTCTTTGATTTTGAATGCAAACAAGACACAGGGGCGCACATCCCGAATTATTGTATTGCACACAGAGCGTGTGATGAATGTATCGATAAATCACTTGATTTTCATTGTTTTACATGCAGTGAATTTAAAGAGGGTAGGGAAGTTATTTTTCAAGGTAAAGAAACTTTGAGTCAATTTTGCAAGTGGCTCTTTTCAAAACATCATAAAGGAGTCACGGCTATTGCCCATAATTTCAAAGGTTATGACGGTCAGTTCATTCTTGGCTATATTGTTAAAGTTGGGTTAAAACTTCCAAAATTGATCATGAATGGAAACAATATTATGAAGTTAGAACTGAATGGTGTACGTTTGATCGATTCTTTCAATTTCATGAGCTTTGGTTTGGCAAAATTTCCAGCCACATTTGGTCTTCAAGAAATGAAAAAAGGTTACTTTCCTCACTGGGCAAATACAGATGAATTTTGGAGTTACATTGGACCTTACTTGGATGTCTTATTACAAACCCGACTCAATGTCTGAAGAGGCTAGGTCAAAATTCATAGTTTGGTATAATGACAAAGTTCAAAAGGGTGAGGAATTCAATTTTCAGAAGGAGATGGAATTGTACTGTAGGTCAGATGTTGATATCCTCAGACGAGGATGTGCTGAATTCAGAAAGCTGTTTATCGAACAGGGTGGTATTTGTCCATTTTTAGAGGCGATTACCATTGCAGATGCCTGTAACAAGGTCTGGCGAAGCAAATATTTGCCAGAAAATCAAATAGCTATCATTTCAAGCAAAGATTCATCCAGACGTCGCTTTTCTATGAAAGCGATACGCTGGGTTCAAAGCGTAGCTCGGGAAAAAGGTATTAATAATCAGCATGCAAAAAATGGTGGGGAAGTTCAAATCGGGAGATATAGTGTAGATGGTTTTCACCGTCAATCAAACACTGTTTATGAATTTCTTGGCGATCTTTACCATGGTTGTCCTGTATGCTATACAGATAGAAAACAGATCAATCCTATTAATGGGAAATCCATGTCTGAATTGTACGAACGTACTTTTGAACGTATAGCAGATATCAAAGAAATGGGATATAATGTAGTGTACATTTGGGAACACGATTTTGATGCTAAGATGAAGGATAAAGAGTACAAAAAACTCATTGAAAAGTTATATCCACATTGGGACCCTATCGATCCGAGGGATGGTTTGTCTGGGGGAAGATGTAATGCAATAAAAATTGGTTATGATGTTGATGAAAAAACCAAAAGTGAAATCAAGTACATCGATATCTGTTCTCTGTACCCTTATGTTTGTAAACACAAATCCTATCCTGTAGGTCAGCCAGAAATTTTGTCTGCTGAAAATATTGACATGAACAATATTCGACAATATGAGGGCTTAATCAAATGTAAAGTTTTACCTCCAACTGATTTGTTTCACCCCGTTCTCCCAGTTCACTGTAACAACAAAATGATGTTTCCACTCTGTATGAAATGTGCAGAAGAAAGTTCAAGCATTTGTAGGCATGGTAAAGAAGAGAGGGCTTTGGTCGGAACTTGGGTTACTTTTGAATTATTCAAGGCTCTTGACTGTGGTTATCGATTATTGCAAGTGTATGAAATTTGGCATTTCAATTCTGTATCAGATCAGTTCTTTAAACGTTATGTGGACAATTTCTTGAAAATTAAGCAAGAAGCCAGTGGTTATCCAGATTGGTGTCAATAAGACTCAGAAAAAGATCAGTTCGTTTGTGAATATGAGAAGTCGGAAGGTGTTCGTCTTGATCCAAGTTGTATTCAAAGAAATCCTGGGAGAAGATCATTTGCTAAGATTATGTTGAACTGTCTTTGGGGAAAATTAGCTCAGCGTGAAAAAATGACCCAGACGGAATACATCAGTGATCCGTCTAAATATTTTGAATTAGTCACCAATCCCAATTTCATTGTAAAGCATGTAGAAATCTTTGACGAGGACTGTTCATTCATCTTGGTTAACTATGAATCAAAGTTAGAACATATTGACACCCACGCTACAGCCAATGTGGTAGTAGGGTCTTACGTAACAGCTTATGCAAGGTTGGAATTGTACAGTGTTCTTGAAAAGTTAAAAGATAGAGTTCTGTATTTCGATACAGATAGTTGTATGTACATTCACAACCCTGAATTATGGAATCCTCCTATTATTAACAGCCGGCTAGGAAAATGGACTGATGAAGAGCCTGCTTGTAAAATTACTCAATTCAGAAGTCTTGGGCCTAAGAATTATGCTTACAAAATGAAAACAAAAGATGGAGAAGAGATAAGCAAATGTAAAGTAAAGGGGATTACTCTGGATTACAATACAAAACAGGTGGTGAATTTCGATACATATTCAAAATGTGCTTTAGATCGCACAATAGAAATCAAAATTCAGTATGATTGTAGAATTAAAAGACACAGAGATAGAACGGTTACCAGTGAACCACAAACAAAAACATTTCGCTCTGTATACACCAAGAGAGTTATTGTAAATGGTACTGACACTGTACCCTATAGTTATAAAAGTTTGAGAAAATAATTTTATATCACATTGTTGTGTAGCAATCAGTCAAAGTAAGTCGGGAAAAAATATTAGCCGTTGGTCAAAAAATAACAATCATGTTACCGTTACTAATAGATCTACGTGAAAAAAATATGGAGAATTTGTTCGACAGCATACACTTGATGAACGAACACAGGTTAACATTAAATTTTTCTGTGTGAAAATTTGGATCGAAGAAATGTTTAAGTGGATTGCAAAAGGAGAAAAGTCCTACAAAGTGTATGGTATAATCAACTTTATTACGATGATGGTGGACGATTCGGGGTTGGATCTCGATCTCAAGACTTATTTAGCAGATAGCTTTTTGAAAGACAATGTTATTAGTAAACTGTTTCGATCCACAAGTCGATGGACATTTTTTATCATAGGAACAACAGAAGAAAGTTTTCTTAACGTTCTGAAAATGAAATCAGTTCTATTTGATTTTTACTTACGGTACAAAAAAGGATCTGTTCATTCCTACGGAGAAACAATGGAAACCATGTCAGGGTATATTCTATCTGATAGAGATGTTACAGAAGAAGTAGTGAATTCAGCTCTTTCAACAAAAGACGCTTATAGACATGTTGCTCCATTCATAGGACTACCAGATTTCGACGATATGGACAGTGAGTATACAATGTTTTTGGGGTATGACCAATTGCATAAAGACATTACGGAATATGAAGACAAATGTGAAACTCGTGGTATTTGCGAATTTGCAGTGTAAAAAATTAATTGCGAATAATTCATTGTAAATAATTCATTGTGAAAAAAATATTTCAGTGTGATTTTTTTCATTGTGAATAATTCATTGTAAAAAATATTTCAGTGTGATTTTTTCATTGTCAAGAAAATGTTTTTTTTATGCTGTATTGTAAAAAATGTTTCCTTGTGAATTTTTTCATTGTCAAGAAATTTTTTATTGTCAAGAAAATTTTTATGATGCATTGCAAAAAATGTTTCCTTGTGAATTTTTTTCATTGTCAAGAAATTTTTTTCATTGTCAAGAAAATTTTTATGATGCATTGCAAAAAAAATGTTTCATTGTTTAGTTCTGTTCAATAAATAAAAGTTCAATAAATAAAAGTTCAAAAAACAATAGAGCTCTTTATTCTGTTTTTCCCCAAGACTTGATCTGTCTACATTTTTTGCTATATTAGCATGAAACGTAGCATGGGAAAAAATGTATGTGCTTTCCACCAGGTCAGTGCTCTTTAAAAATTTTCAATCCTCTGTAAACGTATAAAGCCCAGCGATATTTTCATACAATCACCATTTCTTTGACTCTCAGCTAACGATCACTTCGAAAGCAGTATCAATATTCGGAAACAATATCGATATGGAGGAGATAAATCATCAACTACGTGAGGCTCTCCAAGAATATCTAAATGCAGGTCGACAGTTATTACAACTAAACACTCATTTCGTAGGAGAGGAGGAACAAAACCAACTACAACGTATAACACAGCCATACAAAGATCTCGGCGAAAGATTAGTTCAACTATTTTGAAAGACAACACCGGATGTCATTTTGGTTGATATCGAATTTGGGAGAAAGATTACTTTCGATAATGGAGCAATGGTGATCAGAAAAAGAGTTGAAGCATGCCCCATTTGCCAAGCGAATTTCGGGTGCTGTCATTAGAAGTGGAAAGACAACGTGAGACGAAAAAACACAGCCTCCAAAACAAAACAGCCCTTTTCAGGGCTACCCATCTACCACGAAAGTTCTATCTTTTTTCAAATTGTCATTTCTTCAAAATTGTCAAAACTCAAAAGATTTACAATCAAAAAAAGTCATAGAATAGTCAAACTCTAGTTTTTTCTAACCCGAACAAGAAAATGTAACAAAACTATAGATTGGTCAACAATAAAACATTTAGTATTAGAAATAAAACGATAATTCTGATTGGATAACATTAATTTGGAACCAAAACAACATGAAACGCCGACGCGGGAAAAACATAGGAGAAAATGACGTCATGGGTCAACTAGTTCAATCCGCCTGAAAAGCTATAAAACCCAGCGTTATTTTCCATACATTTCATTTTCACAATGGCTTCAAGACCATCACTCCTCGTCACTTGGATGGATGCCGAGCGAAAGCTAACAAGAGCAAGGAGACAAATCGTTTTACTTAAACAGCGCTTAGTTGGGGTGAGAAAACGATACGAGAGGGCTCAGCTTGCTAATAACAGAGTGTTCTGTTATAACCTTCGGATGAAGGAACTCATTATTGAGGGCATGCTTGAAATGTATTTTCAGTATGTTATTTCAAAAACTGAGCAGGTAGACCGTCTTTTCCGCGAGCAAATCGCCGCTGAAAGGAGTGAGTCAGACAGCGAATCGACTGATGCTGATACTGAATAAACATTTTCAAAAATCAGCCCTTCTCTAAATACAGCCCTTTTCAGGGCTAATCATCTACCACGAAAGATCTATCTTTTCAAATTGTCAAACTTCTTTCTTTTAGAAGAGTTACACTCCAAAGAGTTACACTTCAAAGAGTAAAAAACTCAGAAAAAGACTAAGTCCAACTCACTGTTCAGTCATTGCACATATAAAACAGTAAACTCTTGATTTTTTTTTCTCATTCACCATTAAATATCGTAAAAGCTGGCTCAGTATCCCATAATGTTTGGATTGACATTTTTTCTCTCATTGCTCTTCTGGTTAGACGAAAGAGAACGTTTCAGATATATCAGGCATGAAATTGAGCATCTGATGCAAATGCTAGATAAAATGGAATCAATCGAAAGAAAGAGGGGAGGATAAAAAAGTGTATTCTGTACAAAAAACAGCAACCCTTTTTTCAGGGCTAGCTATCTTAAATAAACATCTTTCTTTTCATTTTGTCAGAAGACTCATAATCAAAAAAAGTCATAGGATAGTCAAACTCTAGTTTTTTCTAACCCGAACAAGAAAATGTAACAAAACTATAGATTGGTCAACAATAAAACATTTAGTATTAGAAAAACAACGATAATTCTGATTGGATAATATTAATTTGGAGCCAAAACAGCATGAAACGCCGACGCGGGAAAAACATAGGAGAAAATGACGTCATGGGTCAACTAGTTCAATCCGTCTGTAAAGCTATAAAACCCAGCGATATTTCCCGCACATCGTTCATTTTCTTCAAGTCGATGCAAAATGGAGTGTTCGATTAGAGATATAGATTTTTGGGAAATTGCACTGCTATCCGCAAAAAAGAAGGAGAAAAAGGAGTTCATTGTGCCTTCTACTGAAAATTGGAACGAGGACAACGAGCCACCGTTCTCGCTGGAGTATAATCTTGACGCACAGCAGCTGAAAAGGCTAAAGAGGCGGGCAGCGAGTAGCTGCCCAGCCTGCAGAAAGGTTGGAGGTTGTGCTTAAAAACACAACCTCCAAACCAGGTCCTTTTTAGGACACCCAACAGCCCTTTTCAGAGCTAACCATCTACCACGAAAGTTCTATCTTTCTTCAAATTGTCAGACGTAAGTTCTATCTTTTCTTCAAATTGTCATTTCTTCAAATTGTCAAACGAAAGTTCTATCTTCAACTTGTCAGACGAAAGTTCTATCTTCAAGTTGTCATTTCTTCAAATTGTCACAGCTCTTTTCAGAGCTAACCCAACAGTCCTTTTCAGGACTAACCATCTACCACGAAAGATCTATCTTCAAGTTGCCAGACGAAAGTTCTATCTTCAACTTGTCAGACGAAAGTTCTATCTTCAAGTTGTCATTTCTTCAAATTGTCACAGCTCTTTTCAGAGCTAACCCAACAGTCCTTTTCAGGACTAACCATCTACCACGAAAGTTCTATCTTCAAGATGCCAGACGAAAGTTCTATCTTCAAGTTGTCAGACGAAAGTTCTATCTTCAAGTTGTCATTTCTTCAAATTGTCACAGCTCTTTTCAGAGCTAACCCAACAGTCCTTTTCAGGACTAACCATCTACCACGAAAGTTCTATCTTTCTTCAAAATTGTCATTTCTTTTAGAAGAGTTACACTCCAAAGAGTTACACTCCAGAGAGTTACACTCCGAAGAGTAAAAAACTCAGAAAAAGACTAAGTCCAACTCAGTGTTCAGTCTTTTAGAGAAATCATTCATAGGATGAAAAAAGACTAAGTCCGGCTCAGTGCTCAGTCTTTTAGAGAGAGAAATCATTCATAGATGCAGAAAAAACTAAGTCCAACTCAATGGTTAGGCTGGGTTCCCCTCGGTGGGCAATACTTAGCTTTTTATTGCGAAATAAATGTTCTATTTATAGTAACATTTTCATGCGGATTCTCGGACTTTATCGTTTACTCGACCCCGGGTTCTAGCCTGAGAGGGATTTGTACCCAGTTTGCCTCCAAACGTCCGCCATCTTGAATTCTGAGTATAGACACTCCGGGTATCAGGGTAGGCAAACTGGGTATTTTTTGGGCATTTTTTGTAAAAGTGATATAATGTAAATTCTTTCAGGGTAGGCAAACTGGGACAAATTCTCTGTAAGGTAGGCAACGTAGGGACTACAGGGACGTCTCTTTGTACATCAGACCAGGCCTGTCTGATGTACAAAGAGACTCCCTATACTACTGACAGTGCAGGCTGATATGGTCGATACTTTTTGAAGATGGTCGATACTTTTTGCTTTAAGATGTACTTAAGAAGGGTTGGCGAATACGAACCCCGACTGTGGACGATCCAGTAATGATTGATTTTATGATTTATAACGATGTTTTCAACATTATTTCAGTTATATCGCGGCGGCCAGTGCACCTATCCATGCTTCCCTGGAGTTTCTTTTAGCAATACTCCGCACAATATTCTTTCCAAGCCACTGGCTGCTTTCCCACACAACCATCGTCGAAACAATCGTCAGCGGTGAGAAAGGAATGAATCCTGTCGCAATGACTATCCTCAGTCCTCGAAAAGAAATTAGCCGAGCCGAGGGTTGAACCTGCGACCCCCTGTTCTTGAGTCCTCTACGCTACCGGGGCTCGGGGGTCTAGTAATGATCTGCTCTCCTGTACCCGAGTTCACCAACCATTCTGAAGAATATTCGTGGACTAAAAATACATTTTGAAAGTAAAACAACTTTTGATTGGCTGAACCATTTGGTTTAACCAATCAGAAGTTGTGAAACTTTTAAATTTAAAAAATGTTTGAGAATAAGACTAAGAATGGTGAACATGGTGACCCTCACTCTTCCACGCCACATATATACGAGCAGTGCTATGTAAAAAAGGGCTTAATGCATCTGCGAAAAGTATCGACCAAGGCCGGCCTACGCAGTCCGCGCCGTAAACCTGGGCCGAAACTTTTCGCTGTTGGTCAATTTTCTGCATGTCCAATGACCTTCTGCCAAAGGATTCTGTCATTTGTTAAAGAATATTGATATAATGGGTCCACAATTATGTAATTACCTACATGGTATAATGCATCACAGACAAGCAGTAAGCCCCCTTTGGCCAGAGCATGGCTCATACATGTAAACAAGACGCCTTTCGATGGCTGAAAATAGGCCTGGAAGCCGCTGTTCAACTCTGAAAGATTGTTTATCTTATATAGGCTTGACTAATCAAGTAGATGAAATAGATCCAATATCAGATCCAAGATCAGTCTTCACGTTCTGTGCAATCTGATCTTGATCTATATTGTCTGCAGAAGCCTCTGTTTACGCCCATGTTCTTTGTTTGCTGTTTAACCCCGTGTTTATTATTATTTCAGTTATATCGTGGTGGGCAGTGCACCTTTCTACGCTGTGCTGGAGTTTCTCTTACACGCACTTCTTCTAACGTGAACATCGCCGAGCCCCGGTAGCTCAGTCGGTAGCGTGCAGGACTTGAGAACACGGGGTCCAGGGTTCGATCCCTGGCTACGACCCCTGGCTCGGCCAATTTCTTTCCGAGGATTGATGATAGTCACTGCGACAGGATTCATTCCTCTCCCACCGCTGACCATTGTTTCGACGATGATTATGTGGGAAAGCAGCCAGTGGCTTGGAAAGAATATTGTGCGGAGTACTGGTAAAAGAGACTCCAGGAAAGCATGGATAGGTGCACTGGCCGCCGCGATATAACTGAAATAATGTTGAAAACGGCGTTAAACACCATACAACCAACCATCTAACGTGAACATCGATGTCGTCGAAACAGGTTTTAGTGGTAAGAGAGGAATTAACTCAATCCTCGGAAAGAAATTCGCCGAGCTGGGGAAGCAATGTATGTTAGTGACTTAGCTACCGAACTCGCCTTCTAGTCGGTGTAGATAAAGCTCAAGCTTAACATACATGTTTATTATACTGCAAAGAAATTTCTCGTGGTCTGACTGGATAACATGCCCCGAACATGTATATCATGTACACTGGCAAAACCAACTTAAAGGCAGTTTCCCTTTCGGAAGCCCCGTATACATGACTACACTTTCGACACAACATCCAAAATGGCGGCGTCGATCAAGATTAACATCAAGATTATGCACCAAAATGCACGTTTTACCAAGGTTTCAGTGATGTCAGTTCCCAGTGACGTCAGTTTTCATTGAATTGGGGCACTCAGAAGGGAAATTCTACTTCGTCAGCATGCTCCATTTTTGAAACCAAAAAACAGGTAAATTTTGCTTAACTCACGTTGGAATGGTAAAACTTTGCATTATAATAAATTCGTTGTACGGCTCGGCCACAGCCGTGAACAAGTTTTCAAGTCCCCTGCCATCTGACCGTACAACTAATAATGTAACGTTACATATGAGTTTATTTGCGAATTAACGAGTTTTTGAAACTAAACCCGAGCAAACCCCCATCTCCGCCATTTTACACACGCCTTTGTTGTATTTTTGTAGCGTTATTATACTGACTTTGAAAAGGAATGCAAATTTTCAAATTTTCTCCCAAATCACACACGCGCTTTTGAAGTTGTAACAATCATTTGGACTTTGGTCTGTGAAAAAGGGGGTTTAATGCATCTGCAAAAAGTATCGACACGGACGGTCAGCCTGCGCATTCCGCGTAGGCTTACCCGAGTCGAAAGTTTTTGCTTTTTGTAAATTTTCTGTATGTCCAAGGACTATTCTACCTCAGTATTCAGCCGGTTGTTTTATAAAATGGGTTTTATGATGACTTACTTGGTATAATGCATCACGGAGGTGTATTAAACCCCATTTTGCCAGAGTATGGCTCGTTTTCAAGAGGAACGCTAATTTCTATAATTTTACACACTGGTCTGATATTCTTTGTAGAAGTCGTTAAAATGATTTTCAACGTAAACGATTACTGCAGTGACTATCTTCAATCTTCGGAGAGAAAATTAGCCCAGCAGGAAATCGAATCATCCGACTGATTGTCCAGTGTTTCACGCCGATTTCGAGTGAATTCATGGAGTTCCATATACCAGTACTTAGCACAGCTTTCTTTCTAAGCCAATGGCTGCTTTCCTACGTGTATCAAGTCGAAACTTTGTTCAAAGATGAGACAGGAATGAATCCTGTCGAAATGAAGTCATCGTCAATTATCTGAAAGCTTTCGGTCGAGTTGGACTTGTGACTGAACCTGCGACACTAGGGCCCGGTTTCACGAAAAAAAACTTAAGCCTCTTATTTTACTCAAATCTACTAATGGTCCTAGGTTCTGACTTCAGTTGAGTTTATTATTTGAGATGCATTTTAGTAACATTAGCAGCCTGTAGTAACAGTCCCTAATCCTGAGTTGACTCAATTCCATTATTTTGCTGAGATGAGTCTGAAACGTTTTGTCAACCTTGGATTTGAGAACGTAAGACTGTTAATACTAGTGAAATGTGTCTGGAATAGAAAATTCAACTTAGGTCAGAGAGTAATTTGAGTAAAATAAAAGACTTACGTTTTTTCCTGAAACCAGGCCCAGAGTCAATATTTACCAACCATTCGCAAGAGCATTCTTTGTCTAATTCTAGATTTAGAAAGTAACACAGCTTCTGATTGGCTACACCATTTGGTTTAGCCGATCAAAAGTTGTGTTACTTTCAAATGTAGAATTTTTTATAAGAATAAGACTGAGAATGTTCTTAAGAACTGTTGGTGAATGCAGATCCTAAGTTTCAAACTCTATACGTAATTGACTGGTTGTCAGTTCGTCTTTCTGGTGTTTAAAACACACCTTTGTAACACTATTTCATCTCTATTCCATTAATACCACGGCCGCCTGTGCACCTACTTATGTGTCCAGGAGTTTCGTAACTTTAGTGCTTCGCACAATATTCTTTACTGGCTGCTTTTCAGACTAAATATCGCCGAAAAGATGTCCAGCAGTAAGAGGGGAATGAATCCGTATCGCAGAGACTCTCACCACTCCTAGAGAAGAATTTGGTCGAGCTAGGACTCGAAACAGCAGTAGTAATGGAAGAGATTCTGGGTATTTTCGCCTGAAAAATACCCAGAATCTCTACCCTGAGAGGGCTTCGTACCAAGTTTACCTACCCGAGGGTAGTCAAACCGGGTATTTTTTGGAGAAAATGTGTCGTTTTGGCCGTCACCTAGCCTTTAATTAGTCAGACGTATGTTATCTCCCCTGATTTGTCTTGGGACATGAAATACCCACGATCTCTACCCTGAGAGGGTTTCGTACCCAGTCTGCCTTCCCGAGGGTAGGTAAACCCGGTATTTTTGGAGAAAATGTGTCATTTTTTAGCCTTTAATTGCAAGTATCCTACTTACTTACTCTGAGGGGAATTTGTCCCTATATCAGTGAGTTGGACTTAGTTTTTTTCACCTATGAATGATTTTTCTCTCTAAAAGCCATCCTGAGTGGGTTTTGTACCCCATATTGCTATTAGGATTGCTTTATTGTTTACTTCTATCCACTACTTGGTCTTTAAGTGGTTTCTCTCTAAAAGCCTGAGCACTGAGTTGGACTTAGTTTTTTCTTCACCTATGAATGATTTTTTCTCTCTCTAAAAGCCTGAGCACTGAGTTGGACTTAGACTTTTTCTGAGTTTTTACTCTCTGGAGTGTAACTCTTTGGAGTGTAACTCTTCTAAAAGAAAGAAGCTTGACAATTTGAAGAAAAAAGATAGAACTTTCGTGGTAGATGGTTAGTCCTGAAAAGGACTGTTGGGTTAGCCCTGAAAAGGACTAATGGGTTAGCTCTGAAAAGGGCTGTTTTGGAGGCTGTGTTTTTCTCTACCGACAGCTTTTCTTTGGCTTTTTCGGGATTATGAAGTCATCGAGATTACCAATGTTTTTCCCGTATTTACCCTGGCCTGTCATTATCGGTGTAGGTCTCTTTTGATCAACTTGCTGTTTCTTGTGGAGATGGCTATCGTCTTCCTCAGATTTCCGTTTTGTTGTTTTTCTTGGGTTTGTTGTTCTTGGTTGTTTTTCCTTTGGCTGATTTTTCTTCACAACAGTTACGATAGAGTCCACTAACTTGTGAAGATTGGTTTTATCAAAGTCAAACTCCACAGGGATCTTCACAGGAACTGATGAAATGTGCTGACTCTGTTGCCGTACTGTCTCGATTTTTCTACTGAGCTGTTCGGTGTTTGTGTTTAAAGTTTTAATCTCCTCCAAATGTCTGTTTAAAGTCTCCAGTTGTTCTAAGATCCGAGTCATCATGCCATCTTGTTTTGAATTTAACTGTTTCATCTCTTCATAAATGTTGTCCAACACCGTCGACGGATTGATGATTGTCGAATTTATAGCTGATGAAAGAACGTCTCCATTGTTTCCCACTTGTAGGAATTCGTCCAAGTTGATTTCGTCTAAGTTGTGCTCCATATTGAAACTGCTTCCGAATATTGAAACTGCTTCCGAATATTGATACTGCTTCCGAATATTGATACTGCTTTCGAAGTGATCGTTAGCTGAGAGTCAAAGAAATGGTGAATGTATGAAAATAACGCTGGGTTTTATACGTTTACAGAGGACTGAAAATTTTTAAAGAGCGCGGACCTGACGGGAATCACCAGGATTGTACTGTGTGACACTGAATTAGGAGTGGTGAAAAAACAGCATGAAACGCCGACGCGGGAAAACATAGGAGAAAATGACGTCATGAGTCACACAGTTCAATCCTAGTGTTTCCCGTCAGGTCCGCGCTCTTTAAAAATTTTCAATCCTCTGTAAAGATATAAAATCCGTCGATAATTTTACATAAAAGCATATTTGTTCCAGGATGGTTCGAATTCTTGTCTGTCCTCACTGCACAAGCAGGTGTCAGATAGAGTGTGGGAAATGTTTTTCTATACTTGAGTATCTTGGACAGAAACATAACTGTCCAGATCCTGATGAAGGATTTTATGATGATCATGAAGGTTCATCGACTTGTGAACACTGTGGGTGTGAAATCGCCCCAGTGGATCGGCTAGAAGAGTCGTAGAGCTCGATGTTGTCGTGAAATCCTTTTAAAAAAGCCCTTTTCAGGGCTAACCATCTTCAAGAAAAGATCTTTCTTTTCAAATTGTCAAAAGTAAAAAAAAGTTAAAAAACTAGAAAAAAGTCAAAAGTAAGAAGTAATTATTTTATGTTTTTTATTTTCAAAAGAACTTATGTACAATGAAAAAATCAAGTCATGAACTGTAAAGACAAAAAATGAACTGTAAAGACAAAAAATGAATGAAAAAATCAAGTCAGTCTTTTTTGTTTAAATTCAATATTGTGTTGAAATCTTTTTTCACTCAGTATGTTTTCTTTTTTTTTTCGGAACGTCAGATTCACATTTGGTTTTACGTTTTCTTCCCCTTTCATTGGTTTTTAATACCATATCTGGACAGATTGTACCCTCGTGTTTTGTTGATTTGCAAAAGAAACAGTTCTTTGTTACTCGTTTTTTCTTCTTTTCGTTGTTTTGCTGTTTTTCCTCTCCGTACGAACAACCCGGTTCTGCAGAAAATTCGTTGTTTTTTAGGTCCAAAGTTTGTTGTTTTCTTACATTATCATTTGTAGATATTTTTTTCTCTACCTGTTCTGTTATTTTACAGATTTCTGAATCGGTGATATCCGTTGTGTCGGACTGTATGTCTACGGTCTGAATTTCAATCGATGATGTAGCTTGTGGTGAACTTTTTTCCATGTATTTTCACTGCAGAATGAATTTAGTGTCCCGACGAATTTCATATGTTGGGGACCGACACCGTTGTAAAACGTTGGTGAAATTTCGATGTCATGACTGTGTGGATTCACGTAGACAAAAACAAATGTTCCTGGCTGATTTTCTTTTTTTGGACATTTTTTGGCCCAATGTCCTGTTTCGTTGCACGTAAAACAAATATTTGTTCTCTCGCCATTCACCCCATATCGTTTGTCGGCCGTCGCTTGATCCAAAACTCTGTATCTGGTAGTACGGTAAATATCTTATTCTTCTAAATGTTGGTGGGATAAAAATGATCCCACGTAGTTTCCGATATGTTTAACATGATACTTTGACGGGATATTGCTGACCTCATAATCGTGGTTGTATGGATTAACATACAGATGTACCCTCTTTCTAAGCGGTGATTTTGCAGCTTGAACTCGCTCATATTCTTTTATCAACTGTACTGTCTGAGATTGAGCAGAAGAATGATTAGATTTTCACAACAGTCGTCTCTATTTATGCACTGTTGCAACGAAGAAGTTCTATAAATTGTTAGTTTTTTCTCACTTCCTGCATTATTGTCTTTTCACTCAGAGCTAAAACGATGGGTGAAAGAAAAAGAATAATAACCTATTCAGACAGCGAAAGTGACGATGAGGTATTTCCACCAACAAAAAAGAAAAAATCTAGATCGTTGAAAGAAGAAAGTGACAGTGAAGACGATTTCTCTCCACACAAGGAAAAGCCTGTAAAAATGATCGTGGAAAGTGACAGTGAAGATGATATCTCCTCGGAAAAATTGATTGAGGACGGAAAAGAAGAAAGTAACAACACTACTTTAGACGTGAAAAGTCTGTATGACTTAACGGAGAAGGGAAAAAAGAAATCGAGGAAATTTAGAACAGAATCACTTCTGTTGTCGGTGTGTATTAAGAAATTTGAAGAATTATCACCCCATCAACTGATGGGATTATTTGACGATGTTATCCATGAAATCATTCAAAAGTTAAATGCTAACCCGACGGACATGATTAGATTTAGCATCAATCATCCTTCATTGGATATAGGGATTCATATTCCCTTTTTACCTGCAGAACAGCTGAAAGGTGAAACTATGTTAAATGAAATTGAAAAAGTTTTACAATCGAATACAGATTTCGTCTTGAACGATGGACTCATGACATTTGACATTACATATACAATACCTCCAAGTGGTAGCGGAAAAAATATAGATGGTGCTGACAGTGTGCCCTATGGTTATAAAGGTTTGAGAAAATAATTCTATATCACATTGTTGTGTGGCAATCAGTCAAAGTAAGTTGGGAAAAAATATTACCCGTTGGGCAAAAAAAATAACAATCATGTTGCCGTTACCAATAGAACTACGTGAAAAAAATTATGGAGAATTTGTTCGACAGCATACACTTGATGAACGAACACAGCTTAACATTAAATTTTTCTGTGTGAAAATTTGGATCGGAAAAATGTTTAAGTGGATTGCAAAAGGAGAAAACTCCTGCAAAGTGTATGGTATAATCAACTTTATTGCGATGATGGTGGACGATTCGGGTTTGGATTTCGCTCTCAAGACTTATTTAGCAGATAGCTGTTTGAAAGACAATGTTATTAGTAAACTGTTTCGATCCACAAGTCGATGGACATTTTTCATCATAAGAGCAACAGAAGAAAGTTTTCTTAACGTTCTGAAAACGAAATCAGTTCTATTTGACTTTTACTTACGCTACAAAAAAGGATCTGTTCAATCCTACGGAGAAACAATGGAAACCATGTCAGGGTATGTTCTATTTGATAGAGATGTTACAGAAGAAGTAGTAAATTCAGCTCTTTCAACAAAAGTCCTTATAGACATGTTGCTCCATTCATAGGACTACGAGATTTCAACGATATGGATAGTGAATATACAATGTTTTTGGGTTATGAGCAATTGCACATTACGGAATATGAAGACAAATGTGAAACTCGTGGTATTTGCGAATTTGCATTGTAAATAATTTGTTATATACTGTATTGTAAAAAATTCATTGTGAATAATTCATTGTGAATAATTCATTGTGAAAAAATATTTCAGTGTGATTTTTTTTCATTGTCAAGAAAAATGTTTTTATGCTGTATTGTAAAAAAATGTTTCATTGTGAATTTATTTCATTGTCAAGAAAATTTTTTATACTGCATTGCAAAAAAAAAAATGTTTCATTGTTTAGTTCTGTTCAATAAAAATGCTTTCATTTTCAATGATGTTATCATTTTATCATTAGCCTTTAAAGAGTAAAGTAAAAAAATATGGATGTACAATCCATATTATTTCAACATCCTTGTAATATTTTCATCACAGGGCCGAGCGGCTGTGGAAAAACAGAGTTCGTTCATAAATTAATTGAGTATCGAGAAGACTTGTTCAACATCGTTCCTGAAAGAGTTGTTTGGTGTTACAAAGAATGGCAACATGCCTACAGTGTTATGCAGGAAAAGTTTAATTCACAATTTGAATTGATAAAATTCGTGGAGGGAATTCCTGACGACGAAAACGAAATTGTCAGTGATGTATCCATTCCACATTTAATCGTCTTTGATGACATGTTGGGCGAAAAAGATGAGGAAAAAATTAAACTTTGGTTTACAAGAAAAGGTCATCATCGCAATGCAAGTGTGATTTACATCACGCAAAATATGTTTCAGCAATCGAAATCGAGTCGAACCATTAGCCTTAATTCTAGATATATGATTTTATTTCGAAATGAACGAGATAAGAATCAGATTAAAACATTAGCTCGACAAATGCAAGCCCCACATTTGATACCTGCTTATGAAGATGCTACATTGTCGGACCATGGATATCTAGTCGTAGATTTTCATTCACAAACAAACAAAGAATTAAGACTCCGAACAGATATATTTTACCGTTGGTATACACAAGGTAATGAAAGAGGACCTGTTATTTATTCTTCTGCTTAAAAAAGTTTCTTTAAGAAAAGTTTTTTTATGCAAAAGTTCTTGCTTTAAAAGAGAATTACATTTTTGAATATAAATCATTTTTATGATACCCATCCGTGTGTAAACGTGGCCTTACCACCTACACCAAGTTCGGTTTTAGCTGCTTTGCGAAATTTAAGTCAACAAACCGATAAACATGAAAGAGAAGCTGTGTTAAAAGCAGGATTAAAAGAAATTTTAAAATGGTTTACATTGGCTGCGCAAAACATCATCGAAAATAAAATCAAATTACCAAAACAAACCATAACGTACATGACAAAACATAGAGCAGATATTGAACAGCTAGCAGATCCATCCATAGATGAGGAAAGTAAACGTAAAATCATTTTAAAACCTGGAGGGGGTGGATTTCTAGGTGGTGTTATTATCAGAAGTTTGCTGAGATGGGATGGAACAAAAACCATCAGAAAATTTGGAGCTGAAAGACAAACTCGAAAACGTGTTCCACGAAAGCGTGCTCCGCAAAAGAAGAAGTCTCCAAAAAAGAAAAAATCTCCAAGAAAGAAGAAATCTCCGAAAAACCGTACTCAAAGAAAGCGTGCTCCACCAAAGAAAAAATCTCCAAAGAAGAAATCATCAGCAAAGAAGCATCCCCCAATTACGATTGATGAAAGATTTGTTACTACCCGAAAAAGAAGACCTGTAGGAAGTAACATTTCAGAACATCAACAGTATCCGAAATCCAGAGAGGAAAGATTAAGAAAAAAACTGCAGGATTACGAAAGAAAGTATTCAAGATTCATATTACCAGGCAAAAAATTATCGTTTCAAGAAATCCCCTCCAGCGCGTGGTCTCCAAAAACATTAGCCAAACATAAAAAAAGGGTTAAAGAAATATAAACGAATGTTTTATAATATGGTGAAACATAACCTTGATACAGGGAGATATAATCTTGACGACAAAAATGAGATGCTCCACCTTGGGAAAGGAAGATCCGTTCCCGTGGATTCATCTATATCTACCGCCACTACATTAGCCGACGATCTCTATTCACAGTTTTCTTAAGAAATTTTAACAACAAACTTTGTCTACAAAAAACATTACATTAGCTATAAATGTTAGTGACATGGAGCTTGTATTATCATTTAATCCGAAATCGAGATCAAGTCAACATGAAGAAGAAAACACCTCTGATAAAAAAACATGGTTCAATGGTTATGGCTATGATACAGGCTAAACCAAAAACACGTAAAAAAACTTGTAAAAGATTCGTTGCCCGAAGTGATAAAATGCATATCGGAATGTTGTCATAATGTTTTAAAAGGCAATGTACATTTATCACCAGCTCAGAAGAAGAAATTGTATTCAAGTAGACAGCATCTCAGACGTTTAGCTTCAAAATCAGTCTCAGTAAAAAATAAAAAACAAATATTAAATCAAAAAGGTGGATTTCTTCAATTGCTTGGTCCTGCATTATTACCATTGTTAGGAAAAGCCGTTATCGGAGGAATAGGAGGAGCTCTTAAGGCCTTGTAATTTTATAATTTTTAATTTTTTTTAAAAAAATCGAATTATGTTTGTTAAAAAAATGGTTATTGTGCCTTACCAAACCTTAGAAAATATGAATCGATTGAAAGTCGAGCAAGCTCAAAAGCCTCGTTTACCACCCAACCCGCAAGTTGTAGATGTAGTACATCTTCAACAGGATATGGGGCATATTTTACAAAACACCAATTTATCAGAATCGGAAAAAGCTCAAAAGTATGGTGAAACTTTGTTTAAGTTACAAAATTCTCTTCAAAAAGCAAGACTGACTTTGAACAATTTACTTTCAACGACAAAAAGTGATGATAGTGTACAGAAATCACCATCTGTTACCTTACATGATCAAATTTTGCAAAGTGTACCAAAAACCATGAAAAGAAAAGCCAAGTTACTTTTGAATATGATAAAAGATAACAATAATTTAACTTGGGATGAACAAGGAGTTGTGTCATATAAAGGCGGACGCATTCATGGTTCCAATATCATCGATCTTATCAATGATGCAATACGTCAAAGAAAAGGTGTTGAACCCAAAGGTTGGAAAACCTTTTCAAAGGCGTTACATGAAAGTAATATTCCGCAAGAAGTTATTGGCAATCCAAGCAGATGGAGATGGATGCATAAAACTTATGATAAAGCTTATGATAAGTCACTGAGCGAAGATGAAGAATCCCATGGTGAATCCGATTACTTATTTCACACACCAAAAAGTGTACAAAAAACTGCAAGAAAATCGGGTGCAAAAAGTGTTAAAAAATCTACGATGAAAACTCCATACATGAAACCTGAAGAAAAAGAAAGATTGAAACAATTCTATACTAAAGAGTTGTTAACTCCACCAGAATCTATAAAAAAGATCCCTACTCGTAAAACGCTTCAGTCATGGGAGCCCTGGAAAAGCCTAAACTTGATTATGTGTTAAGAAAGTTATTTTATGATCCCAAAAGTACTGTCGCATTTACTGGAATAAAGCAATTGTATCACGCTGCAAAATCCGTTTTGAAAGGAATAAGATACAAAGATGTTCAAGAGTGGTTACGAGGTGAATCCACCTATACCTTACACAAACCAATCCGTCGACGCTTCAAAAGACGAAAAACTATTTTAAGTGGTATAGATTATCAATGGCAAGCTGATTTAGCCAATATGCAACATTTAGCAAAACAAAATGATAACAAGAAATATTTACTTTGTGTAATTGACGTGTTTTCAAGATTTTCATGGGTTGTCCCTATTCCAAATAAAATGGGAAAAACTTTGATTCGAGCATTTCAATCTATTGTTCAGAAATCAAAACGAAAACCTTTGTCACTTCAAACAGATAAAGGTTCGGAATTCAAAAACAAACTGTTTCAACAATACTTGAAAAAGAGTCAGATTCATTTTTTCACCACTGAAAATCCAGAGACAAAAGCAAGCCTTGTTGAAAGATTTCAACGAACTTTAAAAACGAGAATGTGGAAATACTTTACGTACAAGAAAACAAGACGTTACATTGACGTATTGAATTCTTTAGTTCAGAATTACAATCATACTTTTCACAGAAGTATTAAAACATCTCCTGCAATGGTAACAAAATCAAATGAGGCAGAGGTTTCGAAAAATCTGTATCCTCGATTATCGACAATCGCAATGACGAAAAAGCCAAAATTCAAAATTGGAGATCGTGTTCGGATCAATAAAACAAAACGTACATTTGATAAGGGGTATTTACCAAATTGGACGCAAGAAATATTTAAAATCACTCATGTTAACAAGACATTTTCACCTATCACCTATAAAATAAAAGATTTACAAGGTGAACAAATTTTGGGAACTTATTATGAATACGAACTTCAATTAATAAAAGATGATGAAGTCTATGAAATTGATTCAGTTCTTGATAGACGTACAAGGCGTGAGGGCAAAAAATTAATCAAAGAAATAAAAGTCAATTGGAAAGGCTATCCAAAAAAATTTCAAAGTTGGATACCAGATTCCCATTTGGTGTCTTTGAAGGGAAAAAAATCTTATAGATAAAAAATCTTATAGATAAAAAAATCTTATAATAAAAAATCTTATAAAAGACAGCACAATTATGATGAATTCACTGTCAAACATTGAGTGCGCGACAGAAAGTGTCGATAGTGTTAGTACTAAAAATTACAGCTGTTGTGGAAATCGTGTTCCAAAGAATCAGTTTACATATATTTCACAGATATTAGTCATTTACGCAATTATTGCAACCTCCATAGTACATTTAAGTATTCAAAGTCAGGATCGTGAATTGTGGTTGATACTGTTAAGTAGTTCACTCGGATATATTCTCCCATCTCCGGGGTTAAAATTCACAAAGACAGAACAAAAACAACCAGGACTTGATTTCATTGACAGTAAAAAATAAAATATTAAAAAAATGAATTCGTTTTATGTTACTCTACCTAGCGATAGTTCCATAAACCTTTATCCGAGCAACACACAGTGCTGTTTTAAAGTTCATTTACCAAAGACAGTTCATATTGATAGGGAAAATTGGGAAGTTGCATTAGTTCAACTTATTACCCCCTCTCAGTTTTTAAACGTAAGTGAACAAGAAGCAAAGTTCGAAATTATAACTGCAGATAACGGTTTATACAATGCAATAGCAGCGGTAGATAAAAAAAGAAATAATATGGAGATAGCTGTATTAAGGCGAGACAATAAAGGTAGAGCAGAAAAATGGTCAATTCTATTTACTTTTCCACCGGGTAGTTACACTTCACCAAAGCATATTATAGAGGTGATCGATGAATTGGTTCAAAATAACCTATCGGGTATCCTTCAAAAGAATTCAATGCTACTGTCTATTAGCTATTCAACCTCAACCAAACGTCCGAAACTTGCAATGAGAAATATTACAAAAACCGGAATCAAATTCCATTCATCGCTGTTTTTAAAACTGGGATGATCGCCAGAATTTCAACAGGAGGTGATTTATCCGGGTAGAAGATTTTTAAATGCATTTAAATACAGTCCTAACATTGATGCTGGTTACAACCATTTGTTTGTTTATTCAGATATTGCTGAACACACTATAGTGGGTGATACATTTGCTCCCATACCTCGTGTTTTACCGTTCAAACCAACCGAATCAGTTGAAAATAATTATGAAGCCCTACATATCAACCATGATATTACATTACCGCATTATATCCCCGTTTCGAAATCTGATTTCGATACTATTCACATTCAAATAACAGGGGATTCTGGCATATCGTTTCATTTCATTACTGGTAAGACAATCGTCAAGTTACATTTCAGACAGAAAAAATAAAAAAATATTTGAAATAATTAAACTGATACATTGACAAAAAAATGCTGCCAGTTTATTGTGGCGTAAAACATCAGTATGGGTATGGATTAGGTTCCCTATTTAGATCAGCACTTAAAACAGTGACTCCATTGCTTAAACCCTTGGTCAAATCTGGTTTTAATGCTATAAAAAAAGAAGGAATCAAACAAGGAATACGTGCAGCAGAAGATATCTTTTTACATGGTAAAAACCCCAAAAAAGTTGTAATCTCGCGGGGAAAACAATCTGTTCATAATTTAGCGCAACAGTTAATACCTGGGATAAATAAACGAAAATCACAAAAGACACGTCATTTATCTTCTCGATCTCACAGGGGTAAGATTATTAATAAAAGACAAAGAAATCATTACACTAGACCGAGACCTCTTGATATATTTGATTGAGAAAAAATCTTTTGAAAAATTTTTTTTTTTTAAATAATGCAAAGCGGATCTTGCGAATGCAGTAAATCAGAACTCGATGTTCTTTCTGTACCACCTACATTAACAACGATGCAAGAAAGTCAATGGGTTGAACATTTTCCAATATCATCTTTGACAAACAATTCACCGATAGAATTCATCATACCACCTTAAACCGAACATTGGACAGATTTATCACAATCGTATTTGTATATCAAATTCAAAATCGTTAAAGCAGATGGAAGCAATTTAGATGCCGGTTCAAATGTAGCCCCTGTAAACAATTTCATGCACAGTATGTTTAGCAGTATCGATTTGTATCTAAATAATAAACTAATCAACAGTAATTCAGACACCTATCCATACAGAGCATATATCGAAAATCTTCTGTCATATAATGCCGACTGTAAGAGTACGTTTTTGAAAGCTGGTGTAATTTGGATCGAAGACACCAGTGGGCAATTCGGAGCACTCAACCATGATGGGAATAATGAAGGATTACGAGGAAGAATCGGTGTAATTACACTAAGCAGAACTGCAGAGCTTTTCGGACGATTGCATCTTGATCTATTTCAGCAAGAAAAATATTTACCTAATGGTATTGAAATCAGACTTAGATTAAACAGAGCTTCATCAAACTTTTGTCTTACGGGAGGTACTGGTGCACCAGCTGCAAAAATTGTACTGGAAACAGTCAGTCTACATATGCGAAATGTCGAATTGTTACCTGTTATTGCGAATGATCTAAATCGAATTATTTCTCAGCAAAACATGAAAATTCCTATCCGCAGAGTAGAAGTAAAGACTTTTACCATTGGTAATGGACTTCAGTCTAAAGTTGAAGATCATTTGTTTCAAGGACAGCATCCGAAACGTGTTTTCATTGCAATGGTAACAAATGCTAGTTATAATGGAGGTTATGATACCAATCCATTTTTCTTTCAACATTTCAATCTGTCAAAAATAGATGTATCATGTAATGGGCACAGTATTCATAACAGACCCTTTGAGCCTGACTTTAAAAATGGCTTGTATTTGAAATCATATTTGTCAATGTATCAGGCTGTCTCAGCCTTCGGACTCAATAAATCATTTGATATTGCCAAAGAAGATTATGCTGGTGGATACTGTTTGTGGGGGTACGATTTGACAGCTGATCAAGGCAGTGAAGAAGGTCAACTTCACCCTATAAAAACTGGAAGTATTCGAATTGAGCTTCAATTCGCCCAAGCCTTGGCAGCAGTGGTCAACGTTATTGTTTTTGCTGAATTTGACAATCAGATCGAAATCAACAGTTTGAGAGAAATCATCACAGATTACTAACTTCGGAAAAAAATCACATCAGAAAAAACAGTCCTTTTCAGGACTAAAGAGCATATATAGAAAAAAACGATGCTGGGACTCAGATTTGCTATATCACTGAGAGAAGAAGCAGAAAAAGTGAAATATTCTACTTCAAAGTGCATCTCTACTCGGAAAAATGACATTCACAATAGCTTCGAAAAACATATGATTGAAGAATTACAAAATCTTATTGCCAGTGAAGTTCGCAACCAGTGTTACGGATGTCAAGTGGACCACCCCAGTCAAATACAGCACGATCTGTGTTTATTCAAGAACAGACAAGAACATACGGATATGTTCATAGAAAAAGCTATGATGGAATTAAATCCATACAAAATCATGGAAAAATGGTATCCTGAATTAATGGAAATGAAACTCGATGGCAGTGACTATGTGGAAACCTACAGATTGTGGAAGGATATAAAACAAAACATTTTATCTGAATTTGTGGATTCGTCTTGGTTACATAACTGGTGTAACAAAGTAAAACAATCCTGGGAAGAAAGTGAATAAGAAGAAAAAAACGTAATGCATACTTATGAAATTCAATACATATTGGATCACGGTATCTGGATAAAAAATCTACAGGCGAAAGTCTGTGCAAAAGATCAGTTACCTCGACAGAAACCAAATCATGTTAAAGCTTACATTGTGAATACAGAGAGATCAAATAAACCAGGAGAACACTGTGTGGCAGTGATATTAAACAATAATGACAATGTGCTATACTTTGATTCGTATGGACTACCACCACTTGAGCCAGAAATCATTAACTTTTTAGACAATCATTCTTCAACATGGAGATACAATCGACAAACTCTTCAGAGTCTACAGGGTAAAGTTTGCGGACTTTACTGTATCTTTGTATTGGATGCTGCTGCTAGAGGATACAATATACAGAAATATCTTCAACAGAAATTCCTCTCAACGAAACACCATCGAAACGATCGAGATATATCATTGTGGTTTAATCAACACTACGGAATTCTATACAAGAAATTTCAGAGACTCAAAACCCACAAACAGTGAAAAATGATCTTTTTTTTGCTATCAATTCATTGTGAATATTTCATTTTTTGTCTTTTTTTACAGGTCATTGTAAAATATGTTCATTGTAAATATGTTCATTGTTCAGTTCTGTTCAATAAATAAAAGTTCAAAAAACAATAGAGTTCTTCATTCTGTTTTTCCCCAAGACTTGTCCTACCTACATTTTTTCCCATACATCGGGTCATAACTTTTTTGCTATATTAGCATGAAACGTAGGATGGGAAAAAAATGTATGTGCTTTCTGCCAGGTCCGAGCTCTTTAAAAGTTTTCAATCCTCCTTAAACTTATAAAAACCCAGCGATATTTTCACACATTCACCATTTCTTTGACTCTCAGCTAACGATCGCTTCGAAAGCAGTGTCAATATTCGGAGGCAGTATCAATATTCGGAAGCAGTATCAATATGGAGGAGATAAATCATCAACTACGTGAGGCTCTCCAAGAGTATCTAAATGCCGGTCAGCAGTTATTACAACTAAACACTCATTTCGTAGGAGAGGAGGAACAAAACCAACTACAACGTATAACACAGCCATACAAAGATCTCGGCGAAAGATTAGTTCAACTATTTTTAAAGACAACGCCGGATGTCATTTTGGTTGATGTCAAATTTGGGAGGAAGATTACTTTCGATAATGGAGCAATGGTAATCAGAAAAAGAGTTGAAGCATGCCCTATTTGCCAGGCGAATTTCGGATGTTGTCATTAGAAGTGGAAAAAACAACGTGAGACGAAAAAACACAACCTCCAAAACAAAACAGTCCTTTTCAGGACTAACCATTTAGCACAAAAGTTCTATCTTTTCTTCAAAATTGTCAAAACTCAAAAGACTTACAATCAAAACTAAAAAAAAGTCATAGAATAGTCAAACTCTAGTTTTTTCTGACCCGAACAAGAAAAAATGTAACAAAACTACGGGTTGGTCAACAATAAACATTTGCCATTAGAAATAAAACGGTAATTCTGATTGGACAACATTAATTCAGAACCAAAACGGCATGAAACGCCGACGCGGGAAAAACATAGAAGAAAATGACGTCATGAGTCAAGTAGGTCAATCCGTCTGAAAAGCTATAAATCTCTGCGATATATTTTCCATACATTTCATTTTTCGCAATGGCTTCAAGACCAACACTGGACAGACGTTTCACTTGGATGGATGCCGAGCGAAAGTTAAGAAGAGCGAAGAGACAGATCGTTTTGCTTCAACAACGCTTAGTTGAAGTAAAAAAGCGTTACGAGAGGGCTGAACTTGCAAATAACAGGGTGTTCTGTTATAACCTTCGGATGAAGGAATTGATCATTGAAGGCACACTTGAAATGTATTTTCAGTATGTTATTTCAAAAACTGAGCAGGTAGACCGTCTTTTCCGCGAGCAAATCGCCGCTGAAAGGACTGAGTCAGACAGCGAATCGACTGATACTGAATAAACATTTTCAAGTTGATTCTTTCTCTCTAAAAACAGCCCTTTTCTAAAAACAGCCCTTTTCAGGGCTAACCATTTACCACGAAAGTTCTATCTTTTCTTCAAAATTGTCAAAACTCAAAAGCCTTAAAAAGTGGCCCCGTTGCACATAAAACATATAAACACTAAACTCCGATTATTTTTTCTCATTCACCATTAACTATCGTAAAGCTGAGTCAGTATCGCACAATGTTTGGATTGACATTTTTTTCTCTCATTGCTCTTCTGGTTAGAAGAAAGAGAACGTTTCAGATATATCAGGTATGAAATTGAGCATCTGCTACAAATGCTAGATACAATGGAAACAATCGAAAGAAAGAGAGGAGGATAAAAAAGTGTATTCCGCACAAAAACAGCCCTTTTCAGGGCTAACCATCTTCAATGAAACATCTTTCTTTTCAAATAGTCAGAAGGTTCACAATCAAAAAAAGTCATAGAATAGTCAAACTCTAGTTTTTCTGATCAGAACAAGAAAAAAATGTAACAAAACTATGGATTGGTCAACAATAAAACATTTACAATTACAAATACAACGATAATTCTGATAGGGTAACATTAATTTGGAGCCAAAACAGTATGAAATGCCGACGCGGGAAAAACATAGGAGAAAATGACGTCATGGGTCAACTAGTTCAATCCTCCTGTAAAGCTATAAAACCCGGCGTTATATCTATACATTCATCATTTCTTCGACTCTCATTTCACGATGGAAGAGAAAGCACTATCTACAGAGAAAGCACTATCTACAGAGATGGACTTTTGGGACCTTGCCCAACTGCCAAGGAGGAAAAAGGAGTTCACCATCCCAGTAAGCGAATGCTGGGATGACGGTAACGAGCCAGCATTTTCGCTGAAGTTCAACCTGGATAACCAGCAGTTGAAAAGGTTGAAGAGGCGGGCGGCGAGCAGCTGCCCAGCCTGCAGAAAAGTTGGAGAGTAGATAAAAATAGAGAGTTTCATGCCAGACCTATGCCAGTCACAAAATCCAACCATCAATCTCCAACCCATTTTACCACCCTAAAATCACTTTTTCCCTGGCCGGGGACGGGCTTCGCATCCATATACCCATATTGTCTCGATAAATACTATATATTACTATATGAGAGAATATATAATATTTCTACATTTCTTTTTATATTTTTAAATCAGTTATTATATCTAATATTTTTATTAAGTTATCAGTATTTTTCTTTTTATTTTCTTCTATATCTGTTTTTAAATCATCTACTAATTCCATTACACTCGCAATGACTTTTTCCATTCCTTGAATACGTATATTTTGTTCAGCAATCATTGTTAAAAGTTTTTTCTTTTTAATTTTTACGTCATCATCATCTTCTTTTCTTTTTTTAAAAATGTTAAACATCTTTTCTTATTGTATTATATTATTTTTATCAGCTCCAATCAAATTCCCCACCGCAGACATGAGTTTTAACAAAGAAAAACATCATACTTCTATGTTTTTCATCCAAACGCTGACTATCTTCATATATATCAAAATATATATCACTAAATATTTCAAAAACAGAATCTAACTTTTTTCTTATTCTCTCATTTTTTCGTTTTTCAAACAGATATCCTTTGCCCACTTTCTTTGCTTCATCTATCAATTTTTCTACTGAGGAATATGTATTCTTAACAAAATTTTTTACTTCTTCGGTAATCCCATATTTTTTATCATCTTCAAGATAAGGATTTTCAGCCATTTTTTGTATATTTTATTTATTTATACGAGTAAGCATTGGGGTGTAAACTAATCCTTTTTTCCAATATTAACACTTTACAAGTCTAACTCTATCAAAATAGATATGTAAGCGTGTATTACATCACGGTCGGTTGTTTTTGAAACAAAGTTTATTATGTCACATTGCTTTACCTCCATTGCCCTCGGAAAAACCGTACAGCTACAAATTTCACCCTCTTTTTTTATAATAGAGTAATCAACCTGCTCTATTCCGTTTACCGCAATATTAACTTGTACCTCTTCTAGTGCGTTATAGTTATCTTTAACAATCGTTAAACTTCCTCTTATAATTCTACCCGGTGCACTCATGCAGTAACCTCCTAAACGATGGTTGCCACCTGAATTACCATTACCAAATGAGAACTCATAATTACCATCTTCCAATGGTCCTTGTTCTTCAGCCCACACGGTTATAATAGGAAGGGATACTTTTCTATCCACGTAGGATTTTGTTGCTAAATCTCTCTCTTCTACCGGGGGAGCTGCGTTTTTTATAGAAAAACCTTGAAGATCTATGTTAGTCACCGCCATGAAACTTCCATCCGGATTTTTTATAATAGCTCCACCATTATCAACATAATTTTTATTGGCTGCGGCATCGCGAGATGGGGGATTTGGTAACCCAGTAATCAGGTTATTATTCATATCTATTTCACCATCCATTGAATAGAATCCATCTTGTATTTTTGTTAAAGCTTTTTCACCCGCAGTAGCCGCCTCAATGATGGTATCTACATAAAACTTATTTACAGCTTGACTATTTTCTAAAGGGCTTCCAACATTGTTAATTCTTCGTCCTCCCATAGAAATGTCTGCAACTGCTAGATACTCACCAGCTCCATAAACAAAAGCTTTATTTGCGCTGTCTACATATCTTTTAGTTGCTGCATCTTGAGCATCTGCGGGATCCAAAAGATTAGTTAAACTATATCCTTTCATATCTATATCTGCAACAGCGGAAAAGGTACCGTCTCGGTTTTCTACTACTGCTTTACCGCTTCTATCCACATAATTTTTAGTAGCGGCTTCATCTGGTTCTGTAGGTTCTTTAACATTTCTTACTTTATTGAAACCCATATTTAGAAATCCAAGGGCTTGGTATCCACCATTTTCTTTTAATAGCCCCCCAGAATTCTCATCAACGTAATGTTTTGTAGCAATGTCTTGAGGATTTACCGGATTACTAACCCTCGTTAATGTATTACCATTCATGTTTATAGAACCAGTAACAACAGTTGTTCCATCTTTACGTAAAAAATTATTATTTATGTAAGCGAGTGACACACCATCACCGATTGTGCCATCATCTTCCATTCTTCCAAATTTGTCAACGGTCATTTTTTTATAATACTAAAAAAGTTTATTTAAAACGTCTTGAAACTTTTTCCCCGAGCTTAACTCTTTTAGAATGTACAAACATAAATGGCCGCAAAATACTTGCCCCGCTCCTTGTAATTGATCAGTATTGTACTGTATTGGGCTTTTTAGGTACTCTCGAATTTCAACAGGTGGTTGTATGCCATAACTGTCAAAATAAATTTTAGTTTTACCGTTTTTATACCAAGCAACCCAATGGGTACCAGGTCCACCACTTTTATCAAAGTTTAATATACCACATTCTTTTTTACTAGGTTTTCTCATTAATGTATCTCGTAAAAAGACTCCTCTAAAATAAGGAATCTTTAATCTTTTAGCCGCATCTTCCAATTCGAAATTGTTCAACGGTTTATTCGGTAAAATTACGTTTTCAATCGAAATACTCGACATTTTTTATAGTTTAAATATTTCTAATGTCTTTATTGTCAACCCACGAATTAAATTCATCAGGATAACCTTTCCACTTTACGAGAGATTTCTTTTTTCCTTTTTTAATAACCTTTTCTATCCTATACAGCTCTTGACTGGTTTTCTGCAGTTTAGGCTCATAAAAGGTACCCTGTATTTCTTCTCCATTAAGGTCCTTAATTTTATATGTTACTGGTGATGTAAGTTTTACTTCAGAAACTGTAAAAACCTCCTCAGTCCATCTTGTTGTATAACCTTTCTCAAAAGTCTTTTTCTTTTTAGCTATCCTTACTCTATCTCCGACGGAAAACTTAGGATCTTCTTTTATTTCGAGATTATCGGGGTAAAGATTTCTCCAAACTTTGGTTTCATTTTCTTTTTTACTCGCGTCTACCGGAGGCATCTTAATAGATGAATGTCTCGTGTTATTATATTCTTTAACCAAATCCGGCAGCACATTGATGTAAACTTTTGTGGAGTTAGCGGAAAAATACTTCCACATTTTTTCTTTCATCGTTCTAATCCATCTCTCAACAACACTAGATTTTTCCTCATTTTCGGTAGAATACAATTCAACCAAGTCTTTAACATCTTTGTTATAAAACTCTTTACCCTTATCCACCCACATTTTTTCGGGTTTTCTCTCCTTAAAAATACTCTTCAATGCTATAGCAACAGATTCCCCTGTTTTGTCTTTTAATGGCACCAGATATCCGTATTTAGAAAAGATGTCAGTGACAGCGAGAAGGTATTTAACGCCACGATTAAACTTAGAAAATGCTTGCATGTCTACTAAATCAGCAGCCCATATTTTATCTATACCGTTTACTATAACTCTCCTTTTCTTAAATTTTCTTTTTACGGGTTTATGTAATTCTTCCGCTAAAATTTCGAAGTTTTTTTCACCCCCATTCCAAATTTCATCTTCGTTCCAATGAGTTTACTTACTAAACCCCTTTCCGCCCTTTCCCTAATATTAGGATTATAAATACCTTTTAACTCCGTTAACATATTTTTATCACACACTGCGTTTCTCGTGGCAGTGTCATTGTGCTTAAGATAGCAAACATCATGATGATAAGCGGCTTTATCAATGCGGTTTATTGGTTTACTCCAATCCTTCGGCGTTAAATCAGGATTGAGTCTTTTATCTAGTTTGGTACCTGGTCCTGTAAAGTTGTGTCCTGGTAGATGCATTTCAACGGGTAAATTATTTATAAATTTGTTTAAGATGCTACTCCCGGTGGTTTTTTTTTTTTATAAACTGAGTTTTAGTTATTCCACAAACCACGCATTTCCCCTGCATCATATTTCTTCCATTTTTAGAAACAGAATATTTTACATTGTTCGTATCTGTATGTTTTTTACATTTAACGCAATACATTTTTTATATAGAAATAAAAAAAGTTATATAAAATGGATATTATAAACCTATCATGGAATGATGTAGTATCAAAGAGATTTAATCACTCCCTTTTACCGAGAAGTATCAGAGGTTTAATTATAGGCAAATCAGGATGCGGCAAAACTACTTTATTGTTAAACCTTTTACTCAGGCCAGGTTGGCTTGATTACAATGATTTGAACGTTTTCGGAAAAAGCCTTTTTCAACCGGAATACCGAATACTAAAAAAGGCTTTTGAAGAAAAACTACCGAAAGAATGTATCTTAAGGTTGTTTAACATGCGTGATGAGATACAAGAACTAGACGTCGAACCGACGGCTTTAGTCGAAGAATGGATTAAAACGATTAAAAACAAATCGGATATAGATTGCAACTTCTTCGAAAATGCTAGTGATGTACCTGATCCGAGAGAGTTAAATTTGGAAAATAAAAATTTAATGATATTTGACGATTTACTTTTAGAAAGGCAAAATAAATGCGAGTGTTACTACATTCGAGGAAGGCATTGTAATATTGACTGCTTTTACCTCTCACAGAATTATTTTAGACTACCGAGACAAACTATTAGAGAAAATGCTAATTTTATTTCTCTTTTCCCACAAGACTTAAAAAACATTAATCATATTTATAACGATCATGTAGGTGAAGATATGCCTAAGGACGAGTTTAGAAAATTTTGTCAAAAGATATGGGAAAAACCTCATGGTTTTGCTATTATCGATCTAACCAGTAAAAAGCATGATGGAAAGTATAGAAACGGTTTTGATAATTTTTATATACCAAAGTCAATATAAACAAGCACCGCTAAAAGAAATTATACTCTAATAAAAAATGAAATATATAAAGATATTGATATTCTTAAAAATCAAGTTATTAAGCAGGATAGACGCATACAACAATTAGAATTAATTATTGCTGGTTTAATGGAGGTTGTAAGTGATATGAAGAAAGAGAATAAACCTAAATAAACCCGTTAAATATTATATTCATACTTATAAAATGGATATAGATCTTTTAAAAAAAATTGTAAAAAATACGGAACACAAAACATCGTTTCAAATTATAGTAAGCGATAACAAGACGCGTTTTAGAACGAGGTTTAATCCCCCTATTCAACTGGAAAAGGATAAAGTATACGAAATAGCTTTAGTAAACCTCGAAACTTACTACTCTTTTCCAAACATTGATGAAACGAACAACACGTTTATTTTCCGGACAATGGCACCTCATGGATTAAATTAAAAATACCTGAAGGAAGTTATGACCTCGTTGACATTAATGATACAATTCACCAGGAAATGAGAAAAAAGGGTCATTATGATAGAGTTAATGAAGAGTATCCTATTAACTTTTCTGCAAACACTAATACTCTAAAGTCTGTTCTTACTCTAGAAGATGGTTACTAAGTAGATTTTAATCAGCCGGGCTCCATTGCCAAAGTATTAGGATTTACTCACGCTAAATATACCCAAGGATTTTACGAGTCAGAAAATGTAGTGAACATTCTTAGCATAAATAGTTTGCTCGTTAACATAGATATTATTTCGGGGAGTTATGTTAATGGCTCAACAAAAAACACTATTTACTCTTTTTTCCCAGATGTTGCGCCTGGATATAAGATAATTGAGTCACCAGTTAATTTAGTATACTTACCAATAACATTAGATGAAATACATAACCTAGAGGTAAATATTACGGATCAAGATGGTAATTTACTAAATCTTAGAGGCGAAAATTTAACAATTAGATTCCATATTAGAGAAGCGAGATAAATAAAAAAAATAGTTATATATAAAATGACGAGTTACACTAATGTTAAAGTAAATATATCGGAAGGACAAAAGGAAAAGCTTCAACATGCTGTTAAAGGTGGTTGCCCAGTAAATATTCGTTTAGGTTATGAAGATTTACGAGGTAATGATGTTTTAGCATTAACCGATTCACAAGCGAGAAAAATGGTTAAAGCCTATGAGGATGGTAAGGGTATCACAATTAGAATGACTGCGAAATAACTTAAATATAACACGAAAATAGAGGGAGGTTTTCTCGGAATGTTGGCTGGGTTAGCTGCTAGAGCTTTGCCGATGCTCGCAAAAACCGTTTTACCAGCTTTAGGCGTTGGTGCTCTTTCTGGATTAGCTCAATCAGGAGTACAAAAAGCAATGGGATCGGGTCTTTACCTTAAAAAAGGAGGATGCGTTTGTCAAGTTGAAACTGATGGATGTGGATTATACTTAAAGCCTCATAAAGGTAACGGATTAGCTCACGTTGGTGATGGGCTGTATCTAAAGCAAGGAGGAAAAATGTATGATGGAAGAGGACTTTTACTCGGACCTAATAGTCCATTCGCTAATATACCTATCTTAGGAGCTATATTATAAATATTATTTACAACAAAATAAAAATGGATATTCATAAACTCGGTATAAAGCCTAATATTAGTACCCAACATAAAACTATATTTTGGAAACCCCATTTAGATGGAGTAAGATTTCCTCCCTTAAAGCATGATCCTCTAAAATGGAAAATATACTCGCAAGTAACTATCAAGATTCCTCCTCGTGATGGCATGAGAGTTTCGCTAGGATTTGGTTATATAACTACACGAGGAGTTGTATTGATATCTATTAGTATTAAATGGAAAGATAGTTTAACCATTCTTAATGGGACACATCTTGATAATGAGGCTGATGATATCTTAGTCTACATTTATAATTTCTCGCGAAAACCGATCGAAATACCCGAGGGAGAGTTATTCTGCTATCTAAAATATTTGGAATAAAAAAATTATTATTTTAATAAAATGGCAGATACAGATCAAAAACATCCTAATAAAATATATCCTCCGTTACCCAAAGATAAATTTCATCCTTCTGCACCTCCTATTGAGCTACGTGAGATGGGTGAGATGGGAGGTCATAGTTTTAGACTTCAAACCATAACGAAGATACGGGAGTATTTTGAAAAAGAAATCCAGACTAGAAACGTTCTAGCAAAGAAGTATTTTCGTGCCTCAGGAATTGTTAACAAAGTTGATGTTGTTTTGACTACAACAGCTTTAGGTGCTGGTGTAGGTGGAGTTGCACTTTTGTCTACAGTAGTAGCGGTTCCCGTTGTTATAGCCTTAGAAGTCTCCGCTGCAGGAATTGGTTTGATGAGCATAGTTGGCAAATATGTTGTCAGCAACACTAGAAGCAAAGCTGAAAAGCATGCTGAGATTGCTGCAATAGCTAGAAGTAAATTGGATACTATAAACTCACATATTTCTCAGGCTTTGGTAGATGGTCTTGTTACAGACAGTGAATTTAAATTGATCATGGAAGAAGTAGAAAAGTATAAAACCATGAAAGAAGAAATACGCACCAAAATCAAGAACAAAATCTCTGCTGAAAATGCAGAATCTTTGATAGAGAAAGGAAGAGAAGAACAGCGTGAGTCCTTTCGGAGGCTCGTTGAAAAGAATCATGGGGGTTCCCTCCCCTATTAGAAAAATCCTCAAGAATAGGCCGAGATGTGGGCTCCCTGAAATCCGTTGTAAGTGTATTTGTGAAATAGGCGATACCTCGGACATGTAATATATAAGAGAATATATAATGCTCTTATATATTATCCCAAAAACTGTGTTAAAAACTACGTTAAAAACTGTGTTAAAAACTACGTTAAAAACTGCGTTAAAAACTACGTTAAAAACTGCGTTAAAAAATTATTTTAGTAATTAAAAAAATGTCTTTTTTAAAAATCGCTGATCCTGAAAAAAGGGACTTAATTGTAAAAGAGTATCTTGAAACGAGAAAGAATATTCGGGATAATCTAATAGCGGAGAAAACGGGTGAACAACAACTTCAAACTGATCTTTCAAAGTTTTTTAAACCTATAACAGAAACACAAAAAGCTACAGCAAAGGAGATTACAGAAGAACTTAAACCTATTAAAGAGGGTATCAAAAGCTTACCACAGGCTATTACGTTTCCAGCCTTTCCTTCTATCACAGCTTATGATAAACCGTCAGAAGAAACAGAAGAGGATCCGATATTTATCGGTGAAATAGCAGAAGGCTATTTAAGAAAGTTTGCTACTAAGGATGAAGCTGACAGAACCTATGGAATATATGACAGAAAGGGTAAGTTTTATATTGGTAACAAACCAATTATTATTCGAGACAACAATATTATTGTGGATGATGAAGAATATCCTGGTACCCCCGGTCTATGGGAGTTAATCGTATCTAAAGATCCGGATAATAATATTTTTGGGGGTGATGATTATGAGAATTACGCGAAGTTGATGGTAAAAACCGGCTCCATTTATCGTGACAACAACCCAGGAAGTAAATATCCTAAATCTTCTAAATCTAAAAAATGGAATATTATAGTTAGACTTATTTGGGATAATAAAAGATTTCATCAAGGTAAGGGTATCGTTGTTATCCCATCTGACCCTAACGCATTAATAGAAAGACTAGACCTGTTATTGTCAAGTAAAGAAGCAGGTAACACAGGTGTAAGAAACGAGTTAGTGAGTATTTGTGACGAATTAAAAAGACAAGGTGTTTTAAATTCACGCGCTTATAAAAATTTAATGTCTATACTATAAAAAATGATCATCGTTAAAAAACACGGATTTAAAAAAAGGTATTCATACGGCGGTGCCGGAATCTTTGATAGTATCGCTAACTTTTTAGCGAGGCTTTTTACTAGTAGCGCAGCTAAACAAATTGCGTCTTCTGCCCTCGATGTAGGAAAAAGTGTAGCTAAGGAAGGTGCAAAGAAAGCTTTAGAGGTTGGAAAAAGTGCGGCTGTAGATGTAGGAAAAAAATTAGTTACGAAAGCGTTGACACCAAAATCGAGGAAAATTTTACAAAAATATAGCACAACGCCAACAACGACTCCTATCCCTGACAACACCTCCCGGGTGAAAACGCAAGACATTAATACGTTAATAGATGGAAGCGCCATTGCTATTCAAGACTTAGTTAAAAGATTAAACAGTGGAGCAGGCATTAAAATAGTATGAGAAAAAAATTAAGTTAAAGAAATTATATTTATTATATAAAAAGATAATGTTAAAATTTAATCGTGTAGATTATAAAAAATACAATACTAGTTGTATTACTATAGCAGGTGCGTTTTTAAACCTAAAAGATTGTGAAATCCTCGAAGTTAATAAAACGCAATACGGTTATAAAAAAGCTGTTGTGAAGTTATCTCCCGAAAAAGTAATCAAGATGAAAGAGATTGAGGAAAAGGTGAATGAGCGTTTACAAGAGTGGGGGATACCCCGAGTAACGATTGTATACGATAATAGAGTTTATCCTAAAACTAAACTGGAAACCGCGAAAAACATTAAACTCGAAGGTGTGTTTGTTAATAATGAAAATAAGTCTTTTCCCCAGCTTTGGTTAGAGATTTAATTTATTTAAAATTATAATCGTTATTATAAAATGGACATTTTGAAAATCACCGAACCAATTTTTAAAGATGATAGTATTGTTGAGTATGAACACCATGAGTATGAACCAATCACCGGTACACACCTCAACAACTCGGGAGGAGATATTAGGATTAACATCGAGACCCAAGATATTTTTACTCATCCTAGTGAGAGTTATTTACTTATTGTAGGCGAATTAGTAAGAAGTGATACTGGGGCAGTTTACGATGCTAACACCAATATTTCTTTAACAAACAATGGTCTCATGTATCTTTTTAAAAATATTAAGTATCAACTTTCGGGTATGGAGATTGAATCCGTATTGAATCCTGGCCAGGCTACTACGATGCTTGGTTTGTTAAAATATCCGGATGATTTTTCTAAATCGCAAGGGTTAAACCAATTATGGTATAAGGACACCAACACCGCTGCAGGTACTGATCCTGCTGTTCCTGGTACCTATAACTCGGGTTTTGTTGTAAGAAGAAATTATATTATTAATAATCCTCTTCCGAGAGGTACCTTTAGCTTCAGAGTTCCATTAAAACATATATTTGGTTTTTGCGACGATTACGATAAGATATTGTATGGAATGAAGCAAACTCTCACATTAACGAGAAATGATGATAATGATGCGGTCTTTCGAGATGGTGCTGCTCCCGCTGATGGTAGAATTAATTTACTTAGAATATCTTGGTATATGCCGCACGTGTTACCCGCGGATGGAGAGAAGATGGAACTTTATAAAATTATCGAGAAAAAAGAAAAAATACCGGTCGGATATAGAATGAGGCAGTGTGACTCTATCGCGGTTCCCGAGTCAACATCATTTACCTGGAGACTTTCTGTCAAATCATCTCCCGAAGTGCCACGTTTTATCATTGTTGGCTTTCAGACTGGTAAAAGTGGTAACCAACAACAAAATCCAGCCATATTTGATCATAGAAACGTTAAAAATATTTATGTTACGTTAAATTCTACTAGATATCCCGCTGTTGATTATAATCTTTCATTCGGTGCGAACCAATTTAGTAGAGTGTATGGTGACGCTTCTCTATTTAGATCTAAGTTTTATAACATGAATGAAATGGTGTCAAACCCTAACATTACTCCCTCTGATTATAAAACCCTTTATCCTTTGTTTTTGTTTGACGTTGCCAAACAGAGTGAGAGATTAAAATACTCAGTCACCGATATCCAAATCAAAGCGAGTTTTACCGAAAATGTGCTCGCGAACACAGAGGCATACGCCGTTATTATTAGCGATAGGTTAATTAACTTCCAGTCTGATGGAAATAAAATGAGTGTAGTGTATTAAGTTAAATAATTATTTTCTATATATAAAAAAATGATAAAGATTAGGGATTTAAAAAAAATTCTTAGACAAAATAATATAAATTTTTACGGATACTGGGATAAAAAATGCTTAGAGGAGTTGGTAGAAGAACACGGTTTGTTACCGGAGGAGTCGCCTAAGCTATCTAAAAAAGAAAGAAGCAAAGACCCTAAGTATGATGCATTAAAAACTTTTAAACGTAATCCTAAGAAAGTTACTTTAGAGGATGTTGAAACTGGCGAAATAAAAACCTTTCCATCGATTTATAAGGCTAGTAGATTTATAGATCGCTGCCCGCAAATTGTTAAGAACTATAACGGAGGAATTTGGAATAATAAATATAAGATTTCTATTCTATAATTTTATTATGGCAATGACGAAGTCATAATAAAATTTTAAGTTAAATAATTATTTTCTATATAAAAAATAGAAAGTATTAATTATAATATATATACCTTAAGCAGTTTAAAAAATTTGGCAAGGTCTAGAGGAATCCGAGGATTCTCTACGCTTAGAAGAGCCGAATTAATTGAGCGCCTAAGTAGTTCTCCACCTCCTAATCTTACTGATCAATTCCGAGGGCGTACAGTAAGAGACTTAAAACGAGAAGCTAAGTCTAGTGGAATTCGAGGATATTCTAGACTTAATAGAGCCGAATTAATAGACCTCTTACTTAATCGGAGAGCGTCATTATTAGATTATGATATTAGTAATCTTAGGACCCCGGTATTACAACCAACGCCTTACACACCACCAGCACCAACTCCATCTACAGCCGCAGTTGAGGAGTTGATAAAATATTTAGATAGTATTAAAGAAATTCCGAGAAATATATCACCAAGGATAGAAGCTTTAAAAAGAAAAATAGATAGGTTATATAAAGATGAAATAAGGATTATAGAAAGATCATCTGCACTAAGAGGATTTACCAGAGAATATTTTATAGAAGGTAAAGGGGGTTATACACCGGCTAATTTCCTTGAATTAGCGAAAGATAAAGTAACCGATATTATGAGAAATAATCGCCAAACGAAAGTTAAACTCATTATGAATTGTATGATGAAATACTCTATCGAAAATCGTTTACAAGAGATGAATTTTCATTCCGGTTATCCAATCGCTAATTTAGATGGGGATGATGTCGATGGAATATATGATGAAATGGGGGAAGATATATTAATTGCTATAGCAGAGAAGGAAATGAAAAAAGATTATTGGAAAGTTGTTTACGTAATCGATTTAAGATTACACACAGTATCATATAATCCAATAAGAGGTAATTCTTGGTTTCCAACTCCTCCTAAGATAGCGAATACAAAAAGTGTTATTAACCCGAAAAATATGGATGATGATATGTGTTTTTCGTATTGTATTGTTATAGCTTTAAACCTGACAATTAAACATCCTGAAAGAACCGAAAGACTAAAACCATTATTAAGCGCTATAAATATGGAAGGGATCGATTACCCCGTTTCCATTCAGGATAGAATTAAATTTGAAACCCAAAACCCATCAATATCGGTATCAATTTACGGATATAATAATGTTGTTTATCCGCTTAGTGTAAGTAAGGAAGTTTATAAAAGAGAACATCATATTAATCTTTTGCTTCTCGAGAAGGACGGTAAAAAGCATTATTGTTTAATTAAAGACATGAGTAAATTGTTATCTAAACAAATATCAAATCATAACGGTAACATTTATATTTGCGAAAGATGTTTAAATCATTTCCAAACGGGAGAAACTTTAAATAAACATTTAGAGCACTGCAACGAAAAAGATGCTTGTAGATTAGACATACCCGAAAAGGGTACCGAGATATTTTTTAAGAATTTTTATAAACAGCAGAGGCATCCTTTTACAATTTATGCGGATATGGAGTGTACATTAGAAAAGAAATACGAAAATAAAGGTAACACTACGAGGGTAATTAATGCGCATAACATTTCGGGATATTGTTTTTACGTTAAATTGCTTTACGAAAATGTTTACCCTTCGAGGGTTTTCCAATATTCCGGTGAAAATGCGGCTAAGAAATTCGTAGAGGATTTAGAAAATGTTATAAAAGAAATAGATAGGATACCAACGAGGGAAATGATTTTTAGACTTGAGGATAAAAGAGAGTTTGATAAAGCGAGAAATTGTTGGATATGTGGAGAGGCATTTACAAAAGACATGAAAAAGGTGAGGGACCATTGTCATTTTACTGGAAAGTTTAGGGGAGCCGCGCACAATGCGTGTAATTTAAAATATAGAAGACCTACTTTTACACCCGTATTCTTTCATAATTTTAGTAAGTATGATGCTCATTTATTTATAAAAGATTTAATGAATACACCCGGTGAGGCGAGTTGTATACCAACAAATAAGGAAACGTATATAAGCGTGTCTAAAAATGTGCCAATAGGATACACTGTTAAAGGGGTGAAGAAAACTAAAACGCATGAGATTAGATTCCTCGATAGTTTAAAATTTCTAGGTAAAAGTTTAGACGAATTAGCTAGCACTCTAGCTAAGGAAGAAAAGACTAATCTCGCGAAATATTTCGAGGGGGAAAAGCTCGAATTGGTCTCACAAAAGGGTATATTCCCGTACGAATGGTTTGATAACCTTATTAAATTAGAGGAAACGAAGTTACCCGAGCGAAGAGAATTTTATTCGAAGCTTAAATGTAGTGGAATTGATAAGGGGGAATATGCTCACGCTAAAAATGTATGGAAAACATTCGAGATGAAAACTTTTAAAGATTATCACGACTTATATAATAAGACCGATGTTTTATTGTTGGCGGATGTTTTCGAAAATTTCAGGAATGTTTGCTTTAATAATTATGGGTTAGACCCATCTTGGTTTTATACAGCGCCAGGATTAGCTTGGGAGGCGATGTTAAAAACTACTAGGGTAAAATTAGAATTATTATCAGACCCTGATATGATTTTATTTATCGAAAACGGAATAAGAGGGGGTATCTCAACCATTTTTAAAAGATATGCGAAAGCAAATAATGTATATATGAACGAAAAATATAACCCGAATGAACTATCTAAATTTATTACTTATTTGGACGCGAATAATCTCTATGGTTGGGCAATGTGTTAAAAACTTCCTATTGGTAATTTTAAATGGATGGATGATTTAGAAAATTGGCGGGATCAGCCTTTTATATTAGAGGTTGATTTAGAATATCCTAAAGAATTACACGATTTACACAATGATTTCCCATTAGCTCCTGAAAGATTAAAGACTGGCAAAGTCGAAAAACTTATACCTAATTTATACGACAAAACTAAATATATATTACATCGTGAAAATTTAAAGTTATATTTAAGTTTGGGCCTAAAGCTTAAAAAGATTCATAGAGGGTTAACTTTTGATGAGAGTGAGTGGTTAAAACCTTATATCGATAAAAATACTAATCTAAGAACAAAAGCTAAAACCACATTTGAAAAGGATTTCTTTAAACTTATGAATAATTCCGTATTTGGTAAGACTATGGAAAATATTAGGAATAGAGTAGATATAAAATTAGTTAGTACCAGGGAAAAAGTGGAAAAATTAGTCGCTAAACCAAATTATTACGATATAACTATCCTCGATGAAAATTTATGTATAATTCAAATGAAAAAACAGCGTTTATATTTTAATAAACCTATTTATGTAGGGATGTGTATTTTAGATTTAAGTAAGACATTGATGTATAACTTCCATTATAATTATATTAAAGATAAATATAACGAAAAAGTTAAACTCCTTTTCACTGATACAGATAGCTTAATGTATGAAATAGAAACGGAAGATTTTTATAAGGATATTAGCGACGATGTTAAAGATTGGTTTGATACGAGCGATTACCCACCTGAACACCCTTCAGGTATTCCCACGGGATTAAATAAGAAAGTTGTTGGTATGTTTAAAGATGAGACAAGTGGTAAGATTATTGAGGAGTTTGTAGGCCTCAGGTCTAAACTATACTCTTATAAAATGTGTGATGAGGAAAGTCACCTTCCGAATGTCGGTGAGGAAAAAAAATGTAAGGGAATTAAAAGGCATGTAGTAAAAGCATTTATTAAACATGATCATTATAAAAAGTGTTTGTTCGAAAATAAGACGCAATTAAGGAAAATGGTAGTTATTAGGAGTCATAAGCACGAGTTATACACTGAGGAGGTTAATAAAATCGCCTTAAGCGGAGATGATGATAAACGCCATATCTTGGAGAATAATATCGATACGTTAGCTTGGGGACATACTAAGATAAAGACCTAAATTGGATGCAAAGCCCGCCCCCGGCCAGGGAAAAAGTGATTTTAGGGTGGTAAAATGGGTTGGAGATTGATGGTTGGATTTTGTGACTGGCATAGGTCTGGCATGGAACTCTCTATTTTTATCTACTTTGGAGGTTGTGCTTAAAAACACAACCTCCAAATCAGGTCCTTTTAGGACCACCCAAACAGCCCTTTTCAGGGCTAACCATCTACCGTGAAAGATCTATCTTTCTTCAAATTGTCAGACGAAAGTTCTATCTTTTCTCCAAATTGTCATTTCTTCAAATTGTCAGACGAAAGTTCTATCTTCAAATTGTCACAGCTCTTTTCAGAGCTAACCCAACAGTCCTTTTTAGGGCTAACCCAACAGTCCTTTTCAGGACTAACCATTTAGCACGAAAGTTCTATCTTTTTTACTCAAATTGCCAATCTTCTTTCTTTTAGAAGAGTTACACTCCAAAGAGTTACACTCCAGAGAGTAAAAAACTCAGAAAAAAGTCTAAGTCCAACTCAATGGTTAGACTTTTAGAGAGAAAAATCATCCATAGGGTGAAAAAAAACTAAGTCCAACTCAGTGCTCAGGCTTTTAGAGAGAGAAAAAATCATTCATAGGTGAAGAAAAAACTAAGTCCAACTCAGTGCTCAGGCTTTTAGAGAGAAACCACTTAAAGGCCAAGTAGTGGATAGAAGTAAACAATAAAGCAATCCTAATAGCAATATGGGGTACAAAACCCACTCAGGATGGCTTTTAGAGAGAAAAATCATTCATAGGTGAAAAAAACTAAGTCCAACTCACTGATATAGGGACAAATTCCCCTCAGAGTAAGTAAGTAGGATACTTGCAATTAAAGGCTAAAAAATGACACATTTTCTCCAAAAATACCGGGTTTACCTACCCTCGGGAAGGCATACTGGGTACGAAACCCTCTCAGGGTAGAGATTCTGGGTATTTTTTCAAGCGAAAATACCCAGAATCTCTTCCATTACTACTAACAGCGACCCGTGGGGTTTATGCCCTGTATATACCTATGTTATCGATTGAGTATCAGGTCTCAGCAGTTACATCTTGAAACTCAACATACGGTCATGATATGGGCCACACTCTGGCAACACGGGGTTTAACCCTTTACCACAAGACATTATTTTGGACTTTTCTAAATTCGATGGAATTACAGACTACAAGTTAAATATGCCAATGGTGAAAATTGGTTTTGAAAGGATAGAAAACATTGTGGGAAGAGCAGAAAATGCTGATGATCAGCATTTTCTCCTCTACCCACACTGTTTCAAAAGCCTTCTCTTTCAGCGTCGTTAGAAGTAGGTAAAAGTTAAAAGTAGGTAAAAGTTAAAAGTAGGTAAAAGTTAAAAGTAGGTAAAGGGTCCATGCGTCTCCGTGATGTATGGTACCAGGCAAGTCATCACATAATTATGGATCCATAACAACCATTTAGCCTAACAACCGACTGAATCGTGAGGTAGAATGGTCCTTGGTCATGCAGAAAATTTACAAATGATAAAATGTTTCGACCCATGTCAGCCTCTAAGTCTGACATGAGTCGATACTTTTTGTAGATGCATTGAACTCCCTTATCATGGAGCATACAAAAAGCCCATATATCTATTGTGTCTTAACCTATATTATTGCTTAGAAATCGACAGTGAAATCCCAAAACCTTTTTCTATGGATTCATATTTACACCTAGATGCGACCAGACTAAAACACGAAGAACAAGCAGTCTTCAGTCCTCTAGATGTGTGTTTTTGAATCATATTGATTAGATCACTATTTTCTCCAGCTCCAACAATGTTTTCAACAGCCCTCTTCTCAAGGCTCGCTAGGGGTCCTGTTTGGCCCTGTGGTAAAGTGCAAGACTCGTAACTTGGGGGCCCTGAGTTCGAGACTCACTAAAAGCAATGGGTTTTTCGTGGGAGTGTCTTTGGACAAGACACTTCAGTGCACTAGCCTAGTACTAGTGAAACCACATGCCATAAATGAATAATTATGTGAGCTGATATGACTGAAAAAATGCTGAAAGCGGCGTAAAACACGATTCAATTAATCAATTTAATATTGAGGGTCGCTATATAACTCGGGACTGTTAATAAAAGAGATGAAGGGTAGATATTGGGTATACATGGTTTGAAGGGTAGATGAAGGGTGCGGTATTTCGTAAGTCAGGCATCGTGTTGATCTGATAATCTAGCCGAAGGGGGCATGCTCTTCTATGGAAAAGAGAATGAACGAATGGACGGTGCGATAGGAGGGCTCAAAAAAGTATCCCCTTCTCGTCCTGAGCGATAAAGAAGTTTGTTTGCTTTTTAATCGGTCGGCGTGAGCCGAACGATCAGAGAAACCACAAATTTCGGAAACCCGTCCGCTGAGGGCAAACTGATGTAACATCAAGTCATAACGGCTTTTACTTATAACCTTTAAACACTAATACCCGCTGTGATGACCTTATTACAAAAACTACTTTTAACCCAGATAGGCGCAAGAATACTAACTAGTAGTAAACAGGCCTTCAAGTAATCCCATACTTAACTTTTCAATCATTTAATAAATGGCGGTTACAGTTTGTTTAGCGTTGAATTATGTCATAATATTAGTATTATCAAAATCTCGGGCCAGCAAAAACTAGAAATTTTGTAGCAGTCTACTTTCACCACGGTTATAAGAAATGGGTCAGTGATAAAGCAGCAAGTCTATGAATGAAACAAGTGAGAATCAAGTGTATCGGGTTATGTAAACACATCTTGTAGTCATCTGCTGTCAATATTATTCGGCAAACTTTGAATTCGAGTGAGTGATCCGTTGATAAGTTATACGTAGAACTTTACGGGCTCGCCGAGTTAGGACGAGTGCTGTCCGTATATGTAGCAGGTGTTGAAAAGATGATAGGTCTTTTGGCTTTGAGCAGGGATAAAATTGCAATGGAACGGAGTTTGTATGGAAACATTGCTTTAAAAGAATTTGAAAATTTAGATTGTTTTGCCTTAGAGCAAACTGATGTACATGCAACTGGTAACAGCCGTAAGTTTAAAATAGTATTCGGCTGTTGGTTATTTATTGTTAGCGAGGTGAAGCGTGTGAAGCTGTGAGGGACAAAGGATGTAGAGTTGTGTAAGGGTTATCACCCTAGCGAAGAGAACATTACGTAAACATTTTCAGAAGAAGTTGGCTTCTTTACAAAAGAAGCCAGGAGAGGTCAGCATCAGTGTTTTCAAATAGTTTATTGGCTTTTAATTTCAATATATTTTGGTGCATGTAAACAAACAAGTCAAAAAGCCGCCGCGTAGAAACCTCGTATGCTTTACATGACGGTCATTTGATCTTCTTGCCGCGGTTTCAAGTCGCATGGTCTTGTCCAGCGGTCTTCCTTCTCTTTTTTAACGAAATTCTTCTTTATTTGTTTAATAAAAAATTAGAATTATTTGAGAGGTCATTTGCAGCCATGGCAAATTAATATAACAAATCTTTTCTGAAATTCGTCATATAAAAATAAACCACATCTATTTCCTGTTTCGGTTTTTTGATTTCGCTTTATTTACAAAACCATGACGAAACAGACTGTGTATCAGAACAATTTCGCAAGAAAAATGGATTTAGACAGCAAATTCTGTGACAGTCTGCCTTTTAAACTCACCACTGTTGGAGAGGTCTGATGACCTCTCCAATGAACTGGTTATCCCACACTTGCAACCTTAGTAACCAGACTGTCCATTCACAATACTGACCAGCATAGATCTGATTGCGCATCTTTCAGCTTACGATGTATTAACACTTGGGCTGCTGAACGCGACTTTATGACCTTTTGCGGACAACGTAGATCAAGATCAGACTGCACTCTACATGCAGTCTGATTTTGAATCTACACTGTCCGATAAGGAGAGAGTTTTTCCAAATAACATACCTTTGAAATAGTATAAAATTGGGTTTTTACTGTCGGCTTAAAAATTTCATTTCACTTATTTATCAGGTTAAGGGTTAAATTGTTTCCATAACCCCTCTTTCTCTCCTTCCAGATACGGCTCTACCATTTTACACGCTCACACGCTCACTAACATGTTCCTTCTTGATGATATTCTAAAAACTGGAATCAGTCTGTTAACCGTTGACCAAACAATCCTGTGGGGCTTTAAAAATGTAGTGGAAAAAGTTTGCGTGTATTCAGCATATTCTCTTTTTCCTCACAGCTTTTTTTCATCATTTGAAAGATTTTCAACATTTTGTCATTTACTGGAGTTAAATAGAGCATTTTCATAGAGGGCAAAAAATCTGAAACTGAAACACAAATAAGCTCACATGACGTCATATTCTCCATGTCTGAATCAAATGACCAAGGAAAACCCCCTCGGAGAGTGCAGATTCAGACCCGACTGCACAGAACATGCAATCAGATCTTGGATCTATCCTGCCAGTTTTCTGAGATATTCTAGCCAAGACAGCAATGGCCCTGTAATATTTAAGCTGCTTTTCCACTCTTAACATATCTATTTCATTAATTCAGCGCTTTAAGTGTAAATCTCTTGCTCATTGGCATGACTTGAATACAATGACCTGTGTTGTCCAAGGACAAGTAAAGCCGCTTTTGAAAAGATTTTTTAAAAAGATCAAGATCAGACTGTCCTTTGAATGCAATGCAGATCTAAGATCTTAATTGTCTGTTTATGTAGGATATATAAGGAAACAAAAAAAAAAAAACGAACATGAAATTGTAATGATTGGATATTGTTTTTCTGACTGTAAAAGGCCATAACTGAGTGTTTTAACTCTTAACCAGAATATCCCGTTTTTGATGACCCCGAGGAAGACGGCTGTTAAAAACATTGTGGAAAAAGGAAAATGCAGATAACTATCGTTTTCTCCGTTTCCCAAAATGTTGCTTTACCTTTCAACGATTCAGATCAATTTTGATCTACATTTGATTCGTCACGTGCAAATGCTTTCGATTTGGACAATTCTAAAATAACATCATTTGGTAAAGAGTTGAGGGTTTGGTAGATACTACATTCTTTGAAAGTAATGTTGGAGAAATTGGCCAGCCGATGTTTTGGACGGAACGATTTTGCCTAGGACAACTTAGCCAGTCAAAAAACATTAGGTAGGACAATGTGTCCAGATAAACACGATGGCTTGTTAAAAATGGAAAAATAAAAGGCCCACTCGCAGCCAAAAGTAAATAATTTGATAATCATGATACAGGCACATTTTATACGATCTAACCATACCATTTTAAAGTATGGATATTATGGATAATATCTGACAGTATGTTACAGTACAGTTTTTAAAGTTACAAAAGTTACAGAAAAGAATATTTGTATTTTGTTAAACTTTTTTAAAAGGTTGGTAGGTACTGTTATTCATGATGAGTGATATCTAAAGCTTGATAATGGGTAAGTACTACTGATCAGAATTGTCACATATATTTAACGTTCTATTACTGTCAACTGGCAAACATATATCTTTAGCATTCCATTAAACTTCTAATTTGTAAAGGACAGTTCAAAAGTGGAGTTTTCTACGTGGTTCAGTTACAAGGTATAGGATTTCTATCCCATACATAGTTCAGACAACTACCATTTGATTTGTGATTTCAAACCATTGTAGTTATTCAGTGTCGACCGATTACAGTGCTGACAGCACTTTGATTTAATACAGATCTAACCTTTTTAAAACCGAACAAAAAAATAAACTTGCCAAAATTGAAAGCTTTTGCAGATCAAAAAATATTTCGGGGTAGAAAACATTGTGGGAAAAGGAAAAAATGCTGGTTACCAGCATTTTCTCCTTTTCCCATAATATTTTCAAAAGGCTTCTCCTTAAAGGTCGTTAAAACTCGGGATTGTATGGTAAAGGCTTAAATGGTTTTTTCTACCCTCCTTTCAACAGTACTTTAGTACTGAGCTGGTGAAAACCAAGGAAACCTGTTTAAATGGAGCTGGGGTAAAACTGAATTATTGTTGAAAATCGCGTAAAACAATATTTTTTGGCGACAAAGAAGGGAAAGATACCCTGGATCATACACTAACCCTAAAAATAAAATCAGAAGACACTTACTTTATATTTGTGAACAGTTTGTAATGAAACCTTCGATCATGGCTACAGACTTTGAAAGTTAATCCATGACTTTAAATTTTGAGGGTACACACAAAATTAGATTAATATTTTACACCATGCCCGACAGTTAAAATCCGAGAAAACTTTTTAAATATCTGAGACTGAAAATAAATACACACACGCAAAGACAGCCCGTAAACACACATCTATACTACCGTATCCAGTTTCTTTCACAGTTCACTCTCTTCCCAGTGTGTCATATTTTCCCAATGACACCCAAACCGTCGAGCGTGGCTCAGATGTAGTTTTGTTTGTTTTGAAGTTTGGTTTGTTTTGTTTTGGAGTTAAAGACGTTTTAACACTCAAAGTCATATCACGGCTGCCAGTTTACCTACGCCATGTGTTTTCTGGCTTTCTCACACCAGTACTGACACGATTTTCTTTCCAAAGCACTGACTACCTTTTCCAAGCATCAGAGGTGAGAGGCTGAGAGCTAGAAACAAAATGAGTTAGTTCAAGTGAACATAAATGCAAAAACGCACGAATGTTGCATACATGTACAATGTATGTGTGTATATGACAGCGGTGTTCTCGCTGAAAGGATTTTAATGTATCTCGGTGATGCGTTATACTACGATGCGCGGCATGTCATCTCACTTGATGGATCCATTTATCCAATAAGTCGAACAACCAACTGAATCATAAGGTAGACTGGTCCTTAGAAATTCAAAAATTGACTGATACCGAAATGTGTTGACCCATGACAGCCTGCTCGAACCGCGCAAGCTGACATAAGTCTATATTTTACAGATGTATTCAGCCCCCTTTTCACTGAGCATAGCTCAAATATATTTTGAACGTGCCTTGGACTATTTTTATACTGCCAGATTTGTACATAAATGATAATGAAGTGTATAAGAAATCTTAACAAATACGTATCCTTTTATAATATTTCCTATTCCTAAGGCCATTTCTTAACCCTTATCCTGCTACATAAACTTAAATGAAACTTTCAAGCCGATAGTAAAAGCCTGAACGATGCTATTTCAAATTCATTTCTTGGAGAAAAATATCTCCTCATCGGACAGTGTAGATTAAGATCAGACTGCACGATCTGTGCAGTCTGATTATCATCTACACCGTCCGCAAAAGGTCAGTGAGTCGCGCTTAGTAGCCTGAGGGTTAAAAGAATGTGCGCATGCTGACCAGGATAAATACTTTTTGCAGATGCACTAAGCTCCTTTATCAGAGAGCATGACTCATACAGATGGTTGACAGAATATGGATGGTGACAGCTCAGTATTTTGCCCCATTGGAACACGGAAAACGAAAAAAAAATAGGTGGTGAGACAGATCTAAATGGAGTCCTATTGCATTGAGCCTACATCACCAATCCTCGAGCAAAGTAATGTCGAACTCATGACCTCTAGATTACTGGACCATCATAGCCAACTTCGCGGACATGGAAAAATCGATATCGGCCAATCTTAACTGTATTTTTTTATATAGAATTATGAAGGGCCTTGGTAAATAAACGCTTATAACTTCATCAATTTTCAGAATTGAAAATTATCTCAAGTGAGGTAAGAAAATTCAATTTATTCTCTTTCAAATGAACTCAGTTTTAAAAATTTCGTAAAAGAAACTTTTGGTCCTTTTTTAACTTAAAAACTGTAGGTATGGTTTATATAGAATAAAGGGGAAAAATGCATTTTCCGAAGTCAAAAACTGAACTATTTGTTTAATTTTCTTTCTTTGTGTTGAAAAGTCAAAATTATCTCAAGTGGAGTCATTAAGCTTATTCATTTCTCTTTCAAATGGTATAAGTTTGAGTCATTTAAATTATTAAACTTTTGGTCCTTTTTACAGTTTTTTGATGCCACTATCCTATTTTTTTTCTTTTTCCGTGAACGTTCGGATTATGCCGGAATTTGCCGATATTGGCCGAGTCTTACTGTTAGATCATTCGGCATACCTCGGGTGATGGGAGCCATCAAATCCCTCGGCTGTATCTGGTGGATTGATATGCACCAGATCGGTACATACCCGGAAATACGCAAGTTTACCATTCTGAAAATTGTAAGGCTCCGCTTAAAAAAAAAAACTTCAGTTTCATTTTTCTATCGAAATCTTTCTTACTATATTTCAGTTGAGTTGGCAAACAGTTCGTAGATTCATTATTTAACGTGGGTTATCAATTCCGATTGAAGTTTTCACCGACAGATAAACAGATGTGAATAACTTCATCGAGGTTGTTTATGTCGTTGCTTAACGACTGACAGTGGCGCGCCATGTATCACGTGATCACGTCATTCGGCACACCTCGGGTGATGGGAGCCATCATATCCCTCGGCTGTATCTGGAGGATTAATATGCATCAGATCGATACATATCCGGAAATACGCCGGTTTACCGTTCTGAAAATTGTAAGGCTCCTCTTAAAAAAAGAAAGCTTGAGTTTCAATTTTCTATCGAAATCTTTCTAACTATGTTTCAGTTGAGTTGGCAAACAGTTCGTACATTCATTATTTATCAATTCCGATTAAAGTTTTCACCGACAGATAAACAGATGTGAATAACTTCATCGAGGTTGTTTATGTTGTTGCTAAACGACTGACAGTGGCGCGCCATGTATAAGATCACGTGATTCGCAGTTCAAATGGAAACGACCGTTATACGGACGAGGTTAGATGTAGGTACGGAATCGGCCGAGTTGTGACGAGTGGTGATCACGTGATTCGCAGTTCAAATGGAAACGACCGTTATACGGACGAGGTTAGATGTAGGTACGGAATCGGCCGAGTTGTGATGAGTGACTGTTAGATAAGCCAGCCGGGTATCTTTACTGTGTTACGTAATGTTATATTGACAAACGGCCCCCCTGCTATGTTTATGATATACATGTATCCACATGATTATAAACTGGAATTTATACAAGGGTTGCTTGATCATGACAGTATCCCTAAGATATTTTATTATGATATGCATCTTATAGATCTAATAAAAGACCAGAATTTGATACTTATGAGATTATTTCCATTTACAATCATTAAGATTAAGATCTGAAATAAGAAAATGTACGTTTACTATTTTTTTTATTTCCCACTCTTCAACTTTTTGATGTTAATGCCGTATCAGGAGTTTTTTTCTAGCGATAGCTCACAAACTCGTGTTTCCTTGCTATTTTCAAACCGGTTTTTGATCTGTGACATCATATAGAAAGCCTTTGAAAACGTTGAAGAAAAGATTTAAACGCTTGTTACCAACATTTTCTCCTTTTCTTGCAATATTTCTAACTCTTTTAAAGATAAATTCCATCGTTTCAGTCATGTTTTATTTGTCATAAGAAAATTACTTCATTTTGAACAAGTCTGAAAATTTTTCATTTGGTAAAGATTCAAATAACAAACTTAACCTGTGACTACAAATACGGCATCTAACGACCCTGCGGTTGATTGTTACGGATAAAATATGGAAACAGACACATTTACTTTTTACATGTTATCTTTTACTTTTCAAACAATATTTTCTATATCACTCAATCAGTTTCTCCTGCAAAGAGTATTTACCTTAAAAGGAATGACAATACTAGACCTAATAGATCAAAATTGACACAGATTATTAATATAGCGGGAAAAAGGGTTTAAAAAAAAGGCGAATTCTTCTTTACCGGTGACTTAAAGGGCAAATCAACAAGTTTCAGATATGGTTAATTTTCAAATCTACACTTATCAAATGGTAACCTGGTAATGTTGTAATTAGAAAAAAAAATAGTAAAAGTACTTTTTTTCAATTCATATTTCTGCTTATTAACTTTTATTGCATCGCTTATCTCCCTTACTTATTGTTGCGTCCCTTGATTTGTGACGTCATAGGAGAGCTTGTTTCAATATGGACGTTGTTTACGATAGTGAACTGAGCGATATTGAAGACGAAGAAATAGACGATTCTGGGCCGGTAAGGCCGTACATGTACGAGCCAATTTTTAAAGAAACTTATTAAGTTTCTGGTGATGAGGATAAAAGTAACTTTTCGGCCACTGTTGACGAAAATGACGATGTTGTGCCGGACTTTTCAACGTGTTGAGTATCGCGCGCTATTGAAATACGTCTATTACGGGGCGATGGCGAACATCGCTTACAGAAATAATATTCTATACATGATAGAATTAAGTGTATGGCATAAACTTTGTTTCACGTGAAGCATTTTCAGTAGATTAACGGGCGGAATTAAACAAAAAAAAGGGACGGTTTCAAGACAGTTCCACGACAAGACAGTTCCCCGACACTTTAGTTTCATGTCAAATAACCTTTTTCTTGACTTTTACGATTGATAATCGTGAGATGTTAGTTCTAATTATTTGTTAATGGGTCCTTGTTGATACTTGTACCTTGTAAAGAATTCTGTAAACATTGACGGGTACAAGTTTATTCTCTCATGGGTGAAGGGTTCCACAATAAATCACGATTTTCATTAGAATAAGAATATTTTGAAATGCTGTTAACCAGCATGAAATTTGATAAAAGAATATGTTCCGAGATTATTAAGAGTTAATTCTCAAAATTATTTTGAAAATTATTTTAGTTGTATTTCTTACCATACAGAAATACATGAACATCAGAGAGAGGGAGAGGGGATCTACCTGTGTGAAATACTTTTTTGTGTTTACCTTGTCCACATGATCCATTCAATGCAAAAATTTATCATACATTTATAGCTATTGTATGTTCAATATAGAGCTTCTCTGTGAAAGTCTTAAACTCTGAATTGTAAACCGTGGGAAAGGATAGTGTAAATTTGTTCACTTCTTGTTTGTCTTATGCAAATTGTTTCAATTTGGGTAAGTCTCAAATTGGTCTACTAGGGACTGAGCAGTTAATACTGACATTCCGGTCAAATTGCAGTATAGACGACTTCATTGTAAAAACATGGAAAGAGCTGGTAACTATCAGTTGGTCCTTTATCCACAATATTTTCTATTTTTAACTCTTTACAAAACGACAAAATGTTAAACAGATCCAAATTGAAATCACTTGCAGACGACAAAATAAAGTTAAATATTTCAAAAATTGAAATTTGTTTCCAGCAGAGTAGAAAACATTGTGGTAAAAGGAGAAAATGCTGGCTACCAGCATTATCTCCTTTTCCTACAATGTTTTTAAAAGGCTTCTGTCTCAGGGTCGTAAAGACTAGGGATTGATTGGTAAAAGGTTAAATATAAATCCCACACATTGGGCACGAGTTCTGGTTTAGTTCCAAGGAAGCAGTATCTGAAGAGATTAGTACGAGTTGTATGAAATTGTTTCTCAAGAGATGTAAAATACATGTTTAAATTGTTACCCAACGTCAAATTTATTGACTCAACCGAATTGAAAGCATTTGGAGTCAACAAATTAAACTTTACTCACATGTTTGGACTTGTCTTTAATGGGGTAGAAAACATTGTAGAAAAAGGAGAAAATACTGGTTACCAGCATTTTCTCCTTTACCTACAATGTTTTCAAAAGGTTTTTCTTTCTTCACCAGGGCCGTTAAAACAAAGGATTGTTTGGTAAAGGGTTAAACTAAGTTAAACTAAATTCCAATAAACAATCACATTTTATCGGTCATATTTAAATGCTGTGGATTTGAAATATTCTAATTTTTTTATCATTTGGGTTAGGGTTAGGCTAAACCCTTACACAGATGGCAGAACTTTAGACTTGTCCACTCCACACCGAAAGTATTTGCAGACCACAGATCAAATGTGGCCTTGACAATAGGTTTGATGGTAGAAAATATTGTAGGAAAAGAAGATAACTCTGGGTATCAGGACTTATTCCTTTTTTCACCCTGTCCTCAAAAGCCTTCTCCATTAGGGTGGTTGAAGGTCAGAATTTTGAGGTAAAAGGTAAAAGAATTGGTGTGTGAGCCTGGTCAAAAACATTCAGTTTCCTAATTTAAAAAAAAAAGTGTTATTTTTAATTTCCGCACTTTTGTCTGATTATCAGAGAAAATGACCTGTGTCAAATGTGCAATTTCAAAATTTTCATACTGACATGTTCAAAACACTTTTCTCAGTAGCCTGTCTAGAAGACATAATATGGATAGGAACAAGGAAATATCCACAAATCAAAATTGTATAGATATAATTCAAAATTCGTTCAAAATGCATTACACAAACATTACAGTGTAAAGGGGTGAGATATGCAAATTTTATGTAACCGTTTCCTGTATTGTTTCAACTGGTCGGTGATGGATTAACATTTATGACCATGACTAGGGGTAGCCAGATACTGACTTAACCCTTTACCATACAAACCCTAGATCCAGTTTCTAGATTTAGCTGCTGCATAATTATCATTTACGGGTAAACCCATGTATAGAGTCATGAAATATCCCGAAGAGATGGCATCGTTTTGAAATTGCTCTGTAGGGAAAGGTAATATTAAATCTTATACCACAAAGTCCCGAGATTTAACGATCCTGAGGTAGAGGACTTTTGAAAACATTGTGAGAAAAGGTGATAATGCTGGTAATCTGCGTTTAACCCTTTTCTCGCAATTGATCCTTTTAGAGACCAATTTCGTCGTTTTAGTCACGAAAATAATCTAAATTTGGACAAGTCAATTTTGTCGTTTGGTAAAGGGTTAAGTAGCAAATTTAACCTATGGTTGTACAAATACGACATGGGCTTACCCATGCAGTTGATCTCCAACTTTTCCAAACAACTCTTTTTTTTTTTACATTAATCAAACGGTTTCTCTCTTCTTTCAAATGTTACCCCTTTTAACATCTTTAATATTTTAATTGTTCATTGGAAGAATTAGCCTAAACAGTGAAGGACTAATTGTTGATTCTTCCATATTTAAAAAGACGCAACCTGCAAAAAGCATAACTGCTAAAAGAGTGAGTAAAAGATAAAAAATGACGTAGACTATGCATGTAGACGGAAAAGGGAATAATACAAGCTACTTCTCCTTTACCAATGACTTAAAAAGTTAGGTGCTGCATAATTATTATTTATTAATTTCAAGAGATTGTGTTTAATCAACCTAGCATTACGAAAGATCTATCTTGGTTTAAAACCGGTTTTAACAAAGCTTTCTGGCGAAATCTACGGATGATTAGTTGCAATGACACTGTCTGCGCCATACATAACTTTTTTAGAGGAAGAAATACCTTTTTATCTTTATCATGCCTGTAAGCGGCGCTAGAGTGTCGCATCGGATCAGTTCACAAGTGCTGGTCTGTTATGATTATTTCAACATGAACTTTTTCATAACGTTCTGTTGCGTCTCGAGCACATTTTTTTTTTTTCCATTTCGGATGCAATGAAAGGAATATCAAGCATATATAATGCATCGGCAGCGTTTTTAAACTTGTGTGCTAATAATAGCTTGGACACACTTTTATGTATAAAGATAGTTCAGTGCATAGATAGACCTAAGTTGTTCCGAAAAACGAAGTATGCAGCTTTCAGACTCGCTCAAAATGGAAACGTTTTAATAGAACTATTGACAGTAGTAGACATTGTAAGAAAAGGCGACCTCGCTTATTAAGCAAAAGCGTTACCAAATACAATTCGGAGCCACACAGTCCATGAAGTATTCGGAACAAACTATTTTCTTCTTTTTGTTTGATCAAAACCAGCTTTGAATGGATGCTTTTTCATATGCTGAATCTGTAACTTTTCGTGTGCATAAAACCATGTACATTTACTCTACTGGTTCTGAGCGGTAGTTGAAATTATTTTATGTGCTATAACTGAGTTTTATTTCTCCGCCTTCCCAACTTTTTTTTTTAAATCGTAGGAAGTGGAAATTATACAAATCAAAACATCAAACCACACACACAAAAGACAATTACCCAATCAAGATATAACCATTCGCTATTTACTAAACGACAAAATATATTAAGATTTTTTTTTTTTTTTTTCAAGTTGAAAGCACTTCCAGACGACAAATGCGGCACATAATGAAACTTGCTTCTGAAAGGGTAGAAAACATTGTGGGAAAATAGGGATAGTAGATAACATGTTATATACGATCCCTGGGGGAAAATGAGAAATTGCCCATCACAAGTATTTTCTCTTTTCCGTGTGTTTTCGAAAGCTTTCTTTCACAGGGTCGTAAAACCATAGGATTGGTATGGAACTGCCACATAAAGCAAATTTTCTCGTCAATACTTAAAGCCGTTACCAAATGACGAAATTTTGGACACCAACAAATGTAGTAAAAACATTTGCAGACAACAAATTAAATGCAACTCATTTGATAATGTCTGTCTTTTAAAAGGTAGAAAACATTGTAGAAACAGGAGAAATTTTTCTCCCTTTACAACAAAGTTTTCAAAAGCTTTTTCTTTCAGGTCCGTTAGACTCGGGAGAGTATGATTGCTGTAGTGTTAAACTGGTACTCTCAAAACGCCGAATTTTCTGCCGAATTCAACTTGTTGATTTTGCCATGAATATCAAAGATTTTTTTACCAAAATAATTTTCGACGTATAGAATCGATTAGGTCCAAGATCAGACAGCTTGTTTTGAGCAGCCTGTTATAAATCTACAGTGTCAGCAAAAGTGCATTTGGACGGATTAGATTTCAAGATCAGACTACAAAAAGTGCAATTGTCTAGAGCAGTTTAAGGACCGAACAGCAGGAATCAGTTAATGTCTCAGAGAATCAAAACTTAACCCATAATCCGAGGATAAATGAATTACAAACAGACAAATAAAGCTGAAATATGACAATTTCAATGTTCTTTTCTCAGGAAAATCTCGCTTTATCTGGCGGTGTAAATCCAATATGCTGTCGAGTCTAATAAGGGTGCGCATTATGTGCAGTCTGATACTGATCTTCAAGAGCTACACTGTGCTGTAGCAGACAAAGGGTTTCGGTTAAAATCCGAAAAAAAAAAACGCCAAGGCAGATATACAGTCTAGGCAAAGATTGTAGATTTGAAGCAGGCTACTATTACGTAATGTTACGTTTCTCTTATCTTTTATAGCTGCGGGATATCGAATATCGATTACTAGTATACACGGTTTGAGTTCGCCAAACTCCGGAAACTCCCGAACCTTTACGTATGATATCGATTATTTTCATCGATTTCTTGATATGCGAGACTGCTGATAAGGCATGTCCGTGAAAGTTGGCTATGCCGCATATATACATCTAAACATTGCCTTCGGCACCGAAGGGTCAATTCATGACTTTTGAACAACGTCCATATGAATACCAGGGCGCTTGCATTACTTTGATGAATCTTTTTTTTTTCGTCTCATGATTTGCTCCCTTGTTTGTCGTCAGAAACTCAGTGTTTCGATCTTGGACTGATTGGTACACTTTGTATTTTTTATCACATACTTTGCTTTCTACCTAGGAGTGGGGCGAAAGAAATGTTTACGGGATTCAGTAATACTCATATAGAATGACTGGCAAGAAAACGAGAAGGCATCCGCAAAATTCTAGTTGTTTCTTATGGTGGCATATTTCTGCCGCGAGAAACGAGATAGCTATCATGATAATTTTAGAAAACTATCGTGATAAAACAAAGTTTCCTGGAAATATTATCTAGATTCTTTAAAATTTTCACGATAAAAATATCGCGATAATTCTACCTTTTATCATGATTTTTTTTGCTTTCGTGCCCATAACTGACATTCACGGTATTTATAATAAGATACGGTTTCGGAACATCTTCGTCTACAACTTTATGAATTCTCCTTTTCCCTGAATGGTTTTAAAGTGTTCGTAGAAGGCATTTCGAGTCGTCTTTGTGATTTTACAGACTTCTGTTCATTTCGAGTCTTGTCAAAATTTACCAATTAAGCTACAATTATTAATTATTCGAACTTTTACTTTCTGCAATCTTGTGAAGTCAAAAACTACCGAGTTTATCCAAATGATAAATTTTCTATTTTTAGATATCTAGAAACAGGTACAACTATCACGATAATTTTATCTTGCATGTCAGCTTCGTGCACGATTGAGAAATTTTGCGTTAAAATATTAAGTTTATCGTGATATTTTTTTCAGGAAACTTTTCACTATCTTATGGTGGCATATTTCTGCCGCGAGATACGAGATAGCTATCATGATAATTTAAGAGAAGTATCGTGATAAAACAAAAATTTTCATGATAAAAATATCGCGATAATTCTAACTCTTATCATGATTTTTTCTGCTTTCGTGCCTACAACTGACATTCATGGTACCTATAATTAGATACGGTTTCGGAACACCTTCGTCTACAACCTTATGAATTCTCCTTTTCCATGGATGGTTTTAAAGTTGTTCGTAGGAGGCATTTCGAGTCGTCTTTGTGATTTTACAGACCTCTGTTCATTTCGAGTATTGTCAAAATTTACCAATTAAGGTACAAAAAAAATTGTTAATGATTCGAAATTTTACTTACTGCAATCTTATTAAAGGGTAACTCCAGACCAAAATTTTCATTTCCAAATCGGATAAAACTATACTAGAGTATGTTAACAAAATTTTTTTTTAGCGTTCTGTGATGCTTACTTCACGAGATATAGAGGTTTAAACTTCGGATTTTCACCTGTCTGACAGTCGCTAATTGAAAAAATCGTGTCTTCCGGCAGTTTGCCGTGACGTTACAAGTGTCACGGAGAAGATATGGTCGCTATATATGAACTAACGCAGAAAACTGAAAAAACTGCATGAAATTCGTAAAGATATAAATCGCTTTATCACGTTTAAATCACTTGTGCACTGCAGAATTTTCACCTCTATCGCTCTTACATCTTACTACAATCATAGGAAAGAAATTTTGAATGAATTAGCCTAGTGGAGATAGTACTTATGAAAAGGAAAAGTTATTCTTCTGGTGGGAAACAAAACTATTTTGAAATTTATTTCTTGAAGTTATTTCAATTATACCACTGCCTAATCAACGAATTTTAATAGATAAAAATAAAAAAGAAATAATAACTCAAGATAGTTGAAACATGCCAAAATGCTCTTCTACTAGGTGGTAGAAGGAAGAAGGAACGTTGCAATGTGTAAAGTAAGTCATTCGAGTACAGTTCTAAGGCTGTTTCTACCAAATATAGGACACCGTCGATCATTGAACGGTCTACAAATCCTGCGCAGTCTGATCTTGATCTACACCATCAGTGTCAGCATTTTACATGTCTCCTTCAGCTTGGGAAGAATTAAAAGCCTTAATCTACCTCAGAAATCGTATCCTCTCTTTAACATTCACGAACAATGTCAAATCCAGCACACATCCTGAATTTGCTATTAAAGTTAAATCCATTTTTTATTTTTTCACTTGATCTTCATTTATTTTCCTACGTTTTTTTTTTTTTTTTCACAATTTCAAATTTGTTTCTTTCATCAACAACAACGTTAAAAGATTGTCTGAATTGCCTCCTACCTTCCTGCCTTCCTGCCTTCCATATCATGCAGTAAACGTTTTTGATCGTCTGCAAAATACAGGGTCAGTCCATTTCCTACATACTGAGACATGTAAGGCGTAAAATTTAAGTGGAAATACCAACGTGGACAAAAATTATTTAACTCTCTTCTTCCGTATTTCTCGCTGTAATCATGTACGAGATAACAGATGCAGATTGCTGACCATAAAAATGCAGCGTAAATTAAAAATTTATAACTGCATACAAACTTTACACAAGATTTTAGTGCGCCAACTTTTTATTTTGCGAAAAGAATTGTGTGTTCCATCAATGCAAAGGGTTAATTCGGCGCCTCTTTGATGTTGGTATCGCACCGTTGTGGTCTCACATATTTTTTTTGCCCGGCTTGCAGCTGGGGGTTAACAAGCACTTGTTCTAAACATGTCATGTAAAAAGTTACTCTTTTGTTTTCACGACCATATTGAGCCCTTTTTCTTATAAAATGTGAATGGAATTTGGAATTTTACACAGGTTAAATGGGTAAGTCTAACGTCATAACTTTTTTATTTTCCTCATTCATACGATCTTAAATTAAAAAAAAATCCCATAATCTGCTTGTCGAATTTCTATTCTAACTACCCTCCAACTCTCTCTCTCTCTATCTCTCTCTCTCTCGCTCTCGCTCGCTCGCTCGCTCTCATATGAAAGAGATGGATAATCAACAGTGAATTCACCATTGATTTCTTGCCTCATTTAAATTTCTGTGGGGCCCCATGGCTGCCGAGCGCGACTCAGTGACCTTTTCCGAACAGTGTATATTAAGATCAGACTGCACAGAACGTGCAATCTGATCTTATGTACAGTGTCCAATACGGAGATATCTATTTTTGTAACTCCAAAAACTAGCACTATTCGAAATTTTACATTCGGCATGAAGGTTTATTTAACCTGTTGAGGATTAATGGTAAATCTGATATTAAGCCACGTCATTCGGTTCAGACAGACAGACAGCAGACTGGCGAATAAATAGTCATCTCCTGGCTCTAAATAGTGCTTAAACTCGGCACCCGGCATACGACAGTCGTCTCCCGACATGAAGGAAGATAAGGCTGTGAGAAAAAAAGTCAGTATCAGAGCAAATTAATAGTACACAGAAGCCGAAATAAGTGTGGCGTCACATCCGGTTTATCGCAGATTTTCCAAACTTGCACAGGTGTGCAACCACATTTTCGCTTATAACATTGAAATACGGTTTTCAATTTTAAGATTGTTTTCATTAAAGGATTCATTTATCCAAAATGAGATTTTGGCTGTAGTTGCCCTTTAAGTCAAAACTACCGAGTTCATCCAAATGATGCATTTTCTATTTATAGATATCACAATAGTTTTATCTTGCATGTCAGCTTCGAGCACGGTCGAGAAATTTTGCGATAAAATATTAGTTTATCGTGATACTTTTATCAGGAAACTTTTCACTTTCTTGATAAGATTTCCAGGAAACTTTTAATTTATCGCGATAGTTTACTAAAATTATCATGATAGCTATCTCGTATCTCGTGGCAGAAATATGCCACCATACTATCTCGATAAAATTTCAAGGAAACTTTAATTTATCGCGATAGTTTTGTAAAATTATCATGATAGCTATCTTGTATCTCGTGGCAGAAAATGCCACCATAGTTTCTCCTTCGTGGTTTTACAGCGTTCTTCTTTATAGAGAGTATCATTGTTGTCCGGCTTGTATTTGCGCGAGAATCAAAACGGGACCCAGTATTTAATAAAGTTTATTTTGCAAGTTCGAAAGCAAAATCTGTTTATGTTACAGTTAATATGTAAAATCAGTTGTTATATATAATAACTGAAAAATTCCAGGTATTGTGTATTTACCGGATTCAGTCAGTTATTAAGTGTACAATAATACTGATATTTTCAGTTATTCTACGAAATAAGTGATTTTTCCGAGGAAAAATTTTAATAATAACAGATATGACTGAGAACACAAAATGATGGCAGTAATACTCATGCCAACAGCATATATGTGTTATAACATTAATTGACTCATTCACAGTCCGCTCAGGATTTCTGTAAATCCTCCTCGGCTTTGAGTTTGCGGAGTACTTCCTCATATATAGGTGATTCTGTAAGGCCTATTTTGGCATCTGAAGACCTGCAGTTCAATCAGCTCTGTGAAAAGGAGGCTTAATGTATGTGCAAAAATTATCGATTCTGGTCAGCCTGCGCAGTCCGCACAGGCTGACCTGGGTCGAAACTTTTATGCAATTGATCAAATTTCTATATTTCTAAGGACTAGTCTACCTCATAGTTAGGTCGGTTGTGAAAAAAAAGTAGCTATTATGGATACATTATTATGTGATGTCTGCTCGGTATCACGCCTCACAGAGATGCATTAAGCCCCCTTTTGCCAGAGCACGGCTCATATCTTTGACATCACAGCTGGGTCTCTCTCCAGACCCTTGACTCTAGGGGTAACGTGGCTTACCATGGAAAATGACAAGATCTGACTATATAGCTGTTTTAGTTCTGTTATTAACTCAAAACCACTGTCAGTAACTGAATAGCTACTTGCGTTGCACGTTTTGATGTAAGTGGGCTTAAGATGCAAAATTAAGTCAAATGATCTTGATAGTTCATGATCAATTTGTACTGAACATCGCCATGGACTGCATGTCTACTAGTTCTACTTTTGCGCGTAAACTGAAGGCTGTGGACAAAATTGGCTTCAAATCGACTCCACGTTTTTCTCCTTTTCTTCTTCTGACACAGTACTGATTTATAGATTTTTACAAGTTCAAAGCTTCTTGTGTTTATGTTGGCGTATTGCTTATATAGCTCTTTGATCATGTTAAGTTGCCACGGTGCTATATGAGCATGCTCGATGACAACAAATGTGTCTTCTGTTCTTATAAAGTACGTCGGTGATTGACTTTTTCTTTTGAATTTTTTGACATCACTGCACCCTAGAACGTAAAATAGTAATGGTTGGCAATTTTTTCTTCGACTCTGAGTATTTTATCACCTCCCACATAGCATACTGGTACATATTGTTCCCTGCTTTAGGTATCAGAAATCTCTTGTTTGTTTCTTGAAGAGCGATTCATGAAATCTGACTTCAGGATTCATATTGAAGTTATAAAAAGAGATGTACATTTATCGTGTTTATTATGTTATTAAAACATTTAATCAATCAAACAATTAAGCTTCAATCAGGCTGGTACCTGAAATGAAGTTGTGAATTTCATAGGTATTTAACCATATAGATCTATATTCATAACTTTACTTTGAAGTATGATAAAATAATCAAGCAATTTACCAAACATTTAGCAAATAAATCATTTAATATTGAATTCCACTGTACCACGGTAATTCAAGTTAATATGTAAAATATTTCCCCCGAAAAAATATCAGTTATTATGCGTAATAACTGACTGATTCAGGTATATATCTATCATTTTCAATTGTTATACATAATGATTGATCTTACGTACATATTACCTGGAACATTTATACAACAAAGCTACAAAAATGTTCAGTTTTTAAATCAAAAATATGTGATATATGCCCAGTCACGTATTACTTAGAGAAATAAGTCTCTGATCTAGGGTTTCTGAGGAAATCAATCAGTCAATCAATCCATCAATCTGATTGAAAAGGTTAGTTAATATCAATCTCAGCGCTTTATGTGTTAAGATAAACCTAGTGGTTTAATCCTACTTTTGTGGTGTCGAGAATAACTCATTATATTTGTGTAAATATAACTATACGGCACAACCAAAAAAAGCGATGCTGATGGCTGTTGATATAAACTTTTCGCTTTGCACAGTGTAAACTATCCTGGGTTCCAGTCTGATATTTTTTTCTTTTTATATAGGCTCTACTTGATCAAAACTGACTGTAATAATTACGGAACATTAATAGTTTATACATCCACAGAACTAAAACGCCCGTGATAAGACAGCGATAAGAAGTGATTAAAAATTTTGTTTCCGCCTAGACCTCAGTCAAGTGTAGGCCTAAGTCTTGGCGCATGTATTAATGACCAGAATCAGGTGCATGTAGATCTAGGAGTAAAACAGTGGAATGCCGCATTCATCAAAAAAATCCTGATGGAGGGAGCGTGCTCGAAAAGCAAACATTTTTTTCTCGGCTGGAAAAAGGTCTTCTTTTTTATCTGTCCTCTCTCTCTCAAATACATGTTCTCACAATCTACAAAAGGTACGCCCGTATGTGCAAGCTTATGCCTAGGTATGTAAATCTACCGCTACACAACGGATACTTCACAGACATTCTATATTAAACCCTTTACCAAACGACAAAATCTTAGACTTTCCTAAATTGAAAGCTTTGGCAGACGACAAATGAAATGTGATCCAAATAGGCCTACTAAGATTTGACTTTAAAGGGATAAAAAAAACTTTGGGGAGAAAAGGAGAAAATGCTGTTGACAAGCATTTTTTCCTCTTCCCACCATGTTTTCAAAAGGCTTTTTCCTGAGGGTCGTAAAAGCTCGGGATTGTGTCGTAAAGGATTTTATTACTTATGGCGTTTATCAACAGTTCAAATCTCCTACACAACCCATAATAAATAAAGAAACCAAATAGTAGGTGGTGTGGACCTCAGATCAGTGTCGCCAAATGCGAAATTTAAGAAAAAATGGCACCAAAAATGATGCACTGGCGAATGTACTGGCGACAAGTAAATGCCTATAAATAATTCTTAAAAGATCTAAACTCCGACTAAAACAATATGTACCAAGTGTGAAGGATGCCCGCGTTACTGTTTATCACACCTAATCAAGTTGGCTTTCATTAACAGTTTTGTCTAATTAAACACCAGACTTGCATACACACCACATATTGCTAATTAATCAAATGTAGATTTTGCCACGCCCCGTTGTGCACACAGAAATTTCGAACTAATCAGAAACCAGATAAAAGATTTAGTTACCGCCCATAATTTCTAAAGCCACGCCTTGATTCTGCCTTACATGGTAAGCATCCTCTCACTGGTTAGCATTTTATTGTGTGTACTTAGCGATGTCATAAATGAAAAACGTGTTAATGGTATTGATCCGCTTATCTAGCGTAAAATGACAGTTTTTGAAGTTAGCTGCCACCCTTAAGGAAAATTTATATCAAATCATGCGGAAATAATTTTCCGAAAATTAATGGACATGAAAAATGGATCGTCGCAAAAAAACGTGAAAACCAATGACACACCAAAATGCCAGTTGACGTTGTCCGATCAGAAGCACTTCAGACTGTCTTTTTAGCTTTTATAACGACTTCAAACAGTAAATTTACCCAAATATATGTATAAAACATTAAGTGGGTGCTAAAATATACATGTATGTCTAATGATGAAGAAAAAACTCGAGTGATTTAATGACATGAAAATGTTGAATAATACGGGTGGCGGGGGGGGTTTGCGCACTTTGTAGGCTACTTCGTCTTACAGTGATAGCACTGGAACAAGTGTCAGAGAAGGTATAGGACACTCATACAGAGAGAAAAGACCAGAATAAAAGGACTCTTTAACAAAATTAGTATTTTTAAAAATAAAAAGAATTGATTTATTAAACCCTTTAATACACAATCCCAAATTTCTTCTTTAATTTCATTAAAACTCAAGGAATTCTAACAGGTTTGCAGCTTTAGAATTACAGCGCTGTATTACTGTTCAAATACAACTTCTGTGTCCCTGCAGCTCACAACCTTGAAAACCCTTGGGGATAAAGGAACATAAGTAAGCATTACAGTATTATAGTGAGCAATGGATTTAGTAGCTTTAACATGGGCCAATAAACTGAAGCGTCTAATGTACTATGTGGCTACCTCAGTTGGCTCCTACTGGCCCCAATTTTTTTGAGCTGGCGAATTTGATGGCGCAAATATTAAAACTTGCAGGGGAAGCTATAAATCGTTAAATACGGATCCATCCATCATGACATAAGCCGTTTTTGTGTCACCCGTGTCGCGGAAAATTGATAAGGGGAATATTGTGTTTTCCGCGTACTCACAGTACTTTGATATATGGTTTATGATATAAGGGAGATCACTGCGGAGAAAGAAGTCTGGGGTTGCTTGGAAGGTAAAAACTCGAAATTGATCAATTTTATTAATTATTTTGCAACAGCATCTAGATTTTTCCTAGGGGGTATCAAGAACCGAGATTCTATAATCGGATAGGATATTGCTTTAGATAGTAGTATGCTACAGTGAATTGATATTTTGCAATTCTACCGAACGTGGACTACTTTCAGTTTCATAGCAAATTTTAGTAACAATAGCTGCTAAAAGTAAACAAAGCAAGTGTTAAAATGCACTCAAATTCAGATCATATCATTTAAAAGTATGATCATTAGATCTACTGTGAAGATGATATCCTGTTATTACCCGGTCGGTCAAAGTGCTAGTCGCAGGCAGACATATTTCAAAAGTAGGTTAAAACAGGGATCGTACATACACATGGATAGGCAACGCAACTGGGGTTAAGACCAATTACCGATTTTTCACTGACTTACATGTACGGCGTCCAATAATCCGTTGTCGGTCCTTGCGAGTTATTATCTTCCTTTCAGATAATATAATTCCTTGTCAAATTCCGACAATTTTTATATCCGCCAAAGAAGCGTTTAGTATGAAGTGCGTTTCAATGTTTATGTCAATGTTTTCTATTATTGTTTTTTTTTTTTTTTTCAGTTAGTGTTATTTTTTTTTTATCTGGAAAATTTAAAGTGTCGACTAATTGGGCGTTTCAGATTATACAGGTCATGTATTCCCGATTCGGGGTCTAGCTCTGATGTTATTTTTGTGATTGTTTCTCCGCTAGACTCCCGCGGCAGCCTTCTTTAAAAGTATCTGGAATGAATACGATTTTACCGGCATCTTTTCAAACAGCTCTATGCGACAAAATTTCCAATGACAGCTTGCGGCTCCAATGTGTACGCACGTGCGTATGTGCATACATGGCAGTTACGCCACTGGCTTGCAGCTACTCTTAAATCACTGTCTTTGACAGAAAAAAAGGAGAATTTCCTGCAAATTGAAAGAATTAGTGAACTTTCTGAAAAAGTAGGCTGGTGAAGTGTGAGGACCTGTCTGCAACTCTGTTCCTACTTTTATACATTGGAATCAATTACATACATCAGTGACCTTCACAATTGCATCATTTCGAATTAACCTGTGTACCTTACAACCTTGTGTGTTTGATGACTTCGGAATATTTAAAGCTTTTTGAAAATATTAGGGGAAAAGAACAAAATGCTCGCCTAACACATGTACCTGTTTTCAGCATTTTTATCCGCAATGTTCAATACCATGCAAAAAAAATCCAATCGTTTGAATCTACTTTGTTGTCATTTGCTAATACTTTCAATTAGGGATTCCAAAGGCCCCCAAAAAATTGTTCTTTGGTAAAAAATAGTCAGAAGCATAATTATTAGAAAATAAAAGACAAATCTGCAATTATCCATTTGCCACACAACCCCGAGTTCTGATGACCAAGAGAAAGAAGCCTTTTGGAAACATTGCGGGAAAAGGAGAAAATGCTGGTTACCAACATTTTCTCCTTTTCCCCAAATGCTTTCAGTTATATCATTGACAAATTCCATAATTTGAGTCGCATTTGAATTGTTGTCAGTAAATGCTCTCACTTTGTACAAGTCTACTTCTGTGTTGTTTCAAAAAGAGTTAACAGTGTGGCAAAGTAAAAGCTGCTTTTGACAAGCAGTTTTTCCTTCTTTAATAATGGTTTTTTATTATGTGTCAGATAACTTAAGCTTATCTAATAACTTTGAATGCTTTGATTTTGGACCAATTTGAAAACACTATAAGTTGTGTAGGACTTTGTACAAATTTGACTTTTCACTCCTCATACAGTGGACAGCATTGGAAAACATTTGTAAAAGACCAGTTGCAGCAAGTGATCAATTCTTTTCAAAATGATTTCTGTGCTGTTAAAAAAATTGTTTTTGCCTTTCCTTCAAATGTTTTTCATTTTTTAAATTTTCAAAAAAATTCACACTGTACGCGGAAAGTTTATGTTGAAATTGATATTTTAAAATTTCTCACTGAAAACCTCAAGGCAGCCATGAATATTGAGCTACATGTGTGTTACAAAATTAAATGGTGCTGAAAAATGTGTTCCTTTAGCAAGTTTTAACTTAATGCCTAATAAATTTGATTTTACATAAATCCACTGTAGAAATCTTTGGAAAACAGTATGACACAAGGACCAATCTTTTTGCGATAAAATGTAACATGCAAATGGTTGGTTGCTTCCGCAAATGCTTTTTTCATTGAATGTAGACTTTTATCTCCTAAAACTTTTTCACTGTGGCAAGTTGCAGTTAATGATGATGGTAAAAGTATTGCGTATATGAGATATTATTGGTATATTAAACTATCATTATAATCCTGGTGTACATGTATGTCATACACACGCCCAAAATATACTTCTCTCCCTCAGCAGAGAGATATATAAGATCCCTGGTTAAAAGTTGCCACTGGTTGAACACTGTGGGAAATGGAGAGATTGCTGGTTACCAGCATTTTCTCCTTATACCGCAGTCTTTTGGAAAACTTTAGTGCCAGGTCTAGTTAAAACATTGGATTGTGTGATAATGTTTTTGTCTCAATCACAATTTTCAAATGTTCAAATAGTTAAAGTAATGGTTTTCCAACCTTGTTGGAAAGAAGCCATTGAATAAAAATTGCTACTTGTGTCACAGTGTTTTTCTATACTGTCAACTGCAGGGGCATGAATATGATAGTCTGTACTTGCCCATTCTGAAAACACTTGCAGGGGACAGTATAAATGTGCCTCAAATCATGGAATTTGTCTCTTAAAGGATAGAAAATATTGTTGAAAAAGGAGAAAATGCTGTATACAAGCAATTTCCACAAAGTTTTCAAAACTTTATTTCCAGGAGTTGTGAGGACATTGCATTGTTGGATAAAAAGGTAACCCATTACGGTGGGATTACCATACAAGCATAACTTAACAAGCCTGAAGAAAAAAGCTTTTGAAAACATTGTGGAAAAAGGAGAAAATACAGATTGCCAGCATATGCTCCTTTTCCCTCTTTGTTTTCTACCCAGTGATAGACAAAATTCATACTTTGAATTTCATTTGTCGTCTGCACATGCTTTCAATTTGGATAGGTCAAAAATTTTGTCATCTGCTGAAGTAAATAATCAGCAGCGGAAAAATACATGTATGTACAATTGATAATATCTTATTAAGAATTGTTTTATAAGGAAAGCTTTTGTTTTTGTTGCAGGCTAGCTGCAAATTAAAAAGATTGGAACATGGCAGATAAAAACTACTTTACATTAGACGAATTTCAGAGTCCTAACTACCGATGGAAAGATCCTAAAAAGAAGAAAACGAAATTCTTTGTTTATTCAACCCATTTCTACTGGGATGAGAAAATTGCCAAACCGAAGTATAACAAACAATTAGTGAAGGATCCTGATTCAGGAAGAAATGAAGATGTTGATGTTTTTAGGATGAAACATGGATTTATTGTACAGCACACACAGGATGAGACAGACGCAGTTTACAAGAAAAACTTAAAAAAGAATGATTTCTGGAAGCACTTGGAAACAATTGAGAAAGACTGTATGCTTGCTAGAGATTATGACTGCTTTTTTTTCATGTTTTTCACTTTCTTAAATAAAGAAACTGTAAAAGAAAGTGATATTTCAGTGGAACAAGAATGCTTGCACTTCTTTGATGGATTCATACCCATCCATAAAATTTGGGAAAAGGTTAGAGAGATTGAGCAATTTAGGGGGAAGCCTAAAGTATTCTTCATTCAAGCAGATGATTACACACTTGTGTACCCTCCACAGAAACTGAAAGCTGGCCCAGTCAGTTTTGAACTTAAAAAGATTCCAATTGACGCAGATCGTCTGATCATACAGTCCTCGATTCCAAGAAATACACCAAACAAGCCTGAAACAGAAGCTTCATTTCTCGTCGAAGCCTTTATACAAGTAATGGAAGAAAACAGGAGAAGACCAGAAAACAGTCAATTTGATTTGTTAAGCCTGACAACCGCAATCAATCAAAATGTGAAGGGAAAGATTGAGGAGTTGAGCACACGCATGGAGCTGGCTAAAAATTTTCCATATCCCCAGGTCAGCTCTACCTTCACAAAATTTTTGCACATGTAAAATCTTTTATTCTCTGTTCTTGTAATTTAAGTAAGGGTCTTTATTCACGAACCAATCTTTATTTCGCTCCACCTCTATTTCTAAGTTAAGAAAGTAACAGAATTCCTGATTGGCTAACCCAAATAGTGTAGACAATCAGAAATTATACTATCAAATTTGGAAAGAATTATATTAAAAATTCTACATGTTTGTAGAGCTGTTGGTGAATTCTGGCCTGGCTGATATGGATCTTTCTTATGATTATTTGTACTCAAAATGTAAATCACTTATTGACATTTTTAAGTTTGAATGCTGATGTGAGGACCTGGGTCCATATTCAGCAAGCAACTCAACTCAACTCAACATTTTATTCATATTATAGGCCTCTGGCAAAAAATAACACACACACACACACACACACACACACACACACACCCCCATACACACACACATATATTAAAAAAAAAAAACATATATAGGTCCTTTGACCCTTCACAAACAGCATTTATAGACATATGTGTTAACCCTTATCTTGTCAGATAACTAAAATTGAATTCTCAATTCGATAGTAAAAGTTCAAATATTGCCATTTCAAAGTTTTGTTTTGGGGAATAATATCTCCATATCGCACTGTGCAGATCCAAGATCAATCTGCACGTTCTATGCAGTCTGATCTTGATCCACACTGTCCGCAAAAGGTCCTGATTTCCATCGTTGGATAGTCTCTAGAATCATTAAGTTTATCAATATAACTAAATAGCCTTTTGTAAACAAGGTTTATGAAAAAAAAAAAAACCTCTGTAGCACTTCCCTCCTTCATCACATAAATGATTTCATTAAAACTAAACTAAATGGTATTCTTCTGAATGTTTTCAAGAAAAAAAACTAGTTATGAAACAATGTCATGTGGTAAAAAGTTAAACCTTTCATCCGCTGAATTAGTTAAAGACGATCACTACAGTTTCATCATTTTCTGAAAACATTCAGAATTTCATGAAACTTTGTTTGGTGATAGTTTATAATCTGATCTACAAAAATAGGAGATAAAAAGAGGGGATCACCAGCTTTGGGAAAATTCTATGAATATTTCTTTTAGTACACCCTACATTGCGGCAGTTCAGGATGAAATTTCACCTATGAAAACCAAGTCTATGTACATTTTTTTAAATGACAACAATTATAAGCAAATTTTATGTCATTGTTTTGGTGAAACATCAAATTTAATGAAAAAAATAATTTAGAGTATACTGAGTATCAATCTTAAAAAAAACCCATAACTTATGGCTAAAACACTTTTATTTTGGAAAAAAATAAAAAAAAACCAAAGAGTACCGTTTAAAGTTATTTTTTATACGCCCGTCGAAGACCCATGGCGTACGGGCGTACGGGTGTCCGTCCAGGCGGCGTCCAGTTCTTTGTCCGGAGTATCTCCAGTCCGATTGACTTGAAACTTGGCATGTGTGTTTGTTGCAATTATATGGAGTGCAGTGCGAAAGAACCATAACTCTACCTCGTGCTGAGTTATTTCCCTTTGATCATCATTTTTACAGCATTTTCTGCTTGTCCGGAGCATAACTGTCATCTCCAGTCTGATTGACTTGAAACTTGGCATGTGTGTTTGTTGCAATAATACAGAGTGCAGTGCGAAAGAACCATAACTGTACCTGGTGCTGTCTTCGAGTTATTTCCCTTTGATCATCATTTTTACAGCATTTTCTGCTTGTCCGGAGCATAACTCTGTCATCTCCAGTCCGATGACTTGAAACTTGGCATGTGTGTTTGTTGCAATAATACGGAGTGCAGTGCAAAAGAACCATAACTCTACCTTGTGCTGTCTTGAGTTATTTCCCTTTGATCATCATTTTTACAGCATTTTCTGCTTGTCCGGAGCATAACTTTGTTATCTCCAGTTCGATTGACTTGAAACTTGGTATTTGTGTTTGTTGCAATAATACGGAGTGCAGTGGGAAAGAACCATAACTCTACCTCATGCTGTCTTTGAGTTATTTCCCTTTGATCGTCATTTTTACAGCATTTTCTGCTTGTCCAGAATATAACTTTGTCATCTCTAGTCTGAACATCTTCAAATTCGGTATGCATGATTGTTTGAAAATTTACGGAGTGCAGTGCACAAGAACCATAACTCTCCCAAGCACGAATTTTGAGTTATTTCCCTTTGATCGTTATTTTTACAGCATTTAGTGCTTGTCCTGAATATAACTTTGTCATCTCAAGTCAGAGTGACTTCAAACTTGGTATGCATATTTGTTGCAATATTACAGAGTACATTGCGCAAGAACAATAACTCTACCTAGTGCGGATTTTGAGTAATTCCACTTTGATCTTCATTTTTACAGTATTTCTTGCTTGTCCCGAACGGAACTTTATCACCTCAAGTCAATTTGACTTGAGACTTTGGTAAACATGTTTGTTGCATTACCTGCCCTTTACGATTATTATACCCCCTCGACAACTGGTGGTGGGACGGGCGTATCTTGCGACAATTTGCCGCTCTTGTTAAAATGTTCTAACATTCAGATTTTTCTTATTTTTTCTATAAATAATATTCAGGTACTAAACTAAAGGAATCAGGCTTAAAACAAATAGGTCACCGGCTTTATTTTTTCAGAAAATACATTTTAAGTTTGTGGGTTGGGCACTAACAAATGAGTAAATGTAATGTTTATCAAAGACATTATATGAAGTAAATTATCTCAATTTTTTTCAATAATACAACAATACTTATAAGAATCAAGTTTGTTGGTCATAATAAACCAATCCATAGCATGTAAAAATAATACTGATGTTAGTATTAAACCCATTTCCAAACAACTAATTTTAGACTCTTCTAAATTTGACGCGTTTGCAGACACTAAACCAAAACCTGGTATTCATGTATCACAGTTCTTTGATGGGTCAGAAATCACTTTGGGAAAAGGAGAAATCAATCATTAGGGGTAATTTCTCCTTTTGACATAAATGTTTTCATCAATGTTGTCTGCTGCAGACTCATCAAGCTAAGGGATAAAGAGTTGTGTACAGCCCCTCGTTTTCTGCAAGTCTTTACCAAGTGACATAATTTTGGACTAGACCAAACTGAAAGCATCTGCATCTGAAAATATGTTTTAGCTCAACGATACGTCTGCCAGATAGAGCGCTAGTAGTAGCATCTGTGTCCATATTTCTGGTGTTAGGTGATGTAGTTAGGTGATTCACTTTGACTTTCAGTCCAATCTTTTGAAAGCGTAATTTTGGATTCTTGCCTCGCATATAATTATTTGGCTTGATTCAAATACTTTTTACTTCATTTTGCTTTCATTTTGAAACGACCCGTTTTAGTTCTTGGTTTATCCATTCTGCAGACATTGACAGGTGTGGCAAGATCAACTGTGTTAGATGCTCACCGTTTTTCGAGTAAAAGGTGAGTGTGATAGTTACACGAAGCGTGAAAATGGAAACTCGCGAACGTCGTTAAAGGAAACTTTCCAGCAAACAGAAAAAAAAAAACATTGCTGGTTCAAAGTTATTAACTGAGGAGAAATATCTCAATATTGGATAGTGCAGATCCAGGATCAGACTGCAAGTTCTTTGCAGTCTGATCCTGATCTGCACTGTTAACTAAGATGCCATGAGTCATGCTTAGTAGCACAAGCCTTAATCAGTAGTGCTATTGCTCATAATCTACTGTAATATAAACTGTACTTTACATAGGTACAATGATTTTAAAGTATGATACTGTATTAGTGGAAATTTTTGCGAAATAGAAATTTTTGCAATTTCGATAAATTCGCGAAATTTTCTGTTCGCGTATTTTACTTCAAGTATACCAACAAATAAACGGGTTTCTTGAATCCGCAAACATATCTGTACACAAAATGCCCATAATTGGGAATTCGTAAATTTTTCGAGACGCGTATAATCCACGTATACAGTAGTAGAGCTCATCAAATTATCAAATTTTAAGAAAAATGGCCTTATACTGACAAAGATTGTACTAAATAGAGAAAAATCACTCAGCAGCACTTCCCTCTTTTGTAACAATATTCTTCCTTTGATTTCTTATATTGGATAGTGCAGACCTAGGATCAGACTGCGTGTTTTGTGCAGTCTGATCCTGATCTACATTGTTAAAAAAGGCACCATGAGTCAAATTGAGTAGCTCAATGGTTAATCAGAGGTGCTATTACTAATAATCTAATTTGAAATAAAATGTAGTTTATATAGATAGAATGGTTTTTAAAATATAATAGTCATTGGAGCTCATCAAATTATCAATCTTTAGAAATGGCCTAAACAATATTTGTGCTAAAAAGAGAAAAATCACTTAGCAGCAATTACCTCTTTTGTAACAAAAAATTTACCTTTGAAAAGGCAGTCAACTTGACACCACATAAAATTGAAATCCTCTGAATGCTATCAGAATGGGCTAGTATAAAACAATGTCCTGAGGTGAATAACAAAAATTTCACCTTTGAAAAGGCAGCCAACTTGAAACCACATAAAATTGAAATTCTCTGAATGCTTTCAGAAGGGGCAAGTATAAAACAATGTCATGAGGTGATAAGTTAACCCATAAACTGCCAAATAAGTTCATGAACATTCCATCCAGCATAACACACACACACAAAAAGGAAAGTTTAATTCTTCCAGAGTTATCAAATGGGGAGAAATATCTCCTTTTCAGAGTGTAAATCCAAGATCACACTGCACATTCTTTGCAGTCTGATCTTGACGTAAACTGGCCGATTAAGCGCCACGAGTCACGCCCAGCAACAAAGGGCTAATTATTCTGTAGACCATTCTTAGTCTAATTCTCCAGAACTATCTAAATTCGAAAGCAACACAACTTCCGAGTGGCTAAACAATGTGGTTTAGCCAATCAGACTTTGTGTTACTTTCAAAATTTAGGAAATCTCAAGTATAAGGACTTAAGAATGTTCTTGGCTTATCACCAGAAGTGTGTGTGTGTGTGTGTGTGTGTGTGTGTGTGTGTTTTGTTTTGTTTGTTTGTATTGGAGTTTAACGCCGTTTTAACAGCTTAGGTCATATCACAGCGGTGAGTGCATCTACACATCTGTTTCCTGGCTTTCTTACACCAGGACTGACGCAACTGACGTGTGCAAGTTGGAGGTTATCGGAGTGTACCTTCTTACCTTCTCCCAAATGATAAAATTTTGGATTTGTCCAAATTGTAAACATTTTCAGAAGACTAAACAAATATGACTCAAAGATTGAAACTTGTTTTTGGAAGGGTAGAAAATACTGTGGGAATGGTAGAAAATGCTGGTTTTCAGCATTTTCTCTTTTTTCTGCAGTATTTTGAAGGCTGTCTTTCTCACGGTTGTTAAAAGTTGGGACTGTCTGGTAAAGGGATAAAAATAGAAATGAAACTGATGATATGAAAACTGGATGCATTGATTTTTATGTTTGAGTCATGCTCTATGAAAAGGGGGCTTGATGCATCTCAGTGATGCATGATACCAAGCAAGTCGTCACAGTTATGGATTCATAAAATCTATTTAGTCTAACAATAATTGACTAAATCTGGAGGTAGAACAGTCCTTGGACAAGCAGAAAATTTAAATATAGCAAAAGGTTTCGGCCTATATCAGCCTGCACAGGCTGAGATGGGTCGATAAATTTCGCAAATGCATTAAGCCCCCTTTTCACAAAGCAAAGCAGGGTTGTTTCACATGAATGAAAACCTTCACTTGTAGACAAGATGTATCCAAGATCTATCTTATATGATAAATCTCAAGGCATCAACATTTTTTTTTTTTTTCAAAGACTCTTCACCACCAAGATTTATGACTGGTTCAAATCGAAAGCAAATAAATGTCTATCAAAGTGGAGAAAGAAAGGTGAAAATGCTGGGTGCCAGCATTTTTTCCTTTTCCAACAATGTTTTCCGAAGCTATCTACCCCAGGGTTATTAAAACACAAGATTGCCTCGGTAAAGGATTAAAACGCAGATGGAGCCTTTAACTCTCTCCAAAACAATAAAAATGTAGACCTGTCCAAATTCAAAGCATTTGCAGATGACAATTTGAATGTGGTTCAAATAAGGTGTCTAAGAATGGGTAAAAAACATTGTGGGAAAAGGAGAAAATGCTGGTTACCAGCATTTTCTCCTTTTCCCACAATGTTGTCAAAAGGCTTCTTCTTCAGGGTTGCTGACACATGGGATTATTCAGTGAATGGTCAAGTTGTACGATTTTCTCTTGATTCAGTTGCCATTAGATGTAGATTCTTGGAACAAATTTTATTTTCTAAAATACATGTATATATGCATTTTCAAAGAACAGAAGAAAAATTTCCTGTAAATACCATGTTTAAGAACTGATGCTGTGTGTTTTAGATGCTATTTCATAACTCTTTAGAAAGCCAAATAGACCACACATACATTTTCAGTCTAGAATAAGACCCTAGTAAATGTGTTTTCAAGATTGCTTTTGTCTCTTGTGATACACTAAGGCGGACATTGTAGGTCAAAGACTAGAATGCGCAATTCTATGCAGTCTGATCTTGATCTACTGTGGTGGCATAGGCAATTATAGTAAACTGTTGTGCAAGGCACTTTAAGAGTGAAAACGAGAGTAGTTTCCTATATATACTGGTATGCCAGTTCATAGAAATGATGCTATTTGCTTTAGATGTAAATTCTTAGATTATGTTCATTTAATGAAATAAATTTCGATTTTTCACCAAAAAGAACAAAAGTCCTCTATTTGATTTATTATCATCAAACCTTGGAAAGAAATGGCCTGGCGAGGAATTTGAACCATCAACCCCCACGTTTCAAATGCTGTATATTACCAAATGAGCTATTGCAGTCAATTGAGAAGAGTCAATTACAGTGTTTTCAAGACTAGAGTATCTCTAAAACTGTATATTAGGATGAGACTGCTTTTTCTGTACAGTCTGATGTTGATCTACCTTGACCACTGAAGCAATAGTGTTATAAAACCACTGGCTGCTTTCCCATGTAACTGTTCTTGGGAAAACTAGAATTGTCGCAAAGCTGATAAATACCCCCTATCAGCACCTTGTCACTGAAGTAGCACAATCAGAGAACGGAAATGATTTTCAAAACAAAGTTCACCTGTAACCTTGACCTTTGACCATGTGACACCAAAACAATAGGTTGCTTCCTTGGGTCATGAGTAACACTAGTATAAAGTTTCCAGGTCCTAGGTCAAACAGCTTTCAAGTTGGAGCACAGAAACAAAAACATGGATGAATTGACAAACGGACGGACAGACAGACACATTGAAAACAGTATACCCCCCTCTACTTTGTAGGGGGGGGGGGTATATAACAAAAATAATGTGAGGGTTGTAGATATACATGTACTGTACACAACATCCCTGATCATTTTAATACATATAAAGATCCACAAAAATTAACTTTTTTAGTTTTCCAGTAAGATAATACTATATGCAAAAAAAAAGGTCCTACTACAGAAAAACAGTCTTAGTAATAATTATATCAGTTATACCACAGGCTACTGAAGCTCCATTGGTCTATCATAGATGACCAAAATTTCATTGCTTGATCACTGGACACTGTAACTAAAAATAGCACATTAGTGCATCTCCTCTTTTACTGTGTATGATAATATGTATTACTCAAACAAATTGACATGAAATAAATGACCTCTATTACCATATATAACACGCTTGAATTATTGTCCGAACTTAGCTTCCGCTAAAGTCATCTGCATGCGGAACTATGTGAACTATTTTTAACTCTTTAAGCAGCTAATAGATTTATCGTGTACTTAAAATACCTGAAATAAACATTATTTTGTGGGTTTAAATTTGTAATACGTGACGGGTGACACAGATCTAAGATGCACTTTCTGTGCAGTCTGATCTTGATCTATGCCATCCGCAAAAGCTCCTTATTTTGACTATGGCACAGTAAGGATCAAACCCGACATTTACCGTTAACAGAATTTCTGCACCGTCCGATTATACCCGATGATATAAATATTCACTATCTAATTATTCTTTGCATAAAGGTCAATTTCAGGTCAATTTATTCGAGTAATAGTGTAGTATTATTATTATAGTGGCAATCTGCCATTGTGCTAATTTAGTAACAGTGTTTGATGATCGACCAATGAAAATTTAAGTGTTCCCTGATAGACCAAAGAAGCTTTAAAGTCAAGTGATTATACACTAGCCCCACAGGACACAATGATAAGTGGATGTAAATTGAGCAAAGAATACATCAATACTGTAGAGTCAATCCGGCTATTTCCGTACATGTGGCAAACTCTGTACACATAAAGAAACGACGTCTTTCACACAAAACTGTATCCCCTCATTCTAAATATAACCCTCTACTGACAAAGCTATCCCTTCGGAAAATCCTTCTCGGAAAAAATAACTTTTTACAGTGATGCAATTTTTTTTCTGGATGCTGATTGAACACGGCACTGTACAGAACGAACCTTGAAATACTGTCCTCAACAAAATAAATGCAAAAGGTCACGCGGTTGCAACTGATGCAGTTCCATTATGAATTTATCAAGGCTCGATTAAGATGATTACTAGAGTTTAATGGATGTAAAGAATTGTTACTGAATTTTACAATTTCTTTTTTGTTTTTGTTTTAAAAAATATTGTAAAGTAGTTATTTTATTTTTTTTTTATCTTTGTGGATTTAGCCACAAGTGAAAATAGTGGCCTGTTTCGGATGCGGGTAATTCCGTACACATATAAAACTGTCAAAGGTTATCATATAGATCTTCATGCATCAGTATTGTGTCTGAATGTATTTGAGCTTTTTATCAATACAACTTTTCTGTACAAAAATTGATATTTCATTGATCTTAACACAGGCTGAATGCCAAATACAGAAGTGAGTGTTCCCAGTAACATAACTTACACATCAGAAGAGGGCCTGGGTGGATGATGTGCTTTGAGAACTCTGGTTTCAAAATCATTTTCTGATATTCTGTGGAGAAAAAAGGCTGCAAATTGTCATTCTCCACTCCTTTTTTTTTTGCACCTAAACAAACATAGTTACATTTTTCGTAAAACCGTAATACACATTCTGAGAGGTGATTAAAACAAGTGTATGGAATTACCCGAAAGTGTGTACGGATTTACCTGCAAGGTGTACGGAATAAGCCAGCCTCACCCTATATCCTTTATTCCCGCCCCTGTTATGACAACCTATCAAATCAACATATTCTAGTGCCAGTATTCGAAATATGAAAGTTTGAATTTCACGATACCAACATTTTCATGGTCACCATTATAAAGCTGACGATGCCAATTTCAACTTTGTCAGAAGGTGTACTGAATTACCCGGATCCACTCTAATGCAACTCTTACAACTGCTTTTTCCTTTCAACTCTTTACCAGACAGCAAAATTTTACACTTATCCAAAATCAAAGCATTTGCAGACAAGAAATTAAATATTGCTAAAAACAAACTCTGTTTTTCAAAAGGTGAAAAAAACATTGTGGGAAAAGGAGAAAATGCTGGTCACTAGCATTTTCTCTTTTTCGTAGATTGTTCTCAAACAAAGCATTCTTAAAACTCTGGATTGTTTTGTCATCAGTCAGAACAAGTGTTTGATTCTTCCAATTGGAAATTTCATTTTCTATCATCTTAGAATTTACCACAGTTTACCATAACTTTTTTCACATAAAATATACCAGAATATGATAAAGACTGAAAACATAATAATAGTCTATAAATTCACATGCAGTTAACAACTACATGTAGCTATGTACTTTCTTTAATTCTTCACCAAACGACAAAATTTTGGACTAGTCCAAATTCAAAACATTTGCAGTCAACAAATTGAAAGTAGCTGAAATCATGATTTCTGTCTTTGATGGGTAAAAATCATTGAAGGAAAGGGAGAAAATGTTGGTTACCTGCATTTTCTCCTTTTCCCACCATGCTTTCAAAAGGCTTCTTTCTCAGGGTCATTAAAACTCAGGATTGTGTTGGAAAATTTAGACTGGTCCGTATTGAAAACAATTGCAGGAGACAAAAATGTGGTTCGAAAATGGAGGTTTTTCTGTGGAAGTGTGCAAAACATTATGTCAGGGTCATTAATCTTTTACCAGACAATCCCAAGCTGTAACAACTAAGAGACAGGAAGCCTTTGAAAAAAATGTGAGAAAAGAAGAAAATGCTGGTTACCAGTTACCAGTGCACCTATCCATGCTGTCCTTGAGTCTCTTTTACCAGTACTCCACACAATCCTCTTTCCAAGCTACTGGCTGCTTTTCCACATAATCATCGTCGAAACAATGATCAGTGATGGGAGAGGAATAAATCCTGTGGTAGTGACTATCATCAATCCTCGGAAAGAAATCAGCCGAGTCAGGGGTCATAGCCAGAGATGGAACCCAGGACCCCCTGTTCAGCATGCTACCGACTGAGCTACCATGGCTCAGCTTTTTATTTGAAAAAGTATAAAATTTTGTCTTCTGTTAAAAGGTTAAATATACCTATTGCAGTGCTGGTTTTTTTTTTCAAAGAAACATTAAATTTTTTTAATAAGCTCTTCAATATTCAATACTCAGTTGCTATGTAAACCTGACAAATTGTATGATTTTAACAGCCCATTTCCGTATTTCTTTAACTCTGTACTAAATGACAAAGTTTTACAATCATCAAAATTGCAATCAATTTTTGGATGACAAATCAAATGTGGCTGAAATAATGGAATTGGTCTCTAAAAGAATAGAACAGAAGATTGACAGCATTTTCTTCTATTTCCATGAAGTTTTCAACTGCCTTCTCTCAAAAAGTTGTTAAAAAAATATCAAATAGACTAGGGTACAAAACACATGATTTTTTGGAAAAAGGCTTAACTCTCATATTCTAGACTGGTCAAAATTGAAAGTATTAATTTTGCAGATGACGAATTGAAGGTGGCTTAAATGGTGGAGTTTGTCTTTGATAGAACAGAAAACATTGCGGTTACCAGCATTTTCTCCTTTTCCCACAGTGTTTTCAAAACGTTTCCTCAGGGTTGTCAAAATCCGGGATTGTTTGGTAAAGGGTTAAAATCATCAGAGCCCTTTATTAAAATAAACTGTTTCTGGTAATGGTTGACCAAGCTGCTTTTCTAACTGTTTCAGATCTTTTCCATCCATGCTTGCTAACCGTTCAACTGGAAGAGAGCTGAAAGTGAAGAACAACTTTCTGTTAGATACCGCACAATCCCAAGTTTTAAAGACCCTGGAGAATAAGCCTTTTGAAAACATAGTAGGAAAAGGAGAAAATGCTGGTAATTTGTCAACTGCAAATGCTTTGAATTTGGACATGTCTAAAATTTTATTTTGTGGTAAAGGGTCAAGGGATACTAAAGCAAAACAAGTAAAGGTTAGAAATATGCTCTTTTTGTGCACAGGAACCATTGCGGGAAAAGGACTGATACAACAAAAACTAAAATGCATTATATCTTTAAACTGATTACCTCTAACCCAATGGAAAAAATGGTTGGAAACGGTCCCATGTACACCTATGTGCATTTAAAACTCTTTACAAGATGACAAAATTTTATACTTGACCATTTTGACTGCATCTGCAGATAACAAATGAAATGTGGCTCAATGGATAGTCTTTATCTTCAGAAAGGTAGTGAAACCTCCTTGGTAAAGGACAAAATGTTTGTTTTTAGCATTTTCTTTTTGTTTTCATGTCTTATTCAACAGGATTGTTAGTACTCAGCATTGTTTGGTACAGGGTTAAACTAGAAATATGTCACCAACACAGATGCCCCTGCACTGTGACCTTGACCTTTGAGCTCGTAACACGGTTGTTGTATGCGACACATCATTTATCCATGTGATCATTTGTGCCAAATTATTTTAGAATCGGACCATGCACCTTGAAGTTATTGGCCAGACGTGAGCAGTACTGTTTAGCGAACATGCATACATCTGTACATACATACATACATACATACACAGGTGTAACACTATATGCTCCCCATTTTGATGGTAAGGGCATGAAAATGGGCCATGCTCTGGCAAAATGGGGCGTAACTCTTTACAAAACCACAAATTTTTGGACTGGACCAAATTCAAAGCATCTGCAGACAACAAATTAAATCTTGGTAATATGACGATTTCTGACTTTGATAGGGTAGAAAATATTGTGGGAAAAGGAGAAAATGCTGGTTACCAGCATTTTCTCCTTTTCCCACAATGTTTTCTATAGGCTTCTTTCTCAGGGTCGTTAAAAGTCGGGATTGTGTGGTAAAGAGTTAATGCATCTCCGTGAAACATGAGCAAGCAATCTCATAATAATGGATCCATTATTGTCGCTTTTTTTTTAACAATCGACTTATTCATGCGGTAGACTAGCCCTTGGCCATACAGAAAATTGACCAATAGCGAAAATTTTTGGCCCAGGTCAGCTTGTGCAGGCTGACCTGGGTCAATACTTTTCACAGATGCTCCCTTTTGCCAGAGTATGGCTCATTTAATGTCTCTTTCCATAAAATTGACCCTTTACCAGACAACAACATTTAGGACACTGATATATTGATATCATTTGCAGGAGAGAATTTCCAAATGATAATGAGCTAAAGTTCTCTGATGGGATATAAAATATTGTAGGGAAAGGAGAAATTGCTGGCTACCAGCATTTTCTCCATTTCCCTCCATGTTTTCAATAGGCCTCTTCCTCTTTGTCCTTGAAACACAGGATTGTATCTTAACTCTCCACCACACAATCCAAGTATTAACAACCCCATAAGAGAAATCTTTTGAAAACATAGTGGGAAAAGGAGAAAATGCTGGTATCCAGTATTTTCTCCTTTTCCCCCAATGTTTTCTCCCCCTTCACAGACAGCTTCCATTATGTTAGCCACATTTAAATTGTCTTCTGCAAATGTTTTCATATTGGACTAGTCTACAGTTTTGTCAGTCGGTAAAGAGTTAAAGGGTTAAATATGAAACACAGCACATACCATTTCTGATTAAACAGTGCACAACCCACTGGAACCATGACTAGCAATCTGAAACAAAGGAAACAAAAATAGCTCTAATTCATTTATCTATTCTCAGGTTAAGTTGTACATTTAATCCTTAATCTTTTAGCACACAATCACCTATTTTAACGATCTTGAACAGGAAGGCCTTTGAGTACATTTTGGAAAAAGGAGAAAATGCTGTTTATGGCATTTTCTTCTATCCCCACAATGTTTCCCAACAAAAAACAAATACCAACATTTTTAAAAAGTAATTTTTTTTTTTTCATCTGCAAATGCTTTCAATTCAGACTAGTTGAAAACTTTGTTGTGTACTAAAGATTTAAAAAAGCTGCCATGTAGATATAGGCTGTAAGAACTGACCTGGCGGAGCTATGTTATAGATCACTGCATTTTAGATAGAGGTAATATAGGTAATTGGGAAATCATTGTGAGTAGCCTTATGAAATGCAATATAAAGATAAAGAATGCAAAAATTGTACAACATGGATAAGAAGCTTTTTCTTTTTATGCACATTTTTTTACACGGTAAAGTAGTATGCGCTTCCTGTGTCCATAAAACAAAAGATCAATCAAGTACTGTTATGATGCACAAAGTCATGTTTACGTAGATTTACGACGAACAATTCCAAACTGGCTCGACACCACTAGAATAAAAAATAAACTGGTCGTCTTAGATCAAAGGTTTTCTACGCCCTCCCAAGTCAATTCTTAAAGCCTGTTATGCACACAAGTATTTAAAAAAAAAAAAATAAGTTTAAAGGGGCCTATATAAATACTTCACTGACATTTAACTCTTTACCAAACAACAAAATTTACACGAGTCCAAATTGACAGCATTTGCAGACGACGAACTAAATGTCACAAAAATCAGAAGACTTTCTTTGAAAGGGTAGAAAACAATTTTGGAACAGGAGAAAATCCTGGTACCAGTATTTCCTCCTTGTACCACAATGTTTTTAAATGTCCTTTTCCTTTGGGTTGTCAAACTCTGGACTGTAGTATAGGGTTAACTTTGCTGGTGGAAATTTCCATTTTAACAAACATAATTTCTTTGCCGGTGTAAAGAAACTGGACAGTAACATTATGTAAAATGATGCAATTATATCCGATAACTCTTTACCACATGACAAGTTTTTAGCTTGTTCCACACTAAAAGCATTCACAGATGACATATAAGATGTGCCTCAAATGATTGGATTTGTTTCTGAAAGGTTACAAAATATTTTGGGAAAAGGAGAAAACCTTGGTTACCCGCCTTTTCTCCTTTTCCAACAATTATTTTCAAAATCTTATTTCCCAGGTTTTTTTAAACTCATGATTGTTTTGTAATGGGTTGAATAATAGTATGGTAGTTTTGCGATCAGGAGTCCGGTTTATTTTCATGAGGTCATCATCAAATATGACATCATCATACTTATTTGAAAACAACCCTGCATAACAGACCCATACTGTTAATAATGTGACATTCGCAAAAGCATATGCAAAATTCTGGCTGGAATCTAAAACCACCTTATCAAGGTATGTATTACTTTACACATTTTGTTACACTTTTTTCCTTCAATTTTATTCAATCATTGACAATTTGTTGTACAAAATTTAGTGATATAAAAATTTTGAAGTTTGGTACTATCATGAAAACAAGAGGGCCATGATCAGGGGTAAAAGTTAAAAAATCTGAAAATACTGAAAATTGAGCTGGGGGCCTGGGGGCCGCTAGGGCCCCTGGTGGGTCCAGGGCAACGCCCTGGCCAGGGGTCCAGGGGGCCGGAGGCCCCCGGAAGCTCTTGAGATTTAGCTATTTTATAAGCATCAAATTCCTCTAATGAGATCCAGTTCTAGCATTTTAAAGTTGAAAAAATCTTGAAGCAAATGAAAGATATGACATGCTAAAACCTAAGAAAATCTCAAAGTTTTTAGCACCCATGTTATTTTTGTCCTCTTTTATTTCCATTTTGTACACAGGACCTAATCAGATTAGCCCTACATCAGTTTTGTATTTGAAAGTACAACAAGTATGAGAAAAGGACATATCTAGTATTTAATATTTGGTTCATTAAAATGCAATCACATGTGCTAAATTTCTGTCAAAAGAATAAAATCAAATCTGTCAAATAGGAAAACAACACTCTCTTTAAGAATGGCTAATTTATCAGGGATAATGTGACAGAGTGTGCTGTGCATTTTCTAGCTTGAGCTTTTTGTACCCTTTGGTAACTGGAGTTTGGGGTACACAAACAAGGATGGGGGCTCAGATCTAAACTACATAATTTCATTAAAATATCAAGTTTTAATGACAGCCTATTAAAAGATAGACTGTTTTCATGTGACATGCGCAAACAAGATTTTATAGATAGATCTACATGTTCACAGTTAAAAGCTCTTCAAACACTTTAAGAACCTTTCCTAAAATGTGCAAACATTTTTGGCAAAATCAATTCTAATGTTTGCTAAAACAAACAGGTAAGTGATATACCATGGAACTGGTCCAATTCCTGTAAAAAATATATCAAATCAGTGTGGGGCAATCAGTTTAAATGCAAAATTTTATTATCACTTTGTAACCGGAAGAGCAAACCAACTAGCTATTGGTTGTACAATCGGTTTCTCCATTGAACTGAGAATGCCTTTTTGCTTTAAATACTTTGACAATTTGTCTACATGATATTAAGTTTATAAAGATGTGGTGTTTTGTGCTTTAAATTTTTTTTACTTTATTTAATATCATTTATTTTGATCTTTAAATTTTAATTTCCAAACCAGTTAAAAAAAATTCAGACATATTTCAAGCATTTGCAGACGACCCCCCCCCCCCCTTTAGATCTATACTTTCATTTCATAAAACAACAATTTTTTCACTCATGACAGAATTTTAGATTCCACTTATTGTTTTATTCAGAGATTTGTGTAAATTCACTGTTTAAATTCATTATTTTAGATGAGAAGATAGTTTGAAATCCCTCTGATCGGACTGTGCCACGCTGATCATGGTAGTGTCATGGGTTTTCACGTTTTTTTTTTTGGCGATCAATTTTTCGTGTCAATTAATTTCTGGAGAAGTATTACCACATGGTTTGACATCAGTTAGTCATTTTGAATAGCAGGTAACTTTAAAATCTGTCACTTTACACTAGATCAGAGGATTAACACCGTTATTACGTTCTCGTAAATGACTCGCCAGCTTCATTAGATCACGCGCGTGTCTTTCACATTTTATACTGATCGTGTTTAGCCCATATTTCTGCCGGATGCGCACAAGCTAGGTTATATGAAGCTCTTGACGATAATTTCATGCGTCAGATTGACAATTAAGCAAACATTTTTCAGCGTCAAACACATGTCATTTCAAATTTCCAAGCGTCAAAACCCGGTCTCAGGGATCAAATAAGAAACTTGCCGAGTTGACGAGTTTTGACAAGACATCCATGGACAAAAATTTCTTTCTCATTTTGCCGGCTAATTTTCGTGTTTGTTATCACTATATTGAATCCTAGAGTGTGATTAATATCAGTCACAAAACCAAGCGCTACAAACCAGTATTCACGTTTCACGACCGAGCGAGCTTCGGTACCGACTGCAATCGATTCCGGGATTTCTCAAGAGCTAATCGCAATCGGAAGCCAAAACCAACTGACTTTCGACTATAGTCAATCATTGGCCCACCACTACAAATCGGACTACAGTGTATGAATAAAACTTTTCCCCCTTTTTCGGTCGCTTCGGCATTTGAGTAGCACGTACTGTCAACTTCGGAAGATAGTTGCCGATCCCCAGCTCTGACATCCATTTGTTATTGAAAAGAACAAAGATAATTTAAACTGAGCCATCTTTCGCTAGCAAATAATCAAATTGCTGCCAATATTTGTCCCCTAAAACGAAGGGCTTTGTTAATGCTTTATTTTGTTTTACAATCCTAGCGGCAAAAATGTTAAAGTCGGCAAACCGATCAAAACAATCAAAACACAGCCGCAACATTTTGGACACAATCAATATAACATCATACAATAACCTTAGAACGTTCCGGTTCAGCATCTATATTTAGAATCGGGAAACCCTAAAGCAAGAGTGAGTGACTGTAAACATTTCGGTGCAAATTATCCCCGAAATTACAAAATTCTTTGAATTTCATTGTTTTTAGGGCGAGTGCGTTTGACGGGAGACATTAATGACCGAGATCAGCCCCGGACAAAGCAAATGCAGTGGGGCAATAAATTTTATTGATACGGCATCTGGAAATCTATTGACTTGCAATAGATACGAGATAAAGGGGTAACCCCCCCCCCCCAAAAAAAAAAAAATTCTCCTCGGATTTAAACGATTTGGAAAAATGACCTGGTCGGCCCCTGAAAATACGGAATTCCGTCACAATACGGAAAACTTTTACCCCTGCATGATGGCCTTGGATCGCTCACCTGAGTCAATAGGCGAAATTCACTCCACGTGCATAATTCAATTTCTGACCAACTGTCAGGTCAATTGAGCTTAAAATGTGGCCTCTAGAGCGTCCACAAGGAATTTCCCTAAGTTGACCTAGTGACCTAATTTATCACCCCACGTGACCCAATTTAGAGCTCATCAAAAAATTTATCAAGACAAACATTCTGAACAGTTTTCAAGTTAATTGAGCAAGAAATGTGGCCTCTAGAGTGCCCTAAAGGTATTTCTTAAATTTGACCAAGTGACCTAGTTTATGACCCCAGGTGACCCCATTTCAAACTCACCCAATACTTTCATCAAGACAAACATTCTGACCAATTTTCAAGTCAATTGAGCAAGAAATGCGACCTCTAGAGTGCCCTAAAGGCATTTCTTTAATTTGACCTTGTGACCTAGATTATGACCCCAGGTGACCCAATTCTGAACTCATCCTAGATTTGATCGAGACAAACATTTTAACCAATTTTCAAATCAATTGAACAATAGATGTGGCCTCTAGAGTGCCCACAAGGTATTTCTTTAATTTGACCTAGTGACCTAGTTAATGACTCAACATGACCCAACTCATCTGAAAATTTATCAAAACAAACATTCTAAACAATTTTCAAGTCATTTGAGCAATAAATGTGGCCTCTAGAGTGCCCAAAATGTATTTCTTTAATTTGACCTAGTGACCTAGTTTATGATCCCAGTTGACCCAATTTAGAACTTATCTGAAAGTTTATCAAGACAAACATTCTGAAAAATTCATAAGTCATTTGAGCAATAAATGTGGCCTCTAGAGTGCCCACAAGGTATTTCTTTTATTTGACTAAGGGGCTAGTTTTGACCCCAGGGGCATCATATGAACAAACTTGGTATAGAGGTCCACTAGGAGATGCTACATACCAAATATCAAAGCTCTATGCCTACCAGTTTCAGAGAAGAAGATTTTCAAAGATTTTGCTATTTTTTTCCTTTCTGTTGCTATGGCAATCAGAGTTATGGGTGGAATTCAATCTCTTGAACAACTTTGGTAGAGCTTCACCCAAGGAACATCCCTGCCAAGTTTCATCAAGATTGACCCAGCAATTTAGAAGGAGAAGATGTTTAAAGGAATAGCGGACAGACGGACGCTGGACAACGACCGATCACAATACCTCACCTTAGCACTTCGTGCTCAGGTGAGCTAAAAATCTAAAAAGTTCCTTCAAGCCTGTTTTCATCAGAAATATCTCAGACAATACTATTTACCAAACAACAAGTGTAGGTAAGTTCACTTACGTTATTCCTGATAAGAAAATCTGCATTGGTGCATTTAAAAATCTATACTTTATCATCCAAGGCTTTTCCTCTAATCTCTCCATCAACATTGGTAGAAAGACTGTAATAGAAAAGCCCCACATCATTTCAGTACCAATACACAAAATGTTAGACTTGTCCAAATGCAAAGCATTTTCAGATGACAAATTTAATGCTACTCAAAACTTGAAATTTGTTCATGTAACAATATAAAACATTGTGGGAAAAAGAGAACATACTGGTTACCAGCATTTTCTCCTTTTCCAACAATGTTTTTAAAAGCCATTCTTCTAATTACTAAATGATCCCTGCAACTGACAGCTTTCTCAAAGAACTGCCACAAAAAGTGACTTTACCCTTAGTGCCTTTCAACAACACTTGCTGCATTTGTGGCCAAAGTAGATTAAAATCAAACTCCACAAAACTTGCATGCTGATCTTTTGATCTGTACTGTACCCTTTGCTTAGTAACTGTGGACAAAACAAACCTTAAAATTGCAATCATTTTGGATTTATATCTGCACCAAAAATGTCTGTTGAGTTTCTTCAATGCTCTAAAGGTTAACATCTTTGCTAAGGGATGAGAGATATTCAAACCTAACAAATTTTTCATCAAAAACGTATAGGTTTGAGGAGGGATAATTCTGTAATGCTTAACCTTTTACCACACAGTCCCCATTTATAATGAACCTGAGGAAGAAGGCTTTTGAAAACATCATGGGAAAGCAGAAAATGCCAGTAACCAGCATTTTCTCCTTTCCTTACAATATTAAAGACAAATTTCATGATTTGAACCACATTTACATAGTCATCATCAAAATTTTCATGCTTTCAACACTTCTTATTTTCATTAGTAAAACTCTTCAAATTAAAGGTGCATTTAGACATATTATAATTGCTGGGACCATGCATAAACAAAAGTCAATGGTATCATAAAGTACAATCAAATGCAGCCATCTATACTAATGCAGACACATTTCATTGTGATAAAGTATCTAATATCAAAATAAAGACTTTAATTTCTGATTTTCTCCACCCGTTAGCTGAAGATTTAGCTATGTTAGAGGCACTTTGTAGGTTCGGATGATATTGTACTGTCTTGCAAAATTTGTTCATCTTTTACCAACTTGCTTGTTTTCAGTGTGACATACCCATTACCGATTTTCTTATCTCATACACATTTGATATCACAATTGTGTGACATCATTTTGTATGTACTTCATAGAAGTGAATGGGTTTTATTGATATTACCATGGGTACATCTATAGATGGTTTTCACATCTTCTGAACTATAATTTGTGAAATATTGTTATGTGATAAAAGAATCTGACAAAAGTTGGTGTTTGAGATAAAACTTCCTTTGGCAAGCTTAATAACATTTTCCCTAGACTTGTTTAATAAAATTTTATCTAAAACATCAACTCATGTCAGATCCTATATATCTCAGAGATATAAGTACTTGGACAAGTCTAGATTTCTGTTGTTTGGTAAAAAGTTGAGGGCAGACAACCAAACTTTTTTACCTCCTGTTGAGGATATTTTTTGTCTAACAGTTAACTTCTTTTGAAAAATTGTGGCCAATGTAGAATTTGTTCATGATGAGTAATTTCTGCTTTTGCCAAAATGTTTTCACATGTATCTTCATGAATTAAAGCCTGAATAGCAGCCAAGAGTAAACAATTCAGGCATTAAAATGCATTTGAATTTGAATCATACCTTTTAAAAGTACAGAAATTATAGTGAAAATGACAATATGTTATTGTACTGTTGGTCCAAGTATAAGTCATTGGCAGAAAAATGAATTTTAAAACCAGGTAAATAGTAAACAAAAGATACAGCAGCATGGCAACTTTTGATCTACTTTTAAAATTCCTTTTTCTACAAGTGACTAACACTTGGGCCAGTAGTACAATAACAAATAACAAATTGTCATCCTCACACTAATTTTCATACTTTTAAATGGTATGGTTTAGATTTTAATGCATTTTAACACCTGTATTGTTTACTTGTGGCTGCTGTTGGGGCTTTAAACTATACTTACTTAAACTAGTTATTATCCTTACTTACCTAGGACATGTCTCTAAATTTGTTGCAGGTTGTAATCAGTAAAAACAAACATCATTTTATACATACTCATTCCAGGAAATGCCATGAGTATCCTGCTTGCAGTCACCTGACTGATCCCTTTAACAGCAGCATATCTTGATTCTGTGACCTTGTTGTTGTTAGCATCATAGATTGTGACACCATCTATCAGTTCACTGCAGAAACACAGTGCTCAATGTAACATTACAGATATTTAAGCTTTGCCAAGCATGCCCTTATCTTAGTGACCCTGATGAAAAGGGCTGTTGAAAACATTGTGGGAAAAGGAAAAAATGTTGGTAACCAGCATTTTCTCCTTTTCCCCACAATGTTTTCCATCATTCAAACATACAGAATCAGTTTTTCAGATACAATGAATTTGTGGTCTGCAAATGCTTTAAATTTTGACATTTGTAACCTATGTTGTGTGGTGAGGAGTTGTAACCTATGTTGTGTGGTGAGGAGTTGTAACCTATGTTGTGTGGTGCAGAGTTGATATGTTACTCTGAAACAGACTTGAAGGAAAACTTTCAGTGTTAAGTATTTTGTTAACATCTTTTCATAACAATATCATTTTCAGAAAGGTCCATATTGAAAGCGTTTTCTGATGACATATGAAATGACGCTCAAACGATGGAATTTGTCTTTGAAAGCAAAATAAAACATTGTGGGAAAGGGAAAAATGGTGATCATTTTTATTGTTTCCTTTTCCCCATTATGTTTTTTAAAACCTCCCTCCTCAGGGTTGTAAAAATACAGAATACTTTTGTAACAAGAGGGCCATGATGGCCCTGGATCGCTCACCTGAGTCAAAAGGCAAAATTTCACTCCACGTGCAAAATTCAATTTCTGACCAATTGTCAGGTCAATTGAGCTTAAAACGTGGCATCTAGAGTGACCTAAAGATATTTCCGTAAGTTGACCAAGTGACCTACTTTATCACTATACGTGACCAAATTTAGAACTCATCAAAATATTTATCAAGACAAACATTCTGAACAGTTTTCAAGTTAATTGAGAAATAAATATGGCCTCTAGAGTGTCCTAAAGGTATTTCTTTAATTTCACCTAGTGACCTAGTTTATGATCCCAGGTAACCCAATTTCAAACTCTTCCAATATTTCATAAAGACAAACATTCTGACCAATTTTCAAGTCAATTGAGCAATAAATGTGGCCTCTAGAGTGCCCTAAAGATATTTCTTTAATTTGACCTAGTGACCTAGTTTATGACCTGAGGTGACCAAAATTCAAACTCATGTAAGATTTGATCAAGACAAATATTCTGACCAATTTTCAAGTCAACTGAGCCAAAAATGTGGCCTCTACAGTGCCCTATAGGTATTTCTTTAATTTGACCTAGTGACCTAGTTTATGAGCCCAGTTGACCCAAATTCAAACTCATGTGAGATTTAATCAAGACAAACATTCTGACCAATTTTCAAGTCAATTGAGCAGTAAATGTGGCCTCTAGAGTGCTCTAAAGGTATTTCTTTAATTTGACCTAGTGACCTAGTTTGTGACCCAGGTTGACCCAAATTCAGACTCATGTGAGATTTAATCAAGACAAACATTCTGACCAATTTTAAGTCAATTGAGCAATAAATGTGGCCTCTAGAGTGCCCTAAAGATATTTCTTTAATTTGACCTAGTGACCTAGTTTATGACTTGAGGTGACCAAAATTCAAACTCATGTAAGATTTGATCAAGACAAACATTCTGACCAATTTTCAAGTCGATTGAGCAAAAAATGTGGCTTCTAGAGTGCCCTAAAGGTATTTCTTTAATTTGACCTAGCAACCTAGATTATGACCCCAGGTGACCCAATTTCAAATTCATTTTAGATTTCATCAAGAGAAACATTTTAACGAATTTTCAAATCAATTGAACAATAAATGTGGCCTCTAGAGTGCCCGAAAGTTATTTCTTTAATTTGACCTAGTGACCTAGTTTATGACCCGAGTTGACCCAAATTCAGACCCATGTAAGATTTGATCAAGACAAATATTCTGACCAATTTTCAAATCAATTGAGCCAAAAATGTGGCCTCTACAGTGCCCTAAATGTATTTCTTTAATTTGACCTAGTGACCTAGTTTATAACCCAAGTTGACCCAAACTCAGATTCATGTGAGATTTTATCAAGACAAACATTCTGACCAATTTTCAAGTCAATTGAGCAAAAAATGTGGCCTCTAAAGTCCCTACAGGTATTTCTTTAATTTGACCTAGTGACCTAGTTTATGATCCCAGGTGACCCAAATCAAAACTCCTTTGAGATTTCATCAAGACAAACATTCTGACTAATTTTCAAGTCAATTGGACAAGAAATGTGGCCTCTAGAGTGCCCTTAAGGTATTTCTTTAATTTGACCTAGTGACCTAGATTATGACCCCAGGTGACCCAATTTTGAACTCATCTTAAATTTCATCAAGAGAAACATTTTAACCAATTTTCAAGTTAATTGAACAATAAATGTGGCCTCTAGAGTGCCCTAGAGGTATTTTTTTAATTTGACCTAGTGACCTAGTTTATGATCCCAGTTGACCTAAATTCAGATTCATGTGAGATTTTATCAAGACAAACATTCTGACCAATTTTCAAGTCAATTAAGCAAAAAATGTTGCCTCTAGAGTGCCCTAAAGGTATTTGACCTAGTGACCTAGTTTAAGATCCCAGGCGACCCAAATCCAAACTCCTCTGAGATTTCATCAAGACAAACATTCTGACTAAATTTCAGGTCATTTGAGCAATAAATGTAGCCTCTAGAGTGCCCACAAGGCATTTCTTTAATTTGCCCTAGTGACCTAGTTTATGACCCCAGGTGACCCAATTTTGAACTCACTGAACATGTTGTGCTCAGGTGGGCTAACAAACTTAGGACAGGTTCACTACATACCAAATATCAAAGCTCCAAGCCTTCCAGTTTCACAGAAGAAGAATTTTAAAGTTTTCCTTCTTTGTTCCTATGTTTGAACTTGTGACCCCCAGGGCGGGGCCAGTTTTGACCCCAGGGGCATCGTATGAACAAACTTGGCAGAGGTCCACTAGCAGATGTTACATACCAAATATCAAAACTCCAAGCCTTCCAGTTTCACAGAAGAAGAATTTTAAAGTTTTCCCTTTTTTGTTCCTATGTTTGAACTTGTGACCCCTGGGGCGGGGCCAGTTTTGACCCCAGGGGCATCATATGAACAAACTTGGTAGAGATCCACTAGCAGATGTTACATACCAAATATCAAAGCTCTATGCCTTCCAGTTTCACAGAAGAAGAATTTTAAAGTTTTCCTTCTTTGTTCCTATGTTCGAATTTGTGACCCCCGGGGCAGGGCCAGTTTTGACCCCAGGGACATCATATGAACAAACTTGGTAGAGGTCCACTAGGAGATGCTACATGCCAAGTATCAAAGCTCTACACCTTCTAGTTTAAGAGGAGAAGATTTTCAAAGATTTTGCTATTTTTTTTCCTTTTGGTTGCCATGGCAACCAGAGTTATGGGTGGAATTCAATCTCTTGAACAACTTTGGTAGAGCTTCACCCAAGGAACATCCCTGCCAAGTTTCATCAAGATTGGCCCAGTGGTTTAGGAGGAGAAGATGTTTAAAGAAATTGTGGACAACGGACGACGGACATTGGGCGATCACAAAAGCTCACCTTGAGCACTTTGTGCTCAGGTGAGCTAAAAATGATTAATTTATTACCATGAAAGAACTTTTCAGCAGATTTTCTGGGAGAGTATTCTGAAAGCACAGTGGAAATCAGCATTTTCTCCTTTTATCACAATATTTCATAGCCATCAAATCCTATCCCTTGAATCACTTTGAATTTATTGTTTGTGTGTGTGTGTGAACCAAACATAATGTAAATCTGTGGCTAAGTTACACACCTCTAAATAAGTATCTCTATTAGGATGTCAGGTTCATGCTTACAAATCATATTTTGTTTCACACAATTTTTTTATTTTGCCTATTTCATAATTTGATTGGTCATTCATGTCCCAACAGTAGCAAACATGAATTCTGGTATTTATGATCCAGATTCTAATCGGTGTTCCCACTAGCTTTTTATTTCAAGCGTACACATACCCCCTTGGCCGAAAGTCTGGGGGTACCCTCTAAGGGTATGACAATAATGGTTACCAACTAGTAGTATAGCAATCCATAATGATAATTTGCAGGTAAACAGGGTCACATGATACCATCATCTTCTCAATATAAGACAAAGACAAGTGTTATTCCCTGATGCCTGGATATAGAAAAGAGTTATTCACAATTTCTTTTACAAACAATGGCAATACTGTGTGTACCATAGACTATATACAGGTACTTGTAGAGTTTAGAAAGACAGAATCCAGATTTTAAAAAGGAAAGTCACACTGTCAATGAGGAAAATCCCACAGTGGTCTTTTTCATCCATGTTTTTTTCTTATGTGAGTTATTGTGTGTAACCAATATTTGTCACGTGAATTTTAACTTCTTAACATGATTTATGCAGTATAGTGTTGTTATTAGCATACGAAGAAGCTTAGTAAATGCAAAAGCAAATAGGAGCAGTTAAACATTTAGCATATAATCCTGCATATTTACAAAACAGAGGAAGCATTAATTTTGGAGAACATAGTGGGAAAGGGAGAAAATGCTGGTAACCAGCATTTTCTCCCTTCCCACACATTGTTTTCAAGCCTTTCAAAAATGAAACCCTGCATTTGAGACTCACTATATTTGTTCTTTGCAAATGATTTCGATGTTGAAAATTCTAATGGTTTGTTAACTGCAAAAGAGGCTGGCTTGGCACTGACCTTTGCCTCATTAATGGGATATTGACCATGTTTGCTGCAGCCACTGCTGCAAAGGGGACAAATCTCTGCATCAGTGGGGAGGCTCTCTGGAAAAAAAAATAGATGCATAATTATTACCATGATGATCATGATGGTGATGATGACAACTGTTCAACATGAAAAACATTAAATAGAATCAGAAGAGTTCAGAAAAGTCAGGAAAAGGGCAAAGTGTTAGAAAACCATGGGGTCATTTCTTAATCTGTTAACCCTTTAACACACAATCCCAGCTTTTAAAGACTCTGAGAAGGACAGCTTTTGAAAACACTGTGGAAAAAGGAAATTTCTCCCTTTCCCATATTTCTTTTCTAATCTTTCAGACACATTTCCAGTCATCTGATCCTCATGTACTTTATGGCCTGAAAATGCTTTCAATTCAGGCAAGTCTAAAACTTTGCTGTGTTGTAAAAATCAAATAAAATCCTGCTTACTTTTTTCTAAACTGATTTGAGTCCCAGATTGAACAAGCTGGTATGTAACATGGCCCAGTGAATATAATATGTAGACTACGTTTAGACCACAAAAATTAATTACATACTGTCCAGAACAACAGGAATTTTGAAAGAAGGAAAAATACCATTTTCAATAGGGTCATAAACACATTAAGTTGTTAGGTAGAGGTTTAATGAGATTTGACAATACCTACTGTAGCAAGAAAAGACTTCAGACCCAGAGCTGTGACTAAAGCACTTCCCGTGGCTGATACATAAGCAACCGCTAATTTTCTATTTAAAGGATAAAAGAATAATATTTAAACCTTATCTTGCCGTTCCCAAACAAATATGTATTTTGCGAAGACTGTAAAGCAAGATCAGACTGCACATAAATTATGTGCAGTCTGATCTTTCTCTGCACTCTCCGCAGCTTAATCAGTAGTTTTGGGCATGGAAACCCAGCATCAGCCTTTATAACTTAGCAGAGTTTATTTCTGTAATCATCAACAACTTGAGGTGGGCAGGATAAGGGTAAAACAGCAGCTGAAGAATGACTAATGTACAGGATTAGAACTGTTTAGGCTTTATAATGATGAATATTAAACTAATATTACTGGTAATAACCAACAACAACAACAGTATGTACACAGTGGTCAGTGTATTCTTGATTTTCAGTCAGAAAAGCAGTTTTGCTGCCCTAAGCTAAGACCACTAGCTCAGTGGGTAGAATACTGGACTTTGTAATCCAGGAGGATTTCAGGTTTGAATCCCAGATCAACCACACTCCTTTCCAAGGACTTATCAATGAAAGTCATTTCTCACCACTTAACACATTTCCGCATTGTTTACACTGGAAGGCAGGCAGAGGCTTGGAGAGAACTTTGAGTTAAGTACAGATAACAAGCATTCTGATAGTATTGCATAGCAATACCGAGTTCCCTACCAGCCGTATATATCGCTGGCAGGTATAGTTTGTGAAACTCAGTGGAGGAGAAAGAAAGTATGTGACCCCCTTTCAGAATTATAAGTATCGTGCCTGTCTTTGTATGCAATGCTTTAATAAAAGCCAGATATATGAGCATTTTCCTTGTTAAAGTAAGTTCAATGAAGAAGTTTTACTCAGACAAGATGTGTTTGTGAAACACAAATGCCCCCGTAATAGGAAATTTTCAGAGTATGACCTTTACCTTGTGAGATGACATCAGCAGGTGTGTACCAATGAGAGCTACCAGCTTACCATGTATAAGTGTTATAACTTAAGTACTTTGAATATACAGAGAAATGACTATGAAAAGTTTTGAGGATAAGTTTTCATGATAAGGGTTAAAATTTTTGACATTGACCTTGGACATATAACCCACAGATGATTGCTATCAATGACATGGTAAGCTGGTAGCTCTCATTGGTACACACCTGCTGATGTCATCTCACAAGGTAAAGGTCATACTCTGAACGGGCCTTGAACTTAGAAAATTTCACTGAAAAAAAAAACAGTTTTCCCGACTTTGTTACTTACAATGTAGGTAACAAAGTCGGGAAAACTGTTTTTTTTTCAGTGAAATTTTCTAAGTTCAAGGCCCGTAATTTCGTCAAAAATCAATGGACCAGAAGGAAACTCAAACATGATCTGTAACTCATGGTGGTTGGCTTACACACCGAAAATCAGCTTGATATCTGCCAGCGTTTAGAAAAAAAGTCCGGAAAACTGTTTTTTCAGTGAAATTTTTTAAGTCCAAGGCCCATAATTTCGTCAAAAATCAGTGGACCGGAATGAAACTCAAACATGATCTGTAACTCATGGAGGTTGGCTTACACACCAAAAATCAGCTCAATATCTGCCAGCGTTTTGAAAAAAAATCCGGAAAACTGTTTTTTGGTGAAAATTTGAAAGTCCAAGGCCCGTAATTTCGTCAAAAATCAGTGGACTGGAACAAAACTCAAACTTAATCTGTGACTCATAGTGGTTGACTTGCACACGTTTAGAAAAAAAAGTCCGAAAGACTGTTTTATCAGTGAAAATTTCTAAGTCCAAGGCCCGTCATTTCGTCAAAAATCAGTGGACCAGAACAAAACTCAAACTTGATCTGTAACTCATAGTGGTTGACTAGCACATCAAAAATCAGCTCAATATCTGCCAGTGTTTAAAAAGAAAGTCTGGGAAACTGTTTTTTCAGTGAAATTTTCGAAGTCCAAGGCCTGTAATTTTGTCAAAAATCAGTGGACCGGAACAAAACTCAAACTTGATCTGTTACTCATGGTGGTTGACTTACACACCAAAAATCAGCTCAATATCTGCCAGCGTTTCGAAAAAAAGTCCGGAAAACTGATTTGCATGCGGACTGACAGACAGACGGACGGACAGAGTGCAAACCTAAAGTCCCCTTCGGCTTTGCCGGTAGGGGACTAAAAATAACCCCTCCAAGATGCTTAATGACCTTAGATTCAATAATATTGCATTCGCAGACCACAAATTCAAAGCTGGTCAAACTATGAAATTAATTCTTTGAAAGGAAAGAAAACAATGCTTCTGAAGCCCCTCTTTTTAGGGTCCACAAAACACCGAGTTGTGAGTTGTAAGCTTTGGCTCATTTGCCTAGAAATGTTTTCAAAAGCCCTTCTCAGGGTTGCAAAAACATGATTTTGTACATAACAGTTCCTCTTACCAGTGCTTTAGTGTAAGATCTGACTCAATATTTCTGTTGACGCACTTAACAGGAGCATTAACTCTTTACAACATGACAAAAATATAGGTTTGTCCAAATTCAAAGCATATGCAGATACATGTATTAATTTAGATATGGCAAAAATGATTGAATTAGTCATTAACTGAGTAGAAAACATTGTGGGGAAAGAAGAAGTTGCTGGTTACCACCAATTTCTTCTCTTTCCACAATTTTTTCAAAAGGCTACTTTCTGAGGGTCGTTAGAACTCAGGATTGTCTGGTAAAGGATTAAATGACTGAACGGTTTACTTACTTTGGTGTGAGATCCAATTCCGCATTTCTATTAGTGTAGTTTACAACAGCATTAAAGGACTGATTGGTCCACTGCCAGAATATAACAGCTGAGCTGTTCCTATAAACAATTATACAATGCAAAGATGTACACCCAAAGTCAGTTAAAACAGCATTTTCACCCTAGAAAATGATCAAAAATGAAAGTCCCGTTGCTATATTTTTAATTTCATTTAACATTCACTAACCTAAACTCCAATGGAAAACGTAAATGAGGTCATTTTAGGATTAGCTGTTTTCACAGTACAACCTTTTTTCATGTACCTGACCATGGAACACAGAAATTGGAATATGTGGAACTTGAAAAACGTATGTAAATACTAAAACTACAACATAGTTAGCAAGGTCTACATATTTTTATGCTGGATACCATCTACAACAAATATAACTTATTCCTACTTGGTTTTAAGATGTAGTTAATGTTTTTGACAAAACATTTCCCCATGGAGTTTCTGTTCGATAGGAAAGGTGTACCAGGAAACGTAGATCCTACATTGGGACCAGTGCTCATTGTGTAGTATCCATAATGCACAATAAGCAAGTACTTAAATCTTTCATAAATATTTTAGCTGTTGCTGTGATATGACTGAAATAATGTTGAAAACAGTGTAAAACACCATTCAATCAATCAAGCTTAATTCTTTACCCATTAATGAAAAAAACTTGGACTAGATCAAATTCAAAGCATTTGCAGACAACAAATTAAATCAAGTTTAAATGGTGATTTCTATCTTTGATATGGTAGAAAACATTGTGGGAAAGGGAGAAAATGCTAGTTACCTGCATTTTCTCCTTTGAAATAAGAATTTCCAACCCATATTAAAATGCCAAACAATGTGAATTTATTCTAAATTCTTTTCTATGGAAAATCTCCCTGTCCTATTGGACAGTATAGATCAAGATCAGACTGCATGATTCTTGTAGTCTCATTTTGATTTACTATGTCCACCAAAGTGCACAATATGCAGCTTTGCAAATTTTAATTTATGTAACTTAATATGTAAGGAAGTTGAGCTACTAAATAAGTCTTGGATTTTGACATGTACACTACTACAAGATGCACTTGCCTGTACAATGCACACTCTACTTTAAGTTCTAAACTTTAGGCAGAATGTGTCTGATAGTCCAGTAGAGAATGATATTTTTTTAACTTGCTAGTCTAACTGCTATATTTGTGAAGCCCCTGTAGCACAGTTGGTAGTGTAAAGGACTTGAGAACAGGGGTTTGCAGGTTCAAATCCCAAGCTTGGCCAATTTCTTTCCCAGGATCGATGATAGTCACTGAGACAGGATTCATTCCTCTCTCACCACTGATCATTGTTACAATGATGGTTACATGGAAAAGCAGTCAGTGGCTTGGGAAGAATATTGTGCATAGTAATGGTAAACGAAACTCCAGCAAAGCATGGATAGGTGCACTGGCTGCCATGATGAAACTAAAATGATGTTGAAAACAGCGTTAGATACCATAAAATCAAGCAACTGCTATAGTTAGGGCTGAACCCTTTTAACCCTTTATCATGCATGCTGCTTACCAGTACTTTCTTCTTTTCCCACAATGTTTTGAAAAGCTTTCTTTGTAATGGTGGTTACAACTTTGGATTGTGTGGAAGAGGGTTAAGCAAGCACATTTTGAGTATTCCTTCAATGTTGGCTTAACTCTTTATCCGGCAGCAAAATTTTAAACTCCTCCATCATGAAGGAATATACAGATGACAATTCAAACATTTTTGAAACTATGGTATTTGACCTTGAATATGTAGGAAAACATTGTGGGAAAATGAGAAAATGCCAGCAATTTCTCCTTTTTCAACAATGTTTCTAAAACCTTCATTCTCAGGGTTGTTAAAACTCAGGATTGTGTGGTGAAGGGTTGATGCAGATTGACCTGTGTTTATGAAAGATAATTGAAAAGAACAGCCAAACTTACTTGTAGAAGGTTATCATTGCACCAATAAGTATCATACCACCAGGAACGTAAAAAGACATTCGACCAATCACATTCTGTAACTCTCCAGTGTCTGGATGAAATGCAGACAGATATAGCCTCTGTGCAAACCTAACCTGATCGTGGCTGGTTCCTTTTGGTTCATTACCCTCTCTGTAAATACAACAACAGGGCCATGATGGCCCAGAAGTCGCTCACCTGAGCCTTTTGACCATACATGAACCATTTCTAATCTCTTCCAGGATAATAATGACAAACATTCTGACAAACTTTCATCAGTACTGGACTTAAAATATGGGCTCTAGAGTGTACATAAGGTTTATCTAAGATTTACCTAGTGACCTAGTTTCTGACCCAATGTGGCCCATTTTCAAATTCATCCAAGATATCATTTAGACAAACATTCTGACCAAGTTTCAAGATTATCGGACTAAAAATGTGGCCTCTAGAGTGTACACAAGGTTTTTGTCAGATTTGACCTAGTGACTTTGTTCTTGACCTGATGTGACCAATTTTCAAACCTGTTTAAGAAATCATCAAGACAAACATTCTGACCAAGTTTCCTTAGTATTGGATTGAAAATGTGGCCTCTAGAGGTTGCACAAGGTTTTTTTCTGGTTTGACCTAGTGACCTAATTTTTGACCTGACATGACCTTTTTTCGAACTTGTCAGAGATATCATCACGACAAACATCCTGACCAAGTTTCATGAGTATTGGACTGAAAATGTAGCCTCTAGAGTGAACACAGGGTTTTTGTAAGATTTTAACGTAGTGACCTAGTTTTTGACCTGACATGACCCATTTTCAGATTCATCCAAGATATCATCAAGACAAACATCCTGACCAAGTTTCATGATATTGGACTAAAAATGTGGTCTATAAAAGTAGATAGAACTAAGTATTTTGTGTTAAAGGGTTAAGAGATATCTTGTTTGTAATATTAAGTCTTGCAAGAGACAATCTTTCAAAACCTATTGTCATTTAAGACAAAAATTGCTATTAGAAACAAGTACCTTCATCTTTAAACAGAAAAAAAAGAAAAACATTGCAGCTAAAGGAGAAATTGCTCTTGAGAGTAATTTCTCGATTTGCCGTGATTTTCGAATCTGTATTCATGTAGTTGTTCATGACCCTTTACCGCACAATCTCAAGTGTTAAAGACTCTGGAAAATTGGGCATTTAAAAATATGGTTGGAAATGGAGAAAACGCTCGTAACAAGCATTTTCTCCTTTTCCCACATAGTTTTCGTACTTTTTAGAAACAAATCCAATAATAGAGTTGTATTTAATTTGTCATCTGCAAAATGCTTATAATTTTGACCAGTCTGATATACTGTCGTTGTGGTAAGAAGTTAAATCATGGTTATTATGTATATCCCATGTAACCACATGAGCAGTCCCCCCCCAGCTGAGATCCAAACCTCTAGATAATAAATACAACATCCTAACCACTGGACCATGTAGGACTGGTGTTATAGGCTGGGTAAATTTACCATATTGGACATAGTAACGTGACAGATAAAGAAAGACTGTTTTTTCACAAAGTCCTTCTTCATTATTTATATTGAAATTCAACAGGGTTGAAGTACCACTACAAAACAGTAGGAAAAACAGTCTTCCTTAACTGGGACAGTGTTTTTGGAGACAAGTCTTCTCTGTTTGTTAATGCCTTGGGCCTGAATCTTTCTGTGGTCCAGTCTAAACTGTTCTATTGGTTCATGTCATTTTAACTTCAAATATTTCTGAGTTGCATAAAAATATCCAACTGACATAATGAACTGCAAAGTGAAAAAAGAAAAGGAAGTGAGTAGCCATGGAAAACACCATGAAATCAGGACTTATTCAGTTATACAGTCCAATCAGCCTGATTCTGTGCATTGACCCATCCCTGCTATGTATGAGACAAAGAACTGACTATGACAGATGTTGAGACTGACTAACCTGTACTGATGAAGAAGTTGTTTAGCTTCCAAAAGCTTTCTACTGGAGTAAAAACTGAGTCTTGGATCTGTGACCGAAGCAAAGTGCTTCAACCTGCCCATAAATGTGCTTTGATCCCATATTGGGCTATCTAGATCTAGTCTACATGTATCTGAGACTGCCATCTTATCTGCAAGAATAGAACAGCAAAATGCAGACAACCTTTTTGTCTTTCAGGAGGTGACTTGAAAACAATGTGGCAATAGGAGAAAGTCCACTCTTTGAGAAATTTCTCCTTTGTCACATTGTTTTTACAAAAATAAATTTATAAAACCTTGATTCATGTTGATTATCCCAAGTTTAAAAAGGAAAATAAAAATTTTAAACTGGATACCAGCATTTTCTCCTTTTCCCATAATGCTTTTGAAAGGCTTTATTCCTAGGGTAGTTAAAACCACAGATTGTTCGGAAAAAAGTTATATATGGTCTATGATTCAATGAAGGTTACAAGAGTTTTTTTTTTTTGGTCCAAAGATCTCAACGTTACTTACTTAACTCTTTGTCATACAATCCTCAGTTCTAATGACCCCCGAGAAAGAAGCCTTTTGAAAACACTGTGAGAAAATACTGGTAACCAGCATTTTCTCCTTTTCCCACAATGTTTTCAGCTCTTCCCTAAACAAATTTCAATCACATTTATTTTTTCTGTCGTCTGCACATGCTTTCTCTTTCGAATAATATAAAATTTTGCCATTTAGTAAAGATTTAAATTAGAATAATGTCTCCTGGAGACGATTACTCCTGCATTCAACTATTGCATCATCATGTGTGCACGTACATGTGTCATTTTTAGCCCACTAATTGGGTAATTTCTTTCTGTATAAAATATGACTGATCTAGAACAGCGCTAGCAAATAAAGAGAAACACAATTAAGATCACTACGAAACCAATCGAATGGATGTAAACAAGGTAGGGATGTAAGTTGTTTACAAATTTCACTGGATTTATTTACGTTGGGAAAAAAGGTAAATTTCCATTGATTTAATTGGAATTGTGCAGCACAGCTTGTGTGATAATAAAGATTAATCATTTATCTAACAATCCATGCCCATTTTATTAGCCGTCGTTGGAAATTTTGTCGCACAGAGCCGTTTGAAAAGATGCCGGTAAAATCGTATTCATTCCAGGTACTTTTAAAGAAGGCTGCTGCGGGAGTCTAGTGGAGAAACAATCACAAAAATAACATTGGAGCTAGACCCCGAATCGGGAGAACCTGTTAGGCTGTTGTAACAAACTGAAACTAGAAAACAGTGACGAGATCTCTATTTAACATTTAAAGAGAGGCTTAGCTCTCATGCACTGTTATTTTTCAAATTATAAATTTGCAACCACTTGACACAATCTGATAAAGGTGACGATAAACAAGCATGATAAAATGCCAGTTACTGACTTTGCGTAAAGTGAGGTTAATGCATCTGGAAATGAAACCGGAAATGTCGAATGGTAAGCGTTTAGGCTGCGGGTTTTTGGGTACTAAGCGGAATTTGATATGTGAATAAATTTTTCACTGTATGCATCAAATCAATATTATTTCATTGTTCATTTGTTCAATGATAATTAAGTCACAATTAGGTTTCACCTATCAAATAACATTTGGAATGATTCTTACTATTGTGAGAAATACGGCTCGACGGTTATGCTAGCTTTTAGAAATATTTGTGTATAAATACCAGCAAGTCACATGACTACTTCCACTCGGCTTCCTGGCCTACACATGTAAACAAGCAACCAAGTGATCATGCACATAAAATAATAAACGAGTGATAACATACGGATCGAAAATTGAATGAAATTTTTAAAGAACGAATTTGCAAAGTAAAATTTCATGCTTGAGCATGGTTCGGACAATCGTTTCATCGCTGATCCAAGGGGAAAGCAAGAAATATGAGGTAAACAATTGCACGTGTTCGAAATGAAAATAAACTCTGCTTTCGTACTTAAATCGATTCGCATCTAGTATCCTGCGTACCCGCCACCAGGGGTGCCTTGATACTTTTTTGTGTTTGCGCTAAGTAATCCGATTGGAAAGAAGAAATATCTAAGGAAAGATCATGCAGGGTTTGCTAGGGCTGCATGGGTGACAGATGTTTCGGTAACAGACGAGTTCGGTAACATAGACTTATAGAGTAAATCGTTTGGATGTTTCGGTAACAAAGCAATTATATTGTGTTTATGTACCGTGACGTTCTTTACACCCAATACATGGTTTTGTTTTGTTCAAACCTTTTATTTTTGCACTTTTCACCCTTTTGTGCCTTGATAGATAGGTTCAAGCCTTTTACTTTTTGCACTTTCCACCCTATTTCTCTTGATAGATAGGCAATCCACACGGTTTACACATACAGCATGGAATGAGGAACATAAAAATATTATTTATGAAACATAGTGGGAATTACAAATTAAGGTTTTAAATAACGAATGTTTGAACAAAACAAAGCCATGCATTGGGTGTAAAGAACGTCGCGATACATAAACACTATATAATTGCTTTGTTACCGAAACATCCAATCGATTTACCCTATAAGTCTATGTTACCGAACTCGTCTGTTACCGAAACATCCGTAAATCGGCTGCATTACCCCCGATTTGGGGACTAGCTCCGATGTTATTTTTGTGATTCTTTCTCCGCTAGCCCCCGCAGCAGAAGCTCTTATGACCCATCTGGAGTGATTCATGTCCATTTTCATAGCTGACAAGCAGATTAATAACACATTATGATTAAGCTGACTGAAAAATAACCAGTAAGATTTTGAGATTTCCAGATACTTTTGAAGAAGGGCTGCTTTGAAGGGTTGCGGAGACCAAATCACAAAAGTAATATCGTAGCAAACCTTCAGACTGAAGGTAGGGCTGCATGAGAACTCGTCACCAGGAGAAATCATCCCCTAGAGAAATTGTATGCCCTTTTCTCATAACTTTGTGAACCTAAGTGGTATTTTCATGCTATCCAAGAGACAAACAAGGCATAGATTTAATGTAGGCAAATTAATAGACAGGGAAAGTGTCACAAATCATTTTTGGAAAAGGGAAAGTAAACTTAACTTACTTTTCGTGGCGAAATCATCCTAAAAATACATTTGATCACTGCCAGAAATTGACCAGACGATTTCCCCTAACTTTGTGAATCATTCCCGAAAACACTGAGTCAGTCCAAATGTAGTCAAATGACATCATACAGAGTGGTATTCCTAAAGGTCACAGCCTCTACACTTATCACAGATGCATTTTCTGTGTTGTACTTCAAAATCATGGGCACTAATTGTAAATAAATGTGATGATGTACAAACAATTGATGAATTATGGGGGGGAAAGATGGTTTTTGATAAAATGTAACTTTTTTTATGAAATCTGTTTTTGACCCATTTCTTCGACATAGAGAGCTTCTCTGGAATGTTTATGTCTGTAAAAGGTTTCACAGGAGCCACAAAAAAAAAAAAGTGAGCAAAGAATATTGATAGCAAACATAGATTCACGAAGATATGAGAATTCATGAAATAATGAGAATCAACGATACCTAAATTGAATGGGGAAGATTTCTTTAGATAAATCATCTGAATGGGATGATCTCTCTGAAGAATTCCTCACATAATTTTTTTTTTCTCCAGCATTTGTTGCAAGTCCGTTGTCTTCAGCAAACACTAAGCCTCAGTGATTTACACAAATTTTCCAATGTTTCAGTTATCTCATAACAACACAATCCTAACTTTTAATGACCCTGATGGAGATGCCTTTAGAAAATATACAGTTGGAATGGGAAAAAATGCTGGTAACCAGAAATTTTTCCAGCATTTTCTGCTTTAAACAATGTTTTCAAAAGTTTTCCACCTCAGGGTCGTTAAAACTCAAGATTGTGTGGTAAAGGGTTAAGCAAGAATATCTTCAAATTTCAGACAGCGTAAAAATTTACTTGTTTTAACTCCTGCATTTATTTTTTGGCCGATGTTGAGCTTTCAGGAATTTAAGAGTTCAACAGCTTTCCCTTTGTTCTCCACAGGTACTTAGACGGTTCAGGGTAAGTTTTTGTGAATGTGGTAGATAGAGAAACTCACTCGCAACGTTTCATAACTGATAGATTTTCAGTTATACTGGATTTGGTATGTATCTGATGTATGTTTACCTTGTACCAAAAGACAAAATTTTAGACTGGTCCTTGTTGAAGTCACTGCAGAAAAAAACAAATGAGCCATGCTCTGTGAAAAGGGGCTCTGATGCATCTGCAAAAAAGTATTGACTCAGGTCGGTCTACACAGTTCGCGCAGGCTGACCTGAATCAAAACTTTTTGCTTTGGTAAATTTTCTGCATGTCCAAGAGCCATTCTACTTCAGAATTCAGCCATATGTTAGACAAAATAGACTTTACGAATTCAAAATAATGTCATGACTTGCTTAGTATGATGGATCACAGATATGCTTTGATTCTCCTTTTACCAGAGCATGGCTCAAATGGAATGTATCTCAGATGATTGTATTGGTATTTGTATTTGAAAAAGTAGAAAACATTTCGGGAAAATGCTGGTTACCACCATTTTCTTTTCTTTCAACTATGTACCTACCTTCTTCAGGTTTGTAAAATCTTTGGATTACATGCATTTGATAAAGGGTTAACTCTGTACCACACAAAGAAATTCTAGACTCATCTGCATTGAAAGAACTTGCAGACAACAAATCAAATTTGGTTCAAATTATGAGATTTGTATGTAATAGAGTAGAAAACATTGTGGGAAAAGGAGAAAATGCTTGTTACCATCATTTTCTTCTTTTCCCACAATGTTTTCAAAAGCCTTGGGTTGTCAGGGTTGCTAAAACTCGAGATTGTGTGGTAGAGGATTAAAGTGGATTTCATCCCTGATCCCTTGGACGTGGAGAGCAATTTTATGGATTGGTGTAGATCAAGATCAGACACTGTTTTTCCAAGGTAGGGATTCTTGAACATTGTCCCATTAAGTCAAAAAAATGCTCCATCACAGTGCACCCCATTGGCCTTTGTCCATTTTTAGTTTATTTATGTGAAAATAAGTCTTTTTTAAATTGCCCCGCCCGGGTGGCTCAGTGGTGAGTGTGTCGGACTCATGACCTGGTGGTTGTGAGTTCGATACCGGTTGAGGCGAACTTTCTTTCCGGCGTATTTTCGCCTCTCACCTCTGCTGAAGCATGTGAGAAAAGTAGTTGGTGGCTTTGGAAAGAAAGTTGTGTTAGTACTGGTGTGAGAAAGCCAGGAAACACATGTGCATCACCGACCGCCATGATATGACCTTAGCTATTAAAGTGGCGTTAAACCCCAATACAACCAACCAACCAACTTTTTTAAATTGCACTTTTGAGCATTGATTGCTTGCTGCAGGGTGCAATGCCATAGGGAGAGGGTAAACAATGCAACTGGTGATGAATTTTCTTTTTTCTGCTTAGTTTGAAAATTTTTTCAGCTTAGCTAATTTTTTAGCTCACCTGAGCACGAAGTGCTCATGGTGAGCTATTGTGATCGTGCTGCGTCCGTCGTCTGTCGTCAACTTTTTACTTTGTGTACACTCTAGAGGCCATATTTTCAGTCCGATACTCATGAAACTTGGTCAGAATGTTTGCCTTGATGATATCTCGGACGAGTTCGAAAATGGGCCATGTCAGGTGAAAAACTAGGTCACTTGGTCAAATCTTAGAAAAACCTTGTGTACGCTATAGAGGCCACATTTTCCGTCCAGTATTCCTGAAAGTTGGTCAGAATCTTTGTCTTGATGATATCTCGGACGAGTTTGAAAATGGGTCATGTCGGGTCAAAAACTAGGTCACCAGGTCAAATCTTAGAAAAACCTTGTGTAGGCTCTAGAGGCCATATTTTCTGTCCAATACTCCTGAAAGTTGGGCAGAATGTTTCTCTTGATGATATCTCAGACGAGTTTGAAAATGGGCCATGTAGGGTCAAAAACTAGGTCACTAGGTCAAAGCTTAGAAAAACCTTGTGTACGCTCTAGAGGCCACATTTTCAGTCCAGTACTCTTGAAAGTTGGTCAGAATGTTTGTCTTGATGATATCTCATACAAGTTCGAAAACAGGCCGTGTTTGGTCAAAAACTAGGTCACTAGGTCAAATCTTAGAAAAACCTTGAGTACGCTCTAGAGGCCACATTTTCAGTCCGATACTCATGAAACTTTGTTAGAATATTTGCCTTAATGATATCTCGGACGAGTTCGAAAATGGGTCATGTCGGGTCAAAAACTAGGTCACTAGGTCAAATCTTAAAAAAACCTTGTGTATGCTCCAGAAGCCACATTTTCTGTCCAATACTCTTAAAAATTGGTCAGAATGTTTGTCTTGATGATATCTCCAAAGAGTTTGAAAGTGGGCCATATGGGGTCAAAAACTAGGTCACCAGGTCAAATCTTAGAAAAACCTTGTGTACGCTACAGAAGCCACATTTTCAGTCCAATGCTCTTTACAGTTGGTCAGAATGTTTGTCATGATCATAGCTTGGATGAGTTTGAAAATGGGTCATGTCGGGTCAAAAACTAGGTCACCAGGTCAAATCTTAGAAAAACCTTATGTAAGCTCTAGAGGCCACATTTTCAGTCCAATAATCTTAAAATTCAGTCAGAATGTTTGTCTTGATAATTTCTTAGACTAGTATGAAAATGGGTCATGTTGGATAAAAAACTAGGTCACAAGGTCAAATCTCGGAAAAACCTTTTGTACTATAATTACAGTCCAATATTCTTTAAACTTTTGTTAGTTAGCGTGTTTGTCTTGATGATATCTTGCATGAGTTTGAAAATGGGTCACATGGAATAAAAACTAGGTCACCAAGTTTCATCCTTGAAAAACCGTGTGTACGCTCTAGAGACCACATTTTCAGTCCAATAATCTTGAAATTTGCTTTGAATGTTTGTCTTGATAATATCTTAGACTAGTATGAATATGGGTTATGTTGGATAAAAACCTAGGTTACTTGGTCAAATCTCGGAAAAACCTTTTGTACACCCTACAGGCCACATTTTCTCTCAAATACTCATGAAAGTTTGTCGGAATGTATGTCTTGATAATTTCTACATGTCAAGTTGGCCGCCGAGACAAATTCTAGTAAACAAGAGGGTCATGATGGCCCTGAAGTCGCTCACCTGAGCCTTTTGATCTAACATGACCCATTTCCAATCTCTTCAGAGATAACAAACACTCTGACAAACACTCATTAGTATTGGGCTTACAAATATGGCCTCTAGAGTGCACACAAGCTTTTTCAGTAATCATTGTTCACCCTGAATAATCCTTGACTAAACATTGCCTGGCTCTAATAACTTACTTGTTTATCAGGCAACAAAATTTTAGACCTGTCCATATTCAAGACATGGGCAGACGACATGAAGTAATATGATTATCAGACTCAAGTAAATTGTCTTTGAAAGAGAAGAAATCATAGTAGGAAAAACAAAAAAGAAAATACAGGTTACCAGCATTTTCTCCTTTTCCGGATGATTTTAAAGCTTTCATCCTCAGGTCATTATAACATAATTGTGTTTCTTTTGTGAAGTATTCAAAATCGACCCTCATATTTTGACAATATCTGTTATTTCTGCAAGTTTGTCAGGCATTTGATTCCTCCTGGAAATGTGAATCATCCCTGACAGAACACTGCATAGACTAGTTCTGTGAAATTCATAGAGGATAATTGTCTGTTTTGATGTATGATTGAAATGTCTTTCATCCATTTAAAAGTTAGGGCTATTTTTTCACTAGTGGCAAAGCCACAAATCAAAATTAGAATAGGCTTTTGCTTTTCACGAGATGAAAGAAATTTCGATCATACACAGAAACAAACAGTTATCCTATTTCTTTTATGCTCTTCAAAGGAACTTTTCTTTTCACCTCTAATTTTTGCTTATTGTGAAAACTAAGTGTGTTTTTTAAGTGAAATAGATCTTTTCAGTGAAGTCGGATAGCTGTAATAATGACGTCATGAGTGATGTTGATTATATCATAAAACGTGACATTTAGCGTCTAGAAATTCATTTATGCTCTACAAATGTCAGTGGTATGTCAAAAATAAAAAGTTTTAAAATTCACTGGTGAAGTATAAAATTTATCACTGAATTATAAGAATATTTCATGCTTATCGAGAAATAATGGTGGATTATAAGGTATGATAATCAGTTCATGGTTATGCCCAATGAAATTTACTGTGTTTCCATATATATAACCTTTCAGTTGAAGGCGGAAACAGTAGTTCCCGCACACTAGTTACGTAGGAAAACAGCACATGCCATTCAACCAGACGAAAATTTGACGTAAATTACACTTGTTTAACCTATGTTTCTCTCACTTTATGTAATATTGTAATCTATTTTTATTTAGGGTGGGAAAAGCCACAGCGATTTACCGAAAAATAACTACTTGAATTTGATGAAAGTTCCTACAAAAAAGGGATTAGATTTTTTCCATCTGGTGAACATCATCGATATTATTTTCACTTGTGGCTGCACCACTAATGAAAATATAACTGATAAGTGTGCATTCCATGAAATAAATTTTGATCTTTCACAGAAAAAAAACAAATATCCTCCATGTAATTCACTGTTGGATTTCTATAACCTACTGGAAAGCATAAAAGAAAGTATATTTTTTATTAGACAAAACAATTTAAGACTCTCCCAGTTTGAAGATATATGCAGATTACAAGAAGAATCTTGCTGAAATGATGGGATTTGTCAACTTAAGGGTAGAAAACATTGTGGGAAAAAGCAGAAAATTCTGGTTACCATTATATGAATATGTGAGCTGTTGCCATATTGTTGAAATCAGGGTAAAACATCATTCATCTTTACGGTCTAAAAGTTGGAAAATCTGTGTGTTTAACTCTATACTTAGTAGTTCTGTATTACAAAATTTTAGTCAAGTGGACATGAATATGTGAGCTGTTGCCATGATATAACAGAAGTAATGTTGAAAGGGGCGTAAAACACTTTTTAGCTCACCTGAGCACAACGTGCTCAAGGGGAGCTTTTAGGATCACCCCGTGTCCGTCGTGTGTCGTCAACAATTCTTTAAACATCTTCTCCTCCTAAACCGCTGGGCCAATTTAGACCAAACTTGGGTGGAATGTTCCTTGGGAGGTCCTCTTTAAAAACTGTTCACAGAATTTGATTCCATGAAAAACTCTGGTTGCCATGGCAACCAAATGGAATTTTCTTAGAAATTCTTTAAAAATCTTCTCCTCTGAAACCGCTGGTCAGATTTTGAAATAATTTCACAGCAGTGTTCCTCGGGTGACCCTTTTCAAAAATTATTCGCGAAATTTTGATCCGTAGAAAAACCTGGTGGGGGGGGCACCTTGCGTCAAGTGGTGTCAACAATTCTTTAAACATCTTCTCCTCCTAAACCGCTGGGCCAATTTAGACCAAACTTGGGTGGAATGTTCCTTGGGATGTTCTCTTTAAAAAAATTGTTCACAGAATTTTATTTCATCAAAAACTCTGGTTGCCATGGCAACCAAATGGAATTTTTTAAGAAATTCTTTAAAAATCTTCTCCTCTGAAACCACTGGTCAGATTTTGAAATAATTTCACAGTAACGTTCCTTGGGTGACCCTTTTGAAAAATTGTTCGTGAAATTTTGATCAGTCGAAAAACATGGCGGTGGTGGTGGTAAGGGGGGGGGGCTCTTTGCATCTTGCGGTGGTCAACAATTCTTTAAACAACTTCTCCTAAACCGCTTGGCCAATTAGAACCAAACTTTGCTGGAATGTTCCTTGGGAGGTCCTCTTTGAAATATGTTCACAGAATTTGATTCTATCAAAAACTCTGGTTGCTATGGCAACCAAATGGAATTTTCTAAGATATTTTTTAAAAATCTTCTCCTCTGAAACCGCGGGTCAGATTTTGAAATAATTTCACAGAAATGTTCCTTGTGTGACCCTTTTGAAAAATTGTTCGTGAAATTTTGATCCGTTGAAAAACATGGGGGGGGGGCGCTCTTTGCATTCTTTAAAAATCTTCTCCTCTGAAACTGCTGGTCACTGGTCAGATTTTGAAATCATTTCACAGAAATGTTCCATGGGTGACCCTTTTCAAAAATTGTTCGCAAAATTTTGATCCGTCGAAAAACACGGCCATGGTGGGGGGGGGGCCCTCTTTGCACTGTATGGACTTAAATTCTTTGAAATTCTTTTTCTCTTCAACCATTCGTCAGATTTTGAAATAATTTCACAGAAATGTCCTTTAGATGCCCCTTTTGAAAAAATGTCAACGAAATTATGATCTGTCAAGAAACAAGGCTGTGGTTTGGGGGGGGGGGCTTTTTGCACTATACAGACATGAAGAAATTCTTAAATATTCTTCTTCTATGAAATCACTGGTCAGATTTTGAAATAATTTCACAGAAATGATCCTTGGTGCCAAATTATGCCCCTTTTTTGAATTACAATTTTAACTTACTATCCAGTACCCAACAGCCAATCGTTGGCACCCGCATGGGGTGCTCTTGTTCTTTTTATTGAACTCATTGAAGAAAAAGTTTTGGAATAAAAAAAAAAAAAACCTGGTTATGGTCTACTCAAATATTCAGGTGGGCGATCCAGGGCCATCTTGGCCCTCTTGTTCAATCAATTAATCATATTGAAAGCATTTGCATAATGACAAATCAGATTTGGCTCATATGGTGAGATTTGCCTTTGAAAGAGAAGAAAACCTTCAAATAAAAGGAGAAAATGCTTCTTACCAGCATTTTACTCCTTCTAGCACAGTGTTTTTAGCTCACCTGAGCACGAAGTGCTCAGGATGAGCTATTGTGATCACTCACCGTCCGTCGGCGTCTGTCGTCCGTCCGTCCATCGTCCATCCATTCACATTTTTTTGTTTACACTCTAGCATCTACAAACATTAACCAATTAGCACCAAACTTGGTCAAAATATATATGACCATAAGATCTCGGATGAGTTCGATTATGGGTCTAATCGGACCAGAACAACTGGAGTTATTTGCCCTTTCATTAGAAAAACTGCTACATTTGACTTTGTTTACACTCTAGCATCTACAAATTTCAACCAATCAGCACCAAATTTGGTCAAAATATATGACCATAAGATCTCAAATGAGTTTGATTATGGGTCTAATCGTACAAGAACGACTGGAGTTATTTGCCCTTGAATTAGAAAAATTGCTATATTTGACTTTGTTTACACTCTAGCATCTACAATTTTTCACCAATCAGCACCAAACTTGGTCAAAATATATATGACCATAAGATCTCGGATGAGTTCGATAATGGGTCTAATCGTACCAGAACGACTGGAGTTATTTGCCCTTGAATTAGAAAAATTGCTATATTTGACTTTGTTTAAACTCTAGCATCTACAATTATTAACCAATCAGCACCAAACTTGGTCAAAATGTATATGACTATAAGATCTCAGATGAGTTCGATAATGGGTCTAATCAGACCAGAATGACTGGAGGTATTTGCCCTTGAATTAGAAAAATTGCTATATTTGACTGTTTACACTCTAGCATCTACAAATATCAACCAATCAGCACCCAACTTGGTCAAGATATATATGACCATAAGATCTGGGATGAGTTCAATTATGGGTCTAATCGGACCAGAACAACTGGAGTTATTTGCCCTTGAATTAGAAAAATTGCTATATTTGACTTTGTTTACACTCTAGCATCTACAATTTTTTACCAATCAGCATCAAACTTGGTCAAAATATTTATGACCATAAGATCTCGGATGAGTTTGATTATGGGTCTAATCGTACCAGAACAACTGGAGTTATTTGCCCTTGAATTAGAAAGTTCTTTAAAATAGTTCTTTGTCCAGAGCATAACTTTGTCATCTCCAGTCCGATTGACTTGAAACTTGGCATTTGTGTTTGTTGCAATAATACGGAGTGTAGTGCAAAAGAACCATAACTCTACCTTGTGCTGTCTTTGAGTTATTTCCCTTTGATCATCATTTTTACAGCATTTTCTGCTTGTCCGGAATATAACTTTGTCATTTTTAGTCTGAACATCTTCAAATTTGGTATGCATATTTGTTGAAAAATTTCGAAGTGCATGCACAAGAACCATAACTCTTCCTAGCACTAATTTTGAGTTATTCCCCCTTTGACATTCATTTTTACAGCATTTCTTGCTTGTCCGGAGCATAACTTTGTCATCATAAGCAGGAATGACTTGAAATATGGTATGCTTATTTGTTGCAATATTTGGAAGTGCAGTGCACAAGAATTGTAACTCTACCTTGTGCTGTCTTTTTGAGTTATTTCCTTTTGATTGTCATTTTTACAGCATTTAGTGCTTGTTCGGAATATAACTTGGTCATCTCAAGTCAGAATGACTTCAAACTTGGTATGCATGTTTGATGCAATATTACGGAGTACAGTGAGCAAGAACAATAACGCTACCTAGTGCAGATTTTGAGTGATTCCACTTTTATCTTCATTTTTATACGCCCGTCGAAGACGGGACATGTTATGGGATCACCCATGGAGTACGGGTGGGCTGGCGTCCAGGCGGGCGTGCAGCATCCAGTTCTTTGTCCGGAGCATAACCTTGTCATCTCCAGCCCGATTGACTTGAAACTTGGCATGTGTGTTTGTTGCAATAATACGGAGTGCATTGCGGAAAAACAATAACTCTACCTCATGCTGTCTTTAAGTTATTTCCCTTTGATCGTCACTTTTACAGCATTTTCTGCTTGTCCTGAGTGTAACTTTGTCATCTCCAGTCCAATTGACTTGAAGCTTGGCATTTGTGTTTGTTGCAATAATATGGAGTGCAGTGCGAAAGAACCATAACTCTCCCTCGTGCTGTCTTTGAGTTTTTTCCCATTGATCGTCATTTTTACAGCATTTTCTGCTTGTCCGGAATATAACTTTGTCATTTTTAGTCTGAACATCTTCAAATTTGGTATGCATGATTGTTGAAAAATTATGGAGTGCAGTGCACAAGAACCATAAATCTTCCTAGCACGAATTTTGAGTTATTCTCCCTTTGATCTTCATTTTTATAGCATTTCTTGCTTGTCCGGAGCATAACTTTGTCATCTTAAGTAGGAATGACTTGAAATATGGTATGCATGTTTGATGCAATATTAGGGAGTACATTACGCTAGAACAATAACTCTACCTAGCATGGATTTTGAGTAATTCCACTTTGATGTTCATTTTTACAGTCCTGTTCTTTGTCCGGAGCTTAACTTTGTCATCTCTAGTCTGATTGACTTGAAACTTGGCATTTGTGTTTGTTGCGATAATACGGAGTATAGTGCAAAAGAACCATAACTCTACCTTGTGCTGTTTTTGAGTTATTTCCCTTTGATCGTCATTTTTACAGCATTTTCTGCTTGTCCGGAATATAACTTTGTCATTTTTAGTCTGAACATCTTCAAATTTGGTATGCATGAGTGTTGAAAAATTACGGAGTGCAGTGCACAAGAACTATAACTCTTCCTGGCACGATTTTGAGTTATTTCCCCTTTGATCTTCATTTTTATAGCATTTCTTGCTCGTCAAGAGCATAACTTTGTCATCTTAAGTGGGAATGACTTGAAATTTGGTATGCTTATTTGTTGCAATATTTGGAAGTGCAGTGTGCAAGAATTGTAACTACCTCTTGCTGTCTTTGAATTATTTCCCTTTGATTGTCATTTTTACAGCATTTAGTGCTTGTCCGGAATATAACTTTGTCATCTCAAGTCAGAGTGACTTCAAACTTGGTATGCATGTTTCTTGCAATATTACGGAGTACAGTGCACAAGAACAATAACTCTACCTAGCGCGGATTTTGAGTAATTCCACTTTGATCTATATTTTTACAGTATTTCTTGCTTATCCGGAACGGAACTTTGTCACCTCACGTCAAATTGACTTGAGACTTGGGTAAACATGTTTGTTGCAATTATGAAAAGTGCAGTGCACTGGAGCCGTAACCTTACCTAATGCCCTTTTGGAATTATTCCCTATTCATTATTTCTTTTTTTCCAGCTTTTCATGCTTCTCTACAATATAACTTTGTCTTTTCATATTGGAATGACCTGAAACTTTATATGCATGTTTCCTTAACATTAGAGGAGACATTCATGCCTATTTCAATCACTTACATGATTTCTGCTGCAATAGCATTTTCCTCTACCTGCCCTTTATGATTATTATCCCCCCTCGACAACTTGCAGTGGGATGGATGTATCATGCTACAATTTGCCGCTCTTGTTGCAGTATTTCTTGCTTGTCTGGAATGGATCTTTGAAGTCTCAAGTTACATTGACTTGAGACTTAGTAAACATGTTTGTTGCATTACCTGCCCTTTGCAATTATTATGCCTCCTCAACAACTGGTGGTGGGATGGGCATATCTTGCGACAATATGCCGCTCTTGTTTCATTATCATTTTGCCTTGAACCTCTATATTTGGTATTTGTCTTCATTGTAGACCTTTACTGCTTAGTACTCAGGTGAGCGATATAGGACCATCATGGTCCTCTTGTCTACTCTTCCAAACACAATTTTTAATGAATTTCATTGTTTTCAGCTCACCTGAGCACGAAGTGCTCATGGTGAGCTACTGTGATCATGCTGTGTCCGGCGTGCGTCGTCCGGCGTCAACTTTTTACCTTGTGTACGCTCTAGAGGCCACATTTTCAGTCCGATTCTCATGAAACTTGGTCAGAATGTTTGCCTTGATTATATCTCGGACGAGTTCGAAAATGGGTCATGTCGGGTCAAAAACTAGGTCACTAGGTCAAATCTTAGAAAAACCTTGTGTACGCTCTACAGGCCACATTTTCAGTCCGATACTCATGAAACTTTGTCAGAATGTTTGCCTTGATGATATATCGGACGAGTTCGAAAATGAGTCATGTCGGGTCAAAGACTAGGTCACTAGGTCAAATCTTACAAAAACCTTGTGTTCGCTCTAGAGGCCACATTTCCTGTCCAACACTCCTGAAAGCTGGTCAGAATGTTTGTCTTATTAATATCTGGGACGAGTTGGAAAATGGGCCATGTCGAGTCAAAAACTAGGTCACCAGGTCAAATCTTAGAAAAACCTTGTGTATGCTCTAGAGGCCATATTTTCTGTCCAATACTCCTGCAAGTTGGTCAGAATGTTTGCCTTGATGATATCTCGGACGAGTTTGAAAATGGGTCATGTCGGGTCAAAAACTAAGTTACTAGGTCAAATCTTAGGAAAACCTTGTGTACACTCTAGAGGCCACATTTTCAGTCCGATACTCATGAAACTTGGTCAGAATGTTTGCCTTGATGATATCTCGGATGACTTAGAAAATGGGTCATGTCGGGTCAAAAACTAGGTCACTAGGTCAAATCTTAGAAAAACCTTGTGTACGCTCTAGAGGCCACATTTTCAGTCCAATACTCTTGAAAGTTGGTCAGAATTCCAATGGGTCATGTCGGGTCAAAAACTAGGTTACTAGGTCAAATCTTAGGAAAACCTTGTGTACGCTCTAGAGGCCACATTTTCGAACGAATTCGAAAATGGGCCATGTCGGGTCAAAAACTAGGTCACCAGGTCAAATCTTAGAAAAACCTTGTGTACGCTCCAGAGGCCACATTTTCAGTCCAAAACTCTTGAAAAATGGTCAGAATGTTTGTCTTGATGATATCTCGAACCAGTTTGAAAGTGGGCCATGTCCGGTCAAAAACTAGGTCACCAGGTCAAAGCTTAGAAAAACCTTTTGTACGCTCAAGAGGCCACATTTTGAGTCCAATACTCTTGAAAGTTGGTCAGAATGTTTGTCTTGATGATATCTCTCATAAATTTAAAAACAGGCCATGTTGAGTCAAAAACTAGGTCACTAGGTCAAATCTTAAAAAAACCTTGTGTATGTTCCAGAAGCCACATTTCCTGTCCAATACTCTTGAAATTTGGTCAGAATGTTTGTCTTGATAATATCACAAACGAGTTCGAAAGTGGGCCATGTGGGGTCTAAAACTAGGTCACTATGTCAAATCTTTGAAAAAAATACGCTCCAGAAGCCACATTTTCAGTCCAATGCTCTTTAAAGTTGGTCAGAATGTTTGTCATGATCATAGCTTGGATGAGATGTAAAATGGGTCATGTCAGGTCAAAAACTAGGTCACCAGGTCAAATCTTAGAAAAACCTTATGTAAGCTCTAGAGCCCACATTTTCAGTCCAATAATCCTGAAATTCGGTCAGAATGTTTGTCTCGATAATTTCTTAGACTAGTATGAAAGTGGGTCATGTTGGATTAAAAACTAGGTCACAAATTCAAATCTCCGAAAAACCTTTTGTACTATGATTACAGTCCAATATTCTTTAAACTTGTGTTAGAATGTTTGTCTTGATATCTTGCATGAGTTTGAAAATGGGTCATGTGGAATAAAAACTAGGTCACCAGGTTTCATCCTTGAAAAACCGTTTGTATGCTCTAGAGGCCACATTTTCAGTCCAATAATCTTGAAATTTGCTTTGAAAGTTTGTCTTGATAATATCTTAGACTGGTATGAATATGGGTCATGTTGGATGAAAACCTAGGTTACTAGGTCAAATCTCGGAAAAACCTTTTGTACACCATACAGGCCACATTTTCTCTCAAATACTCATGAAAGTTTGTCGGAATGTATGTCTTGATAATTTCTACATGTCAAGTAGGCCGCTGAGACAAATTCTAGAAAAAGCTTGTGTGCACTCTAGAGGCCATATTTGTAAGCCCAATACTAATGAGTGTTTGTCAGAGTGTTTGTCTTAATATCTCTGAAGAGATTGGAAATGGGTCATGTTTGATCAAAAGGCTCAGGTGAGCGACTTCAGGGCCATCATGGCTGTCTTGTTTTTTTGTTGTCTGCAACTGTTTTCAATTTGGACTGGTCTTAAATTTTGTCATGTGGTAAAAAGTTAATGGATGTTATTCTAGAATGCTTTCTTGTCTTATCTTACTTACCAGTCCATTGCCTTGAACTCCCTTTACCAAGCAACAAAATTCTAGGTTCATCGAAATGAAAGCATTCATTAAAGCCACATTTGATTTGTTGTCTGCAAATTCTGCAGACGACAGAATCAAATGTGGCTGTAATGATGGAATCTGGAAGAAAAAGGGGGAGGGGGGCGGGCTTGTCACCATTATTTTCTCCATTTGCTACAATGTTGTCAAAAGTCTTTTTTTCAGGGTTGTTAAAATTTGGGACTTTTTTTGGTAAAGCAATAACTCTTAACCAAAAAAAAAAAAACCAAAATTCTAGACTTATCCAAATTGAAATCCTTGGAAGATGACAAACCAAATGCAGCACAAATGATGAAATTTGCTTTTGAAAGGGAAGAAGTCACCAGCACGTTCTCCTTTTCCTGAAATATTTTTAAACTTTTCTCCCTAGGGGACTGATTGTTAAGGGGTAATATAATTTCTAGCTCGACTGTTATGGAGGAAAAACATCCAAGTGTCCTAAAGCTCTGTGATTGTCTGCTTTGTCATTGTCATCGAGCAAAAGTTTGACACTTTATATCTCTGTCATTACTGAAGATATTTACTTCAAACTTGCACTAGTTCTTAACTATGAAAAGGGGAACCCATTACAGTATTTTTTACACAATTATGCTCCTTTTTCTACATAGCATTTTCACCATCTGTAAAAGCAAATACAGCTGAGGGTTGGCACCTTGTTGTATGTTTTTAGCTCACCTGAGCACGAAGTGCTGTGTCTGGCGTCCGTCATGCGTCGTCCGTCGTCAACTTTTTACCTTGTGTACGCTCTAGAGGCCAATTTTGAGTCCGATACTCATGAAACTTGGTCAGAATGTTTGCCTCAATAAAATCTCGGACGAGTTCGAAAATGGGTCATGTCGGGTCAAAAACTAGGTCACTAGGTCAAATCTAAGAAAAATCTTGTGTACGCTCTAGAGGCCACATTTTCTGTCCAATAGTCCTGAAAGTTGGTCAGAATGTTTGCCTTGATGATATCTCAGACAAGTGTGAAAATGGGTCATGTCGGGTCAAAAACTAGGTCACTAGGTCAAATCTTAGAAAAGCCTTGTGTACGCTCTAGAGGCCACATTTTCTGTCCAACACTCCTGAAAGTTGGTCAGAATGTTTGTCTTGATGATATCTTGTACGAGTTCGAAAATGGGTCATGTCAGGTCAAAAACTAGGTCACTGGGTCAAATCTTAGAAAAACCTTGTGTACGCCCTAGAGGCCACATTTTCAGTCCAACACTCTTGGAAGTTGGTCAAAATGTTTGTCTTGATGATATCTCGGACGAGTTCGAAAATGGGTCATGTCGGGTCAAAACTAGGTCAGTAGGTCAAATCTTAGGAAAACTTTGTGTACGCTCTGGAGGCCACATTTTCAGTCTAAAACTCTGAAAGTTGGTCAGAATGTTTGTCTTGATGATATCTCAGATGAGTTCAAAAATAGGTTATGTGGGGTCAAAAACTAGGTCATTAGGTCAAATCTTAGAAAAACCTTGTGTAGGCTCTAGAGGCCACATTTTCAGTCCAACACTTTTGGAAGTTGGTCAAAATGTTTGTCTTGATGATATCTCGGACGAGTTCGAAAATGGGTCAAGTCGGGTCAAAACTAGGTCAGTAGGTCAAATCTTAGGAAAACCTTGTGTACGCTCTGGAGGCCACATTTTCAGTCTAAAACTCTTGAAAGTTGGTCAGAATGTTTGTCTTGATGATATCTCGGATGAGTTCAAAAATAGGTTATGTGGGGTCAAAAACTAGGTCATTAAGTCAAATCTTAGAAAAACCTTGTGTACGCTCTAGAGGCCACATTTACAATCCAAAGCTCCTGAAAGTTGGTCAGAATCTTTGTCTTGATGATATCTCAGATGAGTTTGAAAATGGGTCATGTCAGGTCAAAAACTAGGTCACTAGGTCAAATCTTAGAAAAACCTTGTGTACGCTCTAGAAACCACATTTTCTGTCAAGAACTCTTTAAACTTGGTCAGAATGTTTGTCTTGATAATAGCTCAGGCGAGTTTGATAATGGGTCATGTGGGATCAAAAACTAGGTCACTAGGTCAGATCTTAGAAAAACCTTGTGTATGCTCTGGAGGACACATTTTCAGTCTGATACTCCTGAAACTTGGTCAGAATGTTAGTCTTGATGAGACCTTGAATGAGTTTAAATTTGGGTCATGAGGGGTCAAAAACTAGGTCACTGGGTCAAAAATTGGTAAAACCTGGTGTACGCTCTAGAGGCCACTTTTTCAGTCTGATACTCTTTAAACTTGGTCAGAATGTTTGTTTTGGTGATATCTCAAAAGAGTTTGATAATGGGTAATGTCGTGTCAAAAACTAGGTCATTTGGTCAAATCTTAGAAAAACCTTTTGTAGGCTCTAGAGGCCACATTTTCAGTCCAATACTCATGAAACTTGGTCAGAGTGTTTGTCTTAGTGATATCTAAAAAGTGTTTGATAATGGGTAATGTCTGATCAAAAACTAGGTCACTAGGCCAAATCTTAGAAAAACCTTGTGTATGCTGTAGAGGCCACATTTTTAGTCCGAAACTCATAAAAGTTGGTCAGAATGTTTGTCTTGATAATATCTTGAAAGAGTTCAAAAATGGGTAATGTTGGATCAAAAACTAGGTCACAAGGACAAATCTTCGAAAACCTTGTTTACTTTCTAGAGGCCTCATTTTTAATGCAATACTCATGAAACTTGGTCAGAATGTTGGTCTTGCACCAGTTTGCAAGTGGGTCATTTCGGGTCAATAACTCATGAAAATCTTGGTAGAATGTTTGTCATTATATCTCAAAAGAGATTGAAAATGGGTCATGTATGGTCAAATGACTCGGGTGAGCGATTTCAGGGCCATCATGGCCCTCTTGTCCTATAGTACAGAGGTGATTGTGCATCAGTAGACCTGTAAAGGTTAAATCCAATGTTTTTTGGTCAAAATATATAAGATAAAACTTAATCATATCAACGATAAAATTACATTCCTGTATATCCAGATACATTAATTTTGAAATTAATAAAAAGCTGTTGGTGTTGTAGTTACGGAGTTTTTGTTTATACACGCACAGAATGTTTAACTCTTTACCAGAAATTTTAGACTCCCACATATTAAAATCTTTCACAGATGACAAATGGAACCTTGCAAAAATGATACAATTTGCCTCAAAAGGCCAGAAAACATAGTGGGAAAAGGAGAAAATGCTGGTTACCAGCATTTTCTCCTTTTCGCAGAATGTTTTTGAAAAGCCTTATTTGTGAGAGTTGCTTAAACTCTCAGTTTTGTGATAAAGGTTTAATCCATTACTAAGCAGTGCTGTTTTTTACAACTCTGAAGAAGATGGCTTTTGAAAACATCGTAAGGAAAAGAGAAAATGCTGGTAACTAGCATTTTCTCCTTTTCCCACAATGTTTTCTATCCTTTTGAAGACAAGTGCTACCATGTAAGCCACATTAAATTTGTCATGTGCAAATGCTTTCAATTTGGACAAAGAAAGGGTTTTGCCATATATGGTAAAGTATTAAGTATATCCTACCTTGTCATATCTAGTTGTCTGCCATTGGACAAGTCATCTCCTTGTTAACATCTTTTTTATTTCACTCCAGAATTTTAATGACCCTGAGGAAGTCTTCTGAAAAAACCTTGTAGAAAGAGGAGAAATGTTGGTAATCAGCATTTTCTCTTTTTTTCTCCGTGTTTTCAATCCTTTCAAAGATAAACTCAACTCATTATTCAGTTCATTTTGGATTTGACATTGCAGGTGCTTCAGATTTTGACAAGTCTATTATTTTGTCATCTGATAAGCAGTTAAATGATTAAGGCAATACATGGTCAAAAGGTTATCTTGATAAGACAGAAGTTTGTTTTAGCTCATGCATAAAATGGTAGACTTTTCTGGGTTTACAATATTTGCAGATGACAAATTAGAATTTGGTATAGCTTAATTGATGAGATTTTTCTTTGTTAAGACAGATAATATTGTGGAAAAAGAAGGAAATGCTGGTTATCAGTGTGTTCTCCATTTTACACACTGTTTTTTGTAAGGTCACTGGTTCGTAAATAACACTTGGTATTTTTTGTAGAGAGTTAACTTAAAATCCCAATTAAGTTTTAACAATCTTGAGGATTCAGGCTTTTGAGAAAACATTGTGGGAAAAGGAAATTCAGCATTTTAACTTTCCCCCCTAATATTTTCTAGCCAGCACATGAGCCACATTTAAATTCTTGTCTGCAAAAATGCTTTGTATTTGTACAAGCCCAAAATGTTGTTAGGTTAATACTTATGCTGTTAAATAAGAGAAATGAGACTTTCAAGTCCATAGTAAAAAGCCCAAATTTTGCTCTTTTAAAGTTTTTTTTTTTTTTTAAGAAATCATTTTATCCAACAGAGTAGATCCAAGATCCGACTGCACATTCTGTGCAGTATGATCTTGATCTATACTGCCGACAAAGGGTCAGTAAGTCGTACTAAGCTGCCTAAGGGTTAAAAAGTTAACCTGTAGACACACTAGACAACTGAATTGTGTTTATCTGGCCCAGGCCCCAAAAAATTCAGTTACAAAGCTGCTTTTAAGGGAAAGTACTGATCAAAGATCAAACTGCATGTTTTGTGCAGTCTAATCTTTATTTACACTGGTGGTTTCAAAAGGCTATATTAGCTCTGTACCACACAGCAAAATTTTAGACTCATCCATATTGAAGGAATTTACAGGCAATATTGCAGAACTGTTTCAAATGATGGTATGTGTCCTTGAATAGATAGAAAACATTGTTGGAACAGAAGAAAATACTGGTCACCAGCATTTCTTGTTTTCCCACAATGTTTTTCAAAAGCCCTCTTTCTCGGGGATTTCAAAAGCAGTCATCACTTGACAGTATAATCATGAGTTTTTAACGACCCTGAGAAAGATAGCTTTTGAAAACACTGAAAAGGGAGAAAATGCAGGTAACCAGCATTTTCTCCTTTTTCAACAATGAAGTTTCTAACCTTTCAAAAACTAATGCAGTCATTAGAGCCAAATTTTTTTCTGCAAATGCTTTCAAGAAGTCTAATTTTTTGTCATTGTGTAAAGAGTTAACTCTTTACAACATAACAACATTTTGGACATAATCAACTTGAAGGACAAATTCATTAGCTCAAATTATCATTGGCTGGTAACCAGCATTTTCTCCTTTTTTCACAATGTTTTCAAAAGCCCTCTATTGTAAGGTCGTTAAAACTCGAGACTGTGTGTTAACAGGTTAAAAAAGTTCAGTTGTGAAAGGTGCACAAAGGGTTCCTAGATAACAGACTAAGATAACATGGGACTTTGAAATAGACATTACAGTGTGCTACCGATCATGGACCTGTTACTAGCAAATTCTGGGGATCTTAAATCTTGTCCTAGTTTTTGGGTTACATTAATATATTTTATATATATATTTTTTTTTTTGTACATTAATTTTTGTTGCATTATTTAGTTTTAACCCAATACTGCATGTTTATATTTGAGCCGTGCTCAGCAAAAAGTGGGATACCAGTAAATGCATGGTCTGCAAAAGTTATGGACCCATATCAGCCTACCTAGTCCATGCAGGCTGACATGGGTTGAAACTTTTTTGCTATTTTTAAGTTGCCCACTTGTCTACCTCAGGATTGAATTGAGTGATTCAATGGATTTATAATTATTTGTTGACTTTCTAGATACAGTGAATAACAGAAATTCATTAAACTCCATTTTGCCAGAGTATGACTCATTTTATTTTTGCCTCTAAAGTAGAGGGCTTTTGAAAACATTGAGGGGAAAGGCTCAATTTCTTGTTATGACCAACTACTCCTTTTCCCTAACTGTTTTAAAGTGGAAGAACTCAAGGAATGCATTTTTCTTGCCTTGAAATTTTGTTCTTTGTGGCAAGTATACTTGTTTTTGATTGGTCTAGAGCTAGGCTGTACAGTAATAAGTGAATTTACCTGTACAAAAAGACAAAAATTTTAGACCCATCATTATTGAAAGTTTTGCAGACGTACAAATAAAATGTGGCTGAGTTAATTATAAATATGTTTCTGAAAGATTAAAAAAAAACATTGTGAGAAAAGGAGAAAATGATGGTTACCAGCATTTTCTCCTTTTCCCACAATTTTTCCAAAAACTTTCTTTCTCAAGGTGGTTTAAAGTCAGGATTATGGTGTTAAAGGTTAATTCCTTAATCGTTAGGGACAGGATAAAAACACTGAGGGAAAAGGAAAAAAAAAATCTTTCCGTATCACGGTCGATAAAAGTTGGAATTGTGTAGTAAAGGGTTATTCCTTGGTAGTCAGGGACAGTATGAAAACATTGTGGGAAGAGGGAGAAAAAAAAACAACTTCCTTTATCAGAGTCATTAAAAGTTGGAACTGTGTGGTAAAGGGTTCAATTTATGTATCGTTAGCAGATTTTTTGTCTTTTATTACTTCCTGAAAACATTTAGATTCATTGTTTACAGTGTGTCACTGAATCCTTTACCAAACAAAAAAAATTTAGACTGGTCCAAATTTAAAGCGTTTTCTTCTTTTCTCGGTGTTTCAAGAGCCTTCTTTCATATGTTGTTAGGGATTACGACCCCTAACTTATCGGTAAACATCATGGAACATCGATGTTTTCATAACGGCTGTTCAGCCAATCTTGGCATCTTCTGTCTTTTAATATGCGAGTTAGGGGCCGTAGACCTTAAAACTCTAGATTGTGTCGTAAAGGCTCTACTTTAAAGAAGAAAAAGAACCTCCATGTTGTTACAACCCTGAGGATGACAGGTTTGGGAAAACTTATCAGAAAAAGGAGAATATGCTTGAAATCAGCATTTCTTTTCCACATCCCTTACTTTTTCTATCCTTTCAAAGACATTTTCCATCATTTGAGCCACATTGAATTTGTTGTCTGCAGTTTTAATGTCCTTGAATAGGTAGAAAACATTGTGGTAAAAGAAGAAAACGGTGGTGACCAGCATTTTCTCCTTTTCCCTAAGTGTTTTTAAAAGGCTTCTTCCCAATTTTGTTAAAATTCGTGATTGTGTGGTATAGGGTTTAAAGTGTAATAAAGTAAAACTAAAGGGTCTTTTTGTGTTGTATCTTCTCTAGGAAGCTGTGAAGACTTTAAACACCTTACAGACAAATGCACAGACACTTGAAAAAATACGACAAGAGAGAGACAAACATGCCCATCTTAACTTTGGGAACATGGTCAGATATGCTGCTCGAGCTGGTATCACAGTAAGTGTTAAACTCACTAAATGTACAAATATTGTAACGCGTATTTGGTGGGCTCCCAGACTAGCTAGTACATGCACACTCACACAATCACTGTTACGGGTTCAGAATACAAAATACAGTTCCTGCACAGCCCAACTGGTTCCAAGATTATTCAAGTAACACCAAAATCTGTTTACTCTTTTAATCTTGTAAAACATGTTTGCATAAATTTGAGGAATTGAGTACAACGCTGCAACACACACACAACCAACCACATACTGTGCTGTATTAACTCTTTACCAAATGACAAAATTTCAGACTTGTTCAAATTGAAAGCATCTGCAGACAACAAAATAAATGTGACTCAAAAATTCTAATTTGTTAGTGGAAAGGTAGAAAACATTGTGGGAAAAGGAGAAAATGCTGGCTACCATCATTTTCTCCTTTTCCCACAATGTTTTAAAAAGGCTTCTTTCCCGGGGTCGTTAAAACCTGGTAAAGGGTTAATGCACAAAGGATAAAATTTTTCCACTTAAACCAGGGAAGACAAAGAAAATTGCAGCCAAATCAGACACGTCCTCTCAGAATGAAAGCTTCTGCATCTCTGAATTCAAGCAGGGATCACGTGCATAGAATGCTCATTACAACAAAGAAGAGAAATGGACCAAAAGGAAAAAAACTGCCAGAAAAGAAATCAAAGTACTTAAAGAAGCAGAAAACATGACCTGGCTACAATATGACTTTTAAAGCTTTTGCAATTGATCCTTATGAAAAATACTGTTGGAAAAGGAGAAAATGTTGGTTACCAGCATTTTCTCCTTTCCCCACATAAGTATTTTTTTCTGTTGAAAAATGATATACATGTAGTTGCCTTTTGTATAGAATGTAATAGTTTTAGGTAGACTTAAAAATAACCTGTACATTAAATGATTAGACCATCATTCCTTTACCACTTAATGCCAAGTTTTAATGACCCTCAGAAAGAAGGCTTTTTTAAACATTGCGTAAAAAGGAGAAAATACTGGTAAGCAGCATGTTCCCCTTTTCCCACATTGTTTTCTTACTATTCAAGGACAAATACTATCATTTTACAAATGTTTTAATTTTTGTCTTAAAATTATTTCAATATTGACAAATCTAAAATTTTGCTGATGGCAAAGAGCTAAAGTACATTATAGTGTTGTAGTTGCGCAGGAAGGGAATATAGATGGGCTAAAAGGCATTCATGTGGGTAATACAAAATTTCACTGCTAAACAACAAAATTTTAAAAATGCCCATATGGAAAGAATTTGCAGATGGCATATTCAGTGTTGCTCTATTATGTTCTCTGTGAAAAGGGGTTTAATGCATCTGCAAAAAGTATTGACCCATGTCAGCCTGTGCAGTACACATGGGCTGACCTGGATTGAAACTTTTTTATTTCTGCATGTCTAAGGACCAGTCTACCTCATGATCAAGTTAGTTGTAAGAAAAATGGGATTTTATGGAACCATGAGTGTGTGATGACTATCATACTTTATGATTGAATTCCCCTTTCCCATAGCATGGCTCATATACTATTAGCTTAAAGAGTTAAAGATACACCTATACTCTTTTTCAGCCAGTTTTAACCTACATGTATTTCATCCATATTTTATGAAACTATAATCCTTCTTGTGTCTTCATGCCAAATATTGCCCCTGACAGCTTCAAGGTTGCACGGATTACGACAGATAGAAAGAAAATGCATTACATGCTTTGGAGGCCTTCCAAGCTATCGTTGTTGTCATTTCCGGTTTTAAATGAGGACAAATCCCTTGAGTTTATTTATCCCATACACCATATTTTTCGATTATTTACCAATATTTACACAGTTGGCCAATATCTGAACCATACAGCATACACACATGATAAAGTTTTAACTTTGTTTTTTCTCCCTGCCTGTAGATATGTATATTTAACAAGACATTTTTATCTTCAGCACTCTTTACATATGGCTACAGCAGAATAAAACATTTGAGGCATTTAATGAATAAAATATTGCTGACTTATATTACAGGAAGATGATATGGATAAGTTGAATATCATACATGTCAGTGGTACAAAGGGAAAGGGATCAACCTGCGCTTATTGTGAAAGTATTCTGCGTCACCATGGTTACAAGACTGGATTCTTCAGGTATCCTTCTCTACAATAGTTCATATCTGTTTACACTGTGAAAAAAAACCACATCATTGTTAAAAAAATTATTTTGGCTATTGCTTTTTTCAAGAGTTTAACACTCTTATCCCTTTAGAAGATTTTTAAGCATGTATCACTCCAACTATAATGTTTTACAAGTGGGAAGTGATGTCAACTTTGTTACAGTAGAGTGTTTTTTTTTTTCATTCATTCCCTGAGGAATTGCATATCTGTTGAACCTTTTACCAGACGGCAAAATTCAAGACTCATCCATATTACAGGAATTTACAGACAAAAATTTAAATACTTTTCAAATGATAGTATTTGGCACTGAGTAGGTAGAATGTTCAAATTCTGACTGAAATACTGTGTTTAATGTCAGCTGCACATTAGTTCCAGTGGTAATAGGTGAGATAGAAAAACGGTATATCAGCCAGTTCATGTATTGTGCAGAACAGCTGATTGTAAATGGTATATTGGAGTAAGTATAGTTTGAATGGATAGAGTTTTGGAATATTAATATTTCAAAACTGTTTCATATTGGTAGAATATTGATGCTTCAAAGTATGATATTGGAAAATTGGTAAACTATGTGAAATTCCTCCATTTATTACATGGTTTTTATAATCAAAGCTTTAACTATTTACCACAAAATCCTGAGTTTTAAGGATACTGAGGAGATAGTATTTTATAAACCTCTTGAAAAAAGGAGGGAATGTTGGTAACCAGCATTTTTCTACAAGATTTTTCTACACTTTCACAGACAATTGCTATCCTTTCACCTAAACTTGATTTGTTTTCTGCAACTGCTTTCAACATGTTCAGCATGGACAAGTCTAGAATTTTTATTGAGGGTCCTGCTTGGCTCAGTGGTAAAGTGTGGGACTCATAACCTGGAGATCCCGGGTTCGAGCCGCACTGAATCCACTCGGTTTTTCATGGGAGTGTCCTTGGGCAAGACACCTCAGAGCCCTAGCCTACTACTGGTAAAACCCAGGAAATACAAACTGTCGCTATGATATGACTGATATAATGTTGAAAGCAGCGTAAAACTCCATTCAGCCAACCAATAGAATTTTATTGTTTGGTAAAGAGTTGAAGTTTTTTTACCATAACTCAATTGGTAATACTTTTCCTTTTAACATTTTCTCCATTTACTTCAATGTTACAAAAGTAATTTTGTGAAAGAGGTGTCAAAACATGCCAGTATGATAGTGATTTAAGAAAAAAATACTTTTCCAAACAATTTTTAGGACTTGCTTTATTCATTTGGATGTCCCCTTCACTGTCTAACCCCTTGATTTCTATATTTGAGTTTATCTTCAGAAAAGATGCTTACCATTATACAAGCGGCTCTCTGGAAAAAGGGGAGTTAAATGTGTCTCCTTGACAGATTATACCAAGCTAGTCATCACAAAATCATGGATCCATAAAATACATTTTGTTTTACAACAAACTTAAGTCTGAGGTAGAATGGTCCTATGACATGCAGAAAATTTACAATTAGCTAAAAGTATCCACCCATATCAGCATGAGCATTGGACCCCCCTTGTCACAGTGCATGGCTTATATGTGCCTGTATGACATTATTGGTAAAAAAGCTACTTTTCTCTCTCTATTTCAGCTCACCTCACCTTGTTGAAGTAAGGGAGAGATTTGTTGTAGATGGTAGTCCTCTGGATAGGGAGAAGTTTGCTGTGTATTTCTGGGAGGTATACAATAAACTGGACAAGACTAAGGTTAGCATCAAACACTCCTATACCATAGTTATACCCTTTACTCTTTGCCTAAAGGTAAAATTTTAGACTTAAACAAATCGAATGCATTTGCAGACAACAGGCTGGATATTGCTCAGAAGATAACAGGAAGAAAATTGTGTTTATAATCCATCTTTTACATAATATTTTCTATACTTTTAAAGATAATTACTGTAGTTTTAGCCGAACTTTGTTTACCGTCTTCAAATGCTTTCAATTTAGGCATGACTAAAACACTGTAGTCTGGTAAAGACTTAATAAAAGTTGTCTGCGACAGAGAGTTGTTATTGCATGTTTTTTTTGCTACCTTTTAGGAGGAGCATGAGGGAAAAATGCCAAACTACTTTGGATTTTTGACCGTGATGGCTATGCATGTATTTTTGAAAGAGCAAGTTGATGTAGCTGTTATGGAGGTTGGTATTGGTGGCCAGTTTGATTCAACTAACATAATCAGGTAAGGCAATTCATAGAAAAAAAAATTGTTATTTTATGGACAGATTTTAGATTTTTCTATACTGAAAGCATTTACAGATGAAACATTAAATGTAGCTGAGGTGATGGGTTTTTTTTAGCTCACCTGAGCACATAGTGCTCTGGGTGAGCTATTGTGATTGGTCAATGTCCGTCGTCCATCTGTCCGTCTGTCTGTCCGTCCATAAACAATTACTAAAAAATCTTCTTCTCTGGAACCGCCAATCAGATTTCGATGAAACTTCACAGAAATGATCCTTAGGTGATGCACTTTCAGAATACTTCAAAGATTTGAATTCCATGAAGAACTCTGGTTGCCATGGCAACCGAAAGAAAAAACTTAAAAAATCTTCTTGTCCCAAACTGTAAGGGCTAGAGCTTTCATATATGGCATGTAGCATCATTAGCTCCACTGGCCAAAGGCCAGTGAGCTATTGTCATGGCGTTGTGTCCGTCGTGCGTCCGTCCGTCCGTCCGTTTGTCCATGCGTGCGTCCGTAAACTTTTTCTTTAAAAAACTTCTCCTCAGAAACTATTGACTGGATTTTTACCAAATTTCACAGGAATGTTCCTTTGGTGGTCCTCTTTCAAATTCCTTCAAATAATTGTGTTCCATGAAGAATTCTGGTTGCCATGGCAACCAAAGTAAAAAACCTTTAAAAATCTTCTCCTCCCAAACCGCTATTTGGATAGCATTATTATTTTGCAGGAATGTTCCTTAGATACAGGTTTACAGAATTCCTTAAAAAAAAAAAGATCTGTCAAAAAACATGGCTTTTATGGGAGACTCATTTTCCTTTTATGGTATAAAGTAAAATCTTTGAAAAATTTCTTCTCTAAAACTATTCATTGGATTTCATTGTTGTTTTGCAGGTAAGTTCCTATGGTGGTTGTCTACCAAATTCTTTCTTCAGTGAGCTAAAATGCAGGATTGAATGATAACTGTTAAAAACTTCCTTTCGCCATTATAGAAATATCAGGCCTGTGGAGCGATACAGGCGCTCAAGCACCTCTAGTCTAGTGGCCCTCTACCAAAATACTTCAAATTATGACCCTGGTGTTAAAAATTGGCCCTATGTTGTGGGGTCTCGGATTTCACATAGAGATAAAGAAGGAAATCTTTAAAAATCTTCTTGTCCCAAACTGTAAGGGCTAGAGCTTTCATATTTGGCATGTAGCATCATCTAGTGGCCATGTACCAAAATACTTCAAATTATGGCCCTAGTGTTGAAAATGGCCCTATGTTGTGGGTTCTCGGATTTCACATAGAGATAAAGAAGGAAATCTTTAAAAATCTTCTTGTCCCAAACTGTAAGGGCTAGAGCTCTCATATATGGCATGTAGCATCATCTAGTGGCCCTCTACCAAAATACTTCAAATTATGGCCCTAGTGTGGAAATTGGCCCTATGTTGTGGGTTCTCGGATTTCAGGTGAGCGATTTAGGACCATCATGGTCCTCTTGTTTTCTCTCTCTTTCTTTGAAAGCATAGAAATATTGTGGAAGGAGGAGAGAATACTCTTCATCAGTAGTTTCTCCACCTTTGAAAATGTTTTGTACCCTATCAAAGGCAAATCCTGTCATATCAGAGATCATATAGAGAGGGTGAATATAAGATCCCTGATCATATGAACCACATTTAAATTGTCGTCTGCATATACTTACAATAGAGATGAGCCCAAGATGTTGTCACCTGGTAAAGAGGTAGAACAAGCTTAACTGTTTGTGCTATAAGAGACTGTCCCTTAACTGTTTAAAACCATCCCAACTTTTTAATGACTTTGAGAAAGAAGACTTTTGAAAACATTGTTGGAAAAGGAGAAAATGCTGATAACCAGCATTTTCTCCTTTCCAGGCGATGTTTTCTATCCTATCAAAAACAACTCCCACAATTTTAGCCATGTCTAATCTGGTATTTACAAATACTTTGGGTTTGGACAACTTTAAAATTTTGTCATGTAGTAAAGGGTTAACTCTGTACCAAACAACAACAAGATAAAGCAAATTTAAAGTATGTACAGACAACATACCAAGAGTGCTTCAAATAAAGAGAATCGCCTTTAAAAGAGTTGAAAATAGTGTGGGGAAAGGAGAAAATGAAGAGTTACAGCATTTCTCCTTTTCCCAAAATGTTTTGAAAAGCCTTCTCCGTCAAGGTTGTCAAAGCTCAGAGCCGTCACTAGCAGTATGTAAATGCCTTTATACATTTGTTGGACGCAATATTGTGAAAGGAGACATTGCACAAACATTTGTAGGCTTGAAAGGTCAGGAAACTACAGGGACAGCTGAAACTATTTTCTCCATTTGCTCAGGTGTTCTCTGCAGCTACAATGGATTAAGATGCACCTACATGACGGATGCCTGCTGCTACAGTCTATTACTATGCACATGTTTGACAGGAACTTTTCAACAGAAAATTCACAACTTTAAAGCAACCAGTTTCACTTGTGGTCTGTCTCATCAAATATTGCTTTTCTTTGAAGGAAACCAGTTGTTTGTGGAGTGACCTCCCTTGGTTTAGATCACACATCTATTTTAGGAAATACCATAGACAAAATTGCGTGGCACAAAGCTGGGATTTTTAAGGTGAGATTAAATTGATACACTTAATACAGTATTTACTTCAAAATTTATGATTTATGTTAAAAAAAGGCATAAATAGGAAGAAGATGAAGACACTTTGAGATGGTTTTTTCAAAAAGATGCATGCAAGATAATTAGATGGGGTCCTGCCTGTCTCAGTGTTAAACCCATAGTATTTGATTCACACTGGAAGCTTTTGGCTTTTAGTAGGAGTACCACTGGGCAAGATACATCATTGCCCACTGCTGATGAAACCCAGAACAAACTTGAATAAATGAATTTATTTCTGTTTTCTGTTTGTTGGTATCTTTGTAAAGCCTCTCAAGGTGTCAAAATATAACAAAATAAACTCAGTATTTATAGAAAGAAATTTACAGACGACAAAAGATATCCATGTAAAATTAGATGTAAATATCAACTTCAATTCAGCTAAATAATGTGTATAACTTGTACATCTAAAAGAATGTGGGCAAAGGAGAAACTGCTGGCAGTATGTAAAAAAAATGTCTGATGGAAGTACTTTTGTTTTAAAAACCCTTAAGAATGATGCTTTTGAAAACATTGGCAGCTAAGAAGAACATGCTGATAAGCAGCATTTTCTCCTTTTCCAACTATGTTTTCTACTCTTTCACAGATAAGTTGTATTATTTCACACCTACAATTTAACGTCCATTGAAATCACTTTAATACTACCACGTGAGCACAGAATATCTTATTCCATATTGGACGCTGTAGAGTCCAATATGGATTTTTCAGAACGAAGCCAGAGTCCAGGATATGGATTTTCCAAAACAAGGCCAGAGTCCAGAATATCAATATTTGCCAGGAAGAGTAGTTGTCAAAAAAGCAATTTCAAAACCCTCTTTTGATATGTTTTGATTTTTTTTTATTATTTAACTGAAATGGCCTTATACTTGTCGTTTACTTTAAAGTCAATACGGAAGTGTGAAATAAAGAGGTCATTTACCATGCTTGGGTACAATACTGAATTCAATTGGATTCGTACACTGCTGAACCAGTCTATATTTTGGAGTCGGCTGTCGCCCCATCCGAAATATAGACTGGTTCTGCAGTGTACTCATCCAATTGAATTCAGTATTGTACCCAAGTGTGTTAAATAACTTCATATTATTTAAGCCAAGTTGATTTGTTGTCTGCAAATGCTGTCAGTTTGGACAAGTCTAAAATAGTATCCTCTACTAAAGAGATATCAGTACAATTTTTATATAGCAAACAATAACACATGTTGTTTGTCCAAAGAACACTCTGCTTCTGCCACAGTGATATCATCTTTTTGCTGCATTAGCATTGCATAATATTATGTTCATATATCAAAGAAAAGTTCACGACTGACGTTTTAAAATGATATGTAGTGAGCTGGTTTCAGTTGATATTTCAGCCAGGTGTGCCGGCATTTACTTGTCCTCAAGTCCCAGAAGCCATAGCAGTGCTAGCTGATCGTGCTCAGGAAATCGGAGTAAGAATTTTCCTGAATTATTTCATATATAGCTGTGTTATATATATATATACATATCAAAATTTACAGACAAAAGTTGTAATGGTGCTCAAGTAGTGGAATGGTATTTGATAAAAGAAGTAAGCATATGTTAAAAGAATGAAATGCTGGTGTCCTGCAAAACTTTGTGGGAAAAGGATAAAATGCTGGTTACCACAGTGTTTTCAAAAGCTGAAACTTTGGATGTAGTAAACGATGAAAGTGACTTAATTTACCCTATACAAATTCCAATATGTATGAGCCATGCTCTGTGAAAAGCAGACTTAATGCATTTGCAAAAAGTTTCGACCCAGGTCAGCCTGCGCACTTCCACCCGGGCCAAACCTTTTTGTTATTGGTCAGTTTTCTGCATGTCAAAGGACCAGTGTAACCTCATGGTTTAGCAGGTTTTTATTCAAAACAAATTTTAGGGAGATAAAATACTGTAATGACTTGCTTGATATAATGCATCGTGGAGATATATTAAGCCCCCTTTTGCCAGAGCAAGGCTCTTACATTATTGTTGCTGTTCCAGGTACCTCTTACCGTTTGCCCAGACCTGTCAGTGGAGAAGGGTGTACCACCATTAGGTATTAAAGGTAAAATGCAGAGTATCAACGCCTCTCTTGCCTTACAGATATGCCAGACTTGGATTAAACACTATGAAGGTAATTTTTATACCCCTGCAAAATGAATGTTTTCGGGGGTATACTGGAATCAGCCTGTCTGTCCGTCTGTCTGTCCGTGTGTCCGTCTGTGTACAAAATACTGTCAAAGCGCTGACGGGGGTATAAAGTCACATTCAGTTACAGCTCTAGTTTGTTTTATCAAGATGAATTACTGAAGCAAGTAGTGTAGACTTGTCACAAGTTTCTGAAATAGTGAAAGTTTTAGTTTGGCTGTTTTTGAAGGAAACTTTGAGGTATTGTCTTAGCCCTGGGGTTTTTGTCATCTGTGTTGGTGTTGTCTGTGTGGGAGGCCCAAACCTTTGACATTTTGTAATATTTCTATTAGTACCAAAGATATTTGCTTCAAACTTGGACAAGTTGTTAACCATCAAAAGGGGAGCCTACACAACAAGGACAGATAACCATCATAGTATTTATGACACACTTATGCCCCTTTTCAACTTAAAATTTTCACTGAAAATCAAGCAACTGTAGCCAAGCATTGGCACCCAGGTGCAGTGCTCTTGTTACTTCTTTTAGGCACATATTAATTCATCTACCCCATGGCCATGTGGCTGAATGAAAAATTGTGGGAAATGCAGAAAATGCTCAAAGTTAGGAATACATTTATGTGCCTCAATGTTTTCTTGCAAGTACATTTATCAGTACAAGTGCCATAGACAAAAACAAGGGCTTTTGTTGACGGCATAGATCACAATCAGAGTGCACAGAGCATATGTTCTGATCTTTGATCTATGACATCTGCTTATTTAGTAAAGCCTATACGATACATACAGAAAATTATGTAGTTACTTTCAAAGTGCTTGTATTTGATTTGAGCAACGTGAGAAAGTTTAATATCGCACAACACCGAATATTCTCAGTGACAAGAAGCAAATACCAGCACTAGGAAAGTTACAACATCAAAATATTTCTTCTATCATTATACCTACACCTTTCAATGTCAAAATTTTGCAATTATTGACATTTTTTTTTTTGAGTAAACAAAATAAAACAAATAATGGTTTAGTAGCCAGTAACTTTGTTTTTATGAATGAGGGATGAATATTACAACTTAAAATTTTGACCAATCAAATTGGAAATGAATACATACATATACCATGGGTGAGTTATGTCATCATTACGTCATATTTGGAACTTTATTCACAGTATGTATGTAGATACGGATTTTTTTCTGTTGTGTGTGATATTTCATCTGCGTGTGATGCATGTATTTGAGCCATAAATTTTCAAGTATATAATAAAGTTCTTTCTGAGTTACAGTGGAGTGTATTTTTAAATGTTGAAGGAGGTTGAATCAATATACTCAGGACTAAAGGGTTAATATTTGTGTAGAGGATTAACCCTCCACCACTCCACAAAATTTGCACCTGTCTCATTTCTAAGCATTTTCAGGCCACCAGTTCACTTTAGCTCAGATGGTGGTAATTGATTAGGTGGAGAAAGAAAACATTGTAGGAAAAGGAGAAAACGCTGGCTACCAACATTTCTACCCTTGTCACAATGTTTTCAAAAGGGCTCTTTCCCATGGTCGATGAATTTCAGCATTGTGTGGTAAAGGATCAGGATCAAGGTACATTGAACATAGTCATAGACTGTTTTGTGGATGCTTTCGTTCCAGAAAAAAAACATAAAGGAGAAAAAGAGAGGTCGAAACAATTAAATAAGATAGGACTACAACCAGATACAGCTTCGCAGGTAACTTTGACCACAGAATACATACAAGGTAAACTTCTACATTACTTCATACATACTGAATATTACGTTGTAGTAACTTACCCAGTGCTTGTATTTCATTCAAGCAGGATGAGAAAATTTGATATTGCGACAGACTGAATGTCTCACTAACTTTTAACAACAAAATTTTGCAATTATTGACATTTTATTCGAAAACAAGAAACAAAATGAGACAAAATCAATAGTATGGAAGGTAGTAACTATATTTTTATGAATTAATATTATATCGTAATCAATTCATGCTTAGTCAGTGTGCGAGTTATGTCATCATATCACATTTGGAATTGTATTTAACAGTGTGTAGATACAGATTTTTTTTCTATCATGTGTGTTATTTTATTCGCGTACAACGCATGAATTTCAGCTGGAAATTTACTGGTATATTATAAATTGAAATGTTACCAAACTGATGAGCATGTACAATCCAACAAGCATTAATTCTGTACCAAACAGCTCTATGTTTTAATAACATGAAGGAATAAGACTTTTGATAGCATTGTGTAAAAAGTAGAATATGCTCGAAACCAGTCTTTTCTCCTTTTCCCACAATACCTCCTACCCTTTTTAAAGAGAGATTTTATCATCTGAGTCACATCAAATTTGGTTGTCTGTGAAAGCCTTCAATCTGGACAAGTCTTAAATTTTTTTGTGTTGTAAAGGGGTTGAGCAAGCACCGAAATGTACATGGTGAGGAAAGATGCTTGGATAGCAGAGGTTCATTTTAAAATGAGCCATACTTTAACTGAGTCATGAGATGGAATGGTCTTTGGGAATGCAATTCATTTACCAAGAGCAAAAAATATCAGGTCAGCCTGAGCGGTATGTGCAGGCAGACCTGAGTTGATACTATTTGCAGATGCTTTAATCCCCTCTTCACAGAGCATTGCTCATGTATTTTCTTCCACTGGTAACTTACTATAAACTGTATTATGATTGTGTGATACATGCTGGTTGACTGAAAGAGGCAGAGTCCCTGTGGTGCAGTTGGTAGTGTACAGGGCTTGAGAAGAGGGGGTCCTTTGTTTGAATCCCAAACTGATCAAATTTTTGTCCCAGGGTTAATGATAGTCACTGTGAAAGTGTTCATTCCTGTCTCACCACTGATTATCTTTTTGGGGATGGTTATGTGGGAAAGCAGCCAGTGGCTTGGAAAGAATATTGTGACAAGTACTGCTAAAGGTAAATTCAGGAAAGCATAGATAGATGCACTGACTGCCATGATGTAACTGAAATAATGTTTAGAATGGGGTTAAACACCATACAATTAATCCCATTTTAATAAAGGTGGCCATGTATAAGACAGATCTTACTGTATGTTATTCAAAAGCTGAAAACATAAATAGGAAAGGCTTTGCTCTGCACTCAAAATACACATAGTTTAGTTGAGGTGTATGTTAAACCCATTACCATACACTCCCAAGTTTTAATGAACCTAGAGAAGACTTTTGAAAACATTGTTGAAAATGGAGAAAAATGCTTGTAGCCAGCATTGTTCAGAGTTGTTTTCCATCCTTCCAAAAACAAGTTCCAGTTTTGATTCACATCTATTTTTGTCCTCTGCAAATGCTTTCAGTCTAGAAGAGTCTAAAATTTTTTTGTTTGGATGAGAGTTAAGATCATTGCTCGCATTATTTTTACTATTTATCAAAGACTTTGATTGAAAAATAAAATTATTACTTTATCTAAGGAGCACAGGTACTTGTGTGATCTTGAAATGTACATGACATATTTATTGTCATATTTTGTTTATGTTGTTGTTAAACTTTATCATCATCATTAAGTAGTAGTGCCAGTAAAAAGTATAAGCTTTCTGAACAAATGATGACACTTTAGATATGGAAAAATGGCAAGAAAGACAGCTATTACATGTTCACTTTCATCATATGTAATAAAGCAGTGGACAATGTCGACCATATCAGAGTGCATGGTCTGTCCGCAAAAGCCAGTAAGCTCTATGGACTGAACTGATTAGCTCTGTGATTGTTATTCCCCGCCGAAAAGGCGACAGGGGATATGGTAATAGTAGCTGTCCGTCCTTCCGTCATTCCATCCTTCTGTCCTTCTGTCATTCCGTCCTTCCATCTGTCTGTCCGTCCTTCCGTCCCACTTTTTTGTCGAGAGCGTAACTCAAAAACTTTTAGAGGTGTAAACATGATACTTCACATGTGTTTCATCAAGAAGAAACCCAGTGCACAAGAACTGTAACTCTTGATTGCATAATTTAGGAGTTACTGCCCTTTGTTATTTTTCATTTAAAAATTTTGTCCAGAGCATAACTCAAAAACTATTTGAGGTGTAAACATGATACTTCACAGGTGGATAGATTTCATCAAGGAGAAGTGCAGTGTACAAGAACGATAACTCTTGATTGCATAATTATGGAGTTTTTGCCCTTTGTTATTTTTCTTACTGAAACTTTGTCCAGAGCATAACTCAAAAACCATAAGAGGTGTAGACATGATACATCAGAGGTGTTTAAATTTTGTCCAGTGCATAACTTGAAAACTGCAAGAGATATAAACATGAAACTTCTCTGGTTGATAGATGACATTGAGGAGATGGCAGTGTACATGAACCATAACTTTCAGTGTCATAATTTAGGAGTTGTTGCCCTTGGTTATTTTTCATACTTAAATTTTGTTCGGAGCATTACTCGAAAATTATAAAAGGTATCAATGTGAGACTTAAGAGGTAGACAGAATTTAATGTGGAAAAGTGCAGTACTATGATTTTGGAGTTACGTCCCTTTGTCCCTTTGCCACATTTACATTCCATAAGTCTGGAAAGTTGGTCAGAATCTTTGTCTTGATGATATCTCAGACAAGTTTGAAAATGGGTCATTTGGGGTTAAAATCTAGGTCACTAGGTCAAATCTAGGAAAAACCTTGTGTACACTCTAGAGGCAGCATTTTCAGTGCAATACTCATGTTTCTTGGCAAGAATGTTTGTCATGATGATTTCTTGGACAAGTTTGCAAATGGGTCATGTCGGGTCAAAAACTAGGTTACTGGGTCAAATCTTACAAAAACCTTGTGTACCCTCTAGAGGCCACATTTTCAGTCAAATACTCATGAAAGTTGGTCAGCATGTTTGTCATAATGATGTCTTAAATGAGTGTGAAAATGGGCCACATAGGGTCAAAAATTAGGTCAGCAGGTCAAATCTTTAAAATAGCCTGTGTAGCTCCAGAGTCATCATTTTTTGTCCACTACTTATGAAAATTAGTCAGAGTGTTTGTCTTGATGATCAATATGATGAAATTGAAAATGGGTTATATTGGGTGAAAACTAGGTCGCCATGTTAAATCTTTGAAAAACCTTTTGTACACTCTAGAGGCCACGTTTTCGGTTCAATACTCATGAAAGGTGGTCAGAATCTTTGTTTTGATAATATCTACAATCGGAAAATGGGCTATGTTTGGCTAAAAAGTAGGTCACTGAGAGAAATTCTAGAAAAAGCTCGTGTACAAGCTAGAGGCCAAATTTTCAGTCCAATAACTATGAAAGCTTGGTAGAATGTTTGTCATAATATCTCGAAAGAGATTGAAAATGGGTCATGTTTGGTCAAAAGACACAGTTGAGCGACTTCAGGGCCATCATGCCCTCTTATTATTTATTGCTCTTTGTTGTTTTTAAGATTTTTTTTTCTGTCTGATTTCATATGTGTTTACACTTGACAGCTATATAAGAAAAGTGTACCTTGTTGAAGTTTTCAGCTCACCTGAGCACAAAGTGCTCAAGGTGAGCTTTTGTGATCGTGCTGTGTCGGTCCTGTGTCGTCAACTTTTACCTTGTGTAAGCTCTAGAGGCCACATTTTCAGTCCAATACTCTTGAAAGTTGGTCAGAATATTTGTCTTGATAATATCTTGGACGAGTTTGAAAATGGGTCATGTTGGGTCAAAACCTAAGTCGCTAGGTCAAATCTAAGAAAAACCTTGTGTATGCTCTAGAGGCCACATTTTCAGTCCAAAACTCTTGAAAGTTAGTTTGAATGTTTGTCTTGATGATATCTTGGACAAGTTTGAAAATGGGTCAAGTTGGGTCAAAAACTACGTTACAAGGTCAAGTCTTAGAAAAATCTTGTATACGCTCTAAAGATCATATTTTCAGTCCAAAACTCTCGGAAATTGGTCAGATTGTTTGTCTTGATAATATCTGAGAGGATTTTGAAAATGGGTCATGCTGGGTCAAAAACTAGGTCACTAGGTCAAATCTTAGAAAAACTTTGTGTAGGCTTTAGAGGCCACATTTACAGCCAAAAACTCTTGAAGTTGGCCAGAATATTTGTCATGATAATATCTCAGACAAGTTTGAAAATGGGTCATGTCAGGTCAAAAACTAGGTCACTAGGTCATATCTTAGAAAAACCTTGTGTACGCTCTAGAGACCACATTTTCAAACCATAACTCTTGGAAATTGGTGAGAATGTTTGTCTTGATGATATCTCAGCTAAGTTTGAAAATGGGTCATGTTGGGTCAAGAACTAGGTCACTAGGTCAAATCTTTGAAAAACCTTGTGTACGCTCTAGAAGCTACATTTTCTGTCCAATACTTACGAAAATTAGTCAGAATATTTGTCTTGTGGATGTCTTGGATGAGTTTGAAAATGGGTCATGTGCGATCAAAAACTAGGTTACTGGGTTAAATCTTTTAAAAAAAAAAAAAACCTTATGTGCGCTCAAAAAAAAAAAAAAAAAAAAAAACCAGAGTCAACATTTTCAGTGCAATAGTCATGAAACTAGGTAAGAATGTTTGTCTTGATGATTTCTTGAATGAGTTAGAAAATGGGTCACATGGGGTCAAAAACTAGGTCACCAGGTCAAATCTTTAAAATAGCTTGTGTAGCTCTAGAGTCAACATTTATGAAAATTAGTCAGAATGGTTTTCTTGAAGATCAATATGATGAAATTGAAAAAGGGTCACATTTGTTGAAAAAGACTAGGTCGTCTTGTCAAATCTTCGAAAAAACGTTTACACTCTAGAGGTCACATTTTCTGTTCAATACTAATGAAAGGTGGTCAGAATCTTTGATTTGGTAATATCTGCAATGGGAAAATTGGCTATGTTTGGCTAAAAAGTAAGTCACTGAGGGAAATTCTAGAAAAAGCTTGTGTACAAGCTAGAGGCCAAAATTTCAGTCCAATAATTATGAAAGCTTGGTAGAATGTTTGTCATAATATCTCAAAAGAGATTGAAAATGGGTCATGTTTGGTCAAAAGACTCAGGTGAGCGACTTTTGGGCCATCATGGCCCTCTTGTTATTGTACTGTGTATTTAGCATTGCCAGAAAATAATTCTTAAATCTAGCTGCTTTAACCTTTAAACCAACGTAAAAGAAGACACACATCTTCTGTTAAGCAAGCGTTCGGCAGGGGATGGCCATGTCAACATAGCTCTTGTTTTGATTTGTTTTAATTTTGGAATTCGTCTTTTCAGGATTAAGTAAATGTCAGTGGTTAGGTAGAAATCAGATGATTAAGGAAGACAGATTAACTTACTATTTGGATGGAGCACACACATTAGAGAGCATTGAGGTATATCTACAACAATTCAAATTTGGAGACGGCATCTGAAAACTGTAGGGAAAGAAGGAAATGGATTAGGCAATAAATTGTGTTTCAGGTGGTGTTATTTGTCTTTTAAATATACAAAACAATATGGGAAAAAGAGAAACTGCCAATCATCAGCATTTTCTCCCTTTACTCTGGGGTCCTGCACGGCTTAATGGTGAAGAGTGGGACTCGTAATTTGGAGGCTCGGGGATTGAGCCTTATTGGAATCACTGTTATTTTTTAGCTCACCTGAGCACGAAGTGCTCAAGGTGAGCTTTTGTGATCGTGCTGTGTCCGTCGTGCAACGTGCGTCATGCATCGTCAACTTTTACCTTGTGTACGCTCTACAGGCCACATTTTCAGTCCGATACTCCTGAAACTTGGTCAGAAGGTTTGTCTAATAATATCTCGGACGAGTTTGAAAATGGGTCATGTCGGGTCAAAAACTAGGTCACTAGGTCAAATCTTAGAAAAACCTTGTGTACGCTCTAGAGGCTACATTTTGAGTCCAAAACTCTTGAAACTTGGTCAGAATGTTTGTCTTGATGATATCTCGGACGAGTTCAAAAATGGGTCATGTCGGAACAAAAACTAGGTCACTAGGTCAAATCTTAAAAAAACCTTGTGTACGCTCTAGAGGCCACATTTTCAGTCTGATACTCATGAATTTTGGTCAGAATATTTGTCTTGATGATATCTCAGACAAGTTCGAAAATGGGTTATGTCGGGTCAAAAACTAGGTCACTAGGTCAAATCTTAGAAAAACCTTGTGTACGCTCTAGAGGCCACATTTTCAGTCCGATACTCATGAAACTTGGTCAGAATGTTTGTCTTGATAATATCTCGGACGAGTTCGAAAATGGGTACTGTCTGGTCAAAAACTAGGTCACTAGGTCAAATCTTTAAAAAACCTTGTGTACGCTCTAGAGGCCACATTTTCAGTCCGATCATTTTCAGTCCGATACTCATGAAACTTGGTCAGAATATTTGTCTTGATGATATCTCGGACAAGTTCAAAAAGGGGTCATGTTGGGTCAAAAACTAGGTCACTAGGTCAAATCTTAGAAAAACCTTGTGTATGCTCTAGAGGCCACATTTTCAGTCCGATACTCATGAAACTTGGTCAGAATGTTTGTCTTGATAATATCTCGGATGAGTTCGAAAATGGGTCATGTCAGGTCAAAAACTAGGTCACTAGATCAAATCTTAGAAAAACCTTGTGTACGCTCTAGAGGCCACATTTTCAGTCCGATACTCATGAAACTTGGTCAGAATATTTGTCTTGATGGTATCTCGGACGAGTTCAAAAAGGGGCCATGTCGGGTCAAAAACTAGGTCACTAGGTCAAATATTAGAAAAACCTTGTGTACGCTCTAGAGGCCACATTTTCAGTCCGATACTCATGAAACTTGGTGAGAATGTTGGTCTTGATGACCTCTCAGATGAGTTCGAAAATGGGTCATGTTGGGTCAAAAACTAGGTCACTAGGTCAAATCTTTAAAAAACCGTGTGTACGCTCTAAAGGCCACATTTTCAGTCCAAAAGTCTGGAAAGTTGGTCAGAATGTTTGTCTTGATGACATCGTGGACGAGTTCGAAAATGGGTCATATCAGGTCAAAAACTAGGTTACTTGGTCAAATCTTAGAAAAACCTTGTGTATGCTCTAGAGGCTACATTTTCAGTCCACAACTCTTGAAAGTTGGTCAGAATGTTTGTCTTGATGACAATCTACAATGTGAAAATGGGCTATGTTTGGCTTAAAAGTAGGTCACTAAGAGAAATTCTAGAAAAAGCTTGTGTACAAGCTAGAGGCCAAATTTTCAGTCCAATAATTATGAAAGCTTGATAGAATGTTTGTCATAATATCTAGAAAGAGATTAAAAATGGGTCATGTTTGGTCAAAAGACTCAGGTGAGCGACTTCAGGGCCATCATGGCCCTCTTGTTTTGTGTAGGAGTACCATTTGGCAAAGCACTTCATAGCCTTAGCCTAGTACACTACTGATGAGACCTAGGACATACATGAATATGAAAGCTGTGGCCATGATATGACTGAAAAAACATTTAAAGTGGTGTAAAACACAATACAATTGATCCTTTTACACAATGATTTCAAAAACCTTTTTTCCTAGGGGTTGTTTTTAATAAGAGATTGTTTGGTAAAGGTTTGATGGGTAAGGTTACATTTTGAATGTTGTCAAAAAAAGAAAAAGAAATTCATACTAGCGATGTATTTCACCTTGTTTTGGTTTTTGTGCTATCTCATATTGCAGGGTTTTTTTTAATACTGCTTCTGTTTTATTCTAGCAATGTGTTGAATGGTTCAAAGAAGAAGCTCAAACAGAGAAGGATGCCCTGAAGTAAGTCTTTCTTATTTTATCCTTTCATGGTAGGCATGCAAAAACTTTGACATTTTTCTAACATATCCTGTTGCAATGACTTATCATCAATCCTTAAAAAGAAATTGACTGAGCCGGGGATTTAAACCAGCAACCCTCAGTTCTCAAGTCTTGTATGTTACTGACTGAGCTTTGTATCTTGCATGCTACTGACTGAGTTTTGTATCTTGTATGCTACTGACTGAGCTTTGTATCTTGTATGCTACTGAATGAGCTTTGTATCTTGTATGCTACTGACTGAGCTTTGTATCTTGTATGCAACTGACTGAGCTTTGAACTGGAGAAGAGCATTGAACCCTTATCCTGCTAAATAAGTGAAATGAAACTTTTAAGCTGATATTAAAACAAAAATTGTGCTATGTCAAAGATTTTTGGGGGGAAAAATATTTCCCTATTGGACAGTGTAGATCCAAGATCAGACAACAGGTTCTTTGCAGTCTGATCTTTATCTACACTGTCCGCAAAAGGTCGCTTATCAGCCTAAGGGTAAAGTTTTCCTTGTTCAAAACTTTTATACTGTGACTAATAACTCTATACCAGATGAGAAACTGTCAGACTTTTCCATTTTGGAAAGCATTTGGGAAGGACAAATAAAATGTGTTTCAAATGATGGGATTTATGTTTAAAAAGGTAGAAAACATCTTGAAAAATGGAAAAATTCTGGTTACCAGCACTTTTTCCTTTTCCCACAATGTTTTAAGAATTTTCCTTACGCAATATTGGTAAAAAAATTAATCCCGTGATAAACGGTTAAATCATTTTTTCGTTTTGGAATTTCAGATGTGAGGTGTATAGAGTACTGATTTTCAACATGACAGGAGATAGGGATGTTGAAACACTACTCAAACAATTGCAGGTACACCACGAGATTGTATATTAGAAGGAGAAAAATATTATCAAACTTTGAGTTGTATAAAATACAACTATTTCTTACAATTGGTAAAAACATCTTTTAAGTTTTGCTGTCTTTAAATCTACATGTAATTGCTTTTGCAGACAAACAATTGAAATGTGGCGCCAGTGAGGGAACCTACATGTATCTTTGAAAGGGTAGAAAACATTTTGGAAAAGAAGAAAATGCTGCTTTCCAGTATTTTTTCCTTTTTCCATGTTTTAAAAAGTTGAAAAGCATAGGATTGCTTGGTAAAGTGTTGGAACTTTTACAAAAAATTTACAACATAAAGGGAGCAAAAGTAATCAGTTATTAACCATCAGTGTAAGTGTATGAAGCATACAATCTGATCTTGATCCACACTGTCCTAATCCTTTATGTCACAATCCCAAGTTAACAACCCTGATGGGGGAAGCTTTTAAAAAATTATGGAAAAAAAAGAAAATGCTGGTAACAAACATTTTCTCTTTTACCCACAATGTTTTCTACCTGATTAGAGACAAACCCCATCATTGAGCCTCATTTAAATTGACATCTGCAAATGCTTTCAATTTGGACAAGTCTACATTTTTGTCGTGAGGTTAAGAGTTACAAAAAACTTGTGTGGTTGCCCGTATGTTGTTGAGGGTGAAAACATTCTTGCCTTTTATATTTTGAGAAATAATATTACATCAAGTGAGTTAGAGATTTTGCTGTGTATTACATATAGAACTTTATTATATACCTGTAAGTTTTCCGGGTTAAATACATGCGTCGAACGCGGATGGAATCACGCACGACGGGAAAAAAATCTGTATCTACACTCAGTGGAATACGGTTCCAAATATGGCATGATGATGTCATAATGACGTAACTCACAGGCGGTATACATATGAATTATTTGCAAGTTCATTGGTCAAAATTTTACGCTGTAATATTTATCCGCCATTCATAAAAACGAAGTTATGGATACTACGCCATTATTTGTTTTATTTTGCTTACCATTTTCGAATAAAACGTCAATAATTGCCAATATTTTGTCGTTGAAAAGGTGTAGGTATATAATAAAAGGAATATTATGCTGTAGTGACTTTCCTGGTGATTGTATTTACTTCTCGCTTCGTAAGAAAATTTTTGCATCTCGCTCGACCTTTGGTCTTGTGCGATACCAAATTTTCTTAAGCTGCTCGAGGTAAATACAAGCATCATGAAAGTCACTACAGCATAATATTCCGTATGTATTTTTCACATTTTCAGACCTGTGACTTTGACGCTGTATTATTCTGCCCAAATATTGCTTATGAGACAGCCAAGCATGAAGGTATAAATTGTTTGACTTGTGTTGTAAAATTTTCATGGAAATGTTTATGGTTGAGTTTATAAAAGCACTGTAGGAAAGAAGATAGGAGGTGATCACATACATTTGAGCAATGCTCTGACAAAAGAGGGTTTAATGCACCTATGTGATGAATTAGCAGGTCATCCCATAATTATGGATCCATAATATCATTTTTTTTTCTAACAACCAACTGAATCCTAAGGTAGAAAGTCCTTTGACATGCAGATAATTAACCAAAAGCAAAGAGTTCTTACCCAGGTCAGCCTGTGTGGACTGTGCAGGCTGACATGGGTCAATACTTACCCAGGTCATCCTGTGCGGACTGTGCAGGCTGACATGGGTCAATACTTACCCAGGTCATTCTGTGTGGACTGTGCAGGCTGACATGGGTCAATACTTACCCAGGTCATCCTGTGTGGACTGTGCAGGCTGACATGGGTCGATACTTACCCAGGTCATCCTGTGTGGACTGTGCAGGCTGACATGGGTCAATACTTACCCAGGTCATCCTGTGTGGACTGTGCAGGCTGACATGGATCAATACTTACCCAGGTCATCCTGTGTGGACTGTTCAGGCTGACATGGGTCAATACTTACCCAGGTCATCCTGTGTGGACTGTGCAGGCTGACATGGGTCAATACTTACCCAGGTCATCCTGTGTGGACTGTGCAGGCTGACCTGGGTCAATACTTTTTTACAGATGCATTAAAACCACCTTCTTGCAGACCATGGCTCATTCATTTTCCTTTCCTTCATACAAGTTTTTTTTTTCCACATTTCCCCTATAATTCAATATTAGTTTTTTTCATGAACATTGGGGAGTTCTGATTGGCTGAAAAAACTTTTTCATAGCTCCATGAAAAAAAAATCAGCAGTGCCGAAACTACTTTTGCAGTCAAACTAACGTAAACAAACATGTATATGAGATTTCATAATGTTTTTCGTTCTGATTTTATATTGAGTCAGAAGTTCAAATTGCTAGCTGAATTTATTTTTTCTGAATACTGAAAAAAATAATCCAACAGTAAATTCAAAGAGAGCATTGAAAACTCATTGAACATTACTCTGCTGGGTTTAAACAATCTTATTTTTAACTTAATTCTAGCGTATTGAACTTCTAATAATAAATCCACTCAATCTGCAAATGTTCAATACTATAATGACGTCCTGAATTACGTCATTTTTACATCATGAAGGAGCAGTTTTACCGTGCTATAAAATATCAATGAAAAGGAAGTAAATAAATACGCAATGTTGGATTTACAAAAAAAGAGCAGTTAGTATTATTTAAGTGCATATTTGTTGTCTATGGTATTGAATTATAAGGAATGAAGAGAATATTTTTTTGTTTTCATGGAGGTATGAAAAAAAAACCTAATCACACTTGTGTGATTAGGTTTTTAGCTCCACTGGCCAAAGGCCAGCAGGCTTATGTCATGACCTGTTGTCCGTCGTGCCTCCGTCCGTCAGTCTGTGCTTCCGTCCATCGGTCCGTCTGTCCGTCCGTGGGTGCGTTAACTTTTATTTTAAACATCTTCTTCTCTGAAACTACCCAGCCAATTTTGATGAAACTTCACAGAAATGATCCTGCCATGGTCCTCTTTAGAATTTCTTGAAAGAATTTAATTCCTTAAAAAACTCTGGTTGCCATGGCAACAAAACTTAAAAATATTGGAAATCTTTGAAAATCTTCTTGTCTGAAACCATTAGGCCTAGGGCTACCAAATTTGGCATGTAGCTTTATCTAGTAGACCTCTATCAAGTTTCTTCAAATTATAGCCCTGGGGTCAAATTTGACCCCGCCCCGGGGGTCACAAGTTTTACATAGGCTTATATAGAGAAAACTTTAGAAATCTTCCTGTACCTAGCCATAAGGCCTAGGGTTACCAAATTTTGCATATGGCTTTATCTAGTGGGCCTCTACCGAGAGTGCCCAACTTACAGCCTTGGGCTTATACATGGGCTTATGTAGTGAAATCTTTAGAAATCTTCTTGTTACTTACCATAAAAACTTGGGCTACCAATTTTAGTCCTGTCTCAGGGGTCTTATGTTCAAAACCAATTGGCCAAGTATTGTAATGTTTGGCATGTAGGAATTTTACGTATTAGCCAGTGGAGCGATACAGGGCCATCATGGCCCTCTTGTTTTTTCATACCTCCATGAAAACAAAAAACATTCTCTTCATTCCTTAAGTGAAAAATATCAAATAAGAAAATTTGATAGGTGTTTCTGTGCCACAATACTCTTATTTCATTGGGCAGTATAGACCCAGTGCAAGATTTCTGTTTTGTGCAGTTTTATCCTAATCTACATGGTCTACAATAGCGCACTAGGACTTAAGTTGCACTCAGCATTTTTAGGATTAACTCTTCATCAAACAGTCCCAACTTTTCACAACCCTGAGGACAAAGCCTTTTGAGAACATTGTGAGAAATGGAGAAAATGTTTTCTACTCTTTCTTATCCTACTGTCAGATTTTCAGATCATTTTAATTGTCATCTGCAAATGTTTTACTTTAGACATGTCTGAAATTTAATCTTTTTGTATGGAGTTAAAACGTAGAAGTAAACATAGGCTTAATCTTTTTCTCTAATTTCAGATCAGAACAACAGGACGGTGACGAAAGAAAGTCAACTGAGGCGTTGTACTGTACACAAAACAGCATGGGAGAAGCTTGAATCTCATAAGAAATGCAGTGAAAACAATGCCTCTGCCATCTCTGAAATAAATGGACATGTGCAAGTTGATGAACAATCACCTTTGGTTAATGGAGATACAGTACTGAGAGAAAACTCTGAGAAGAGTAAAGGGCACAGTAGTAACAACACTTTTACTCTGACCTTTACTTGTATATCTGACTGTATAGAGTGGGTGTGTCAGCATCATTTGAATTCGATGGATCAATTATTGGAGACAAGGGTTGAAAATGCATCTCAACAAATCGATGGTAACAGCGAAGGAGCTTCAAACTTTGACCCCTCCTCAAGTGATAGTGATAGTATAGTGGCTGACCAGTTAGTGAAAAATAAGATAAAAAACGCTCACTTGCAGGTGTTAGTGACAGGTAGTCTCCATCTTGTGGGCGGAGCTTTGAAGGTAATATGGGATAAAGAGCTGATGGATGACTAAAATATGTTTTCCTTGGATGCTCAAAGTTGCTTACCATAAGTGGCTTAGTGTAGAGTGTGTGATGAATACCTTTTTTAGCTTGGCTGTTCTTAGGAAGAAAGCGTCAAGGTATTGTCATAGCCCTGTTGACATCATGATCATCATTGTTGTCTGCATCGTCATTGTCATGTGAAAACTTTGGCACTTTCTCATACCGCAGTTATTACTGAACATATTTTCTATAGACTTTGGCTACATATTTAATATCAAACGGGGAAACTATACCAGTAGAGGGAAAACCCTCAGGAAATTTTTGACAGTTATGTCCCTTTTTTGACTTCAAACTAAAGAAGCATTGGCAACCGAGTGTTGGCACCTCTATGAGGTGCATTTGTTAACTTTTTTTTTTATTACAACCAGATTGTAAATGAAATTTGAACTCTAGATTTTTAATTGATTTATAAGATTCATCAGAGTCACTGGAAAAGTCAAGGTTGATACGGAGATATAATTGATTACCTCTTGAAAGTTATCCTTGTATAGTCCAATTTAACCCTTTGCCACACAGTCCTGTGTTGTAGTGACCCTGACTTAAAAGGCTTTTTTATTATATTCCTACCAGTGAATTACTGGAATTTCACAATGAATAACACCACTAGTGATGATAATTACGGTATCATCACTAGTGACGATATAGTTACAGAACGTGTGCCAGAACTACTTTTTTCCTGTATTGCTCAAATTCTACCATTCTTGATAATTATTAGAATCAAAAAGGCTGATTGCGAATATGATAAATAGGATAACCAATTGGTTGTGTGTTACATTAAAAATCTGCCACTCCAATGGGGTGTGATGCGGTTAAAAAATTCCATCCTTCGGACTCGTTTTTTCAAATGCATCACACCCCATTTGAGTGACAGATTTTTATTATTACACACAACTAGTTGATTAGCCTCTATGAAAATACTTTAGAAAATGGTAATCAGCATTTTCTCCATTTTACAAACTATTTTTTATCTAGAACAAATTTCATCATTTCAGCCACATTTTGTGTGTCTAATGTAAATACTTATATATGAACAAATCTGAAGTTTTGTCATCTGATAAAGAGATGAATTAGACTTGTCTAAATTAAAAGCGTCAGCATAGGTCCTATAGATTGTGGCTCATATGATAGGATTTATCTCTGAAAGGGTAGAAAGCTTTGTGAGGTAAGGAGAAAATACTGGTTACCAGCAATTTCCTCTTTTTGCCCCTTCCTCAGGCTCGCAAAAAATGGATGTTGATTGGTAAAGGGTTAAATATTTTGATAAAACGGGTACTTTGTCCCATAACAGGGTAGTTTTTTCTTTTACTTATAACCCCAGAAGCTCTGTCAATAACATACATGAATACTTGTCCTGGGGGGGGGGGGGGCTGATTAAGTGGGGAGGGCAGGCGGAGAATCACTTTCCAGCTTGGCTGAAATCTTTCCATGAATTGGTATTTGTCATTGTAATAGGATTTACTTCTCTATCACTGCTGTACATTTTATCACCAATGTTTATTTTAGTAAGCATCAAGTTGCTTGGAAAGTTTAAGCACTGGTGGAAGAAACTCCTTGAGCACATTGATAGGTGCACTGACTGCTGTGATATTACCAAAATAATGTTGAAAGAGGTGTTAAGCTACAAGAGACAGTCCTTTTCTCTGTATAGGTGTTCTAGATGAGCCAAAAACTAAACTATTCAAAAAAGGAAAGTATCGTTTTGTAACAATATGGAAAATGCTGAAAAAAAAGAATTTAAAAAGGAATCCTTTTTTACTTTTCACATACAAATATTCCTATGTAGGTAATGTTCTCTGAAGCTGGCCAACATTTTCCGAAAAAGAAAAGTGTAACTTTAGCACTGATAGGATAAAGATATTGCCTGTGCAATGACCAAATTGTGTTGTTTAATGGTGTAAAGTGTTAAATATACATACTTACAGACAGAGAGAAAAAAACCACTGTTAAAGCTTGAAAGTGTATATAATGACTCAGAATTTAGTCAGCTGTGTAAACATAGATAATTACAAATAGATCTTATGTAAGAGATAGAGATACTCAAGGCATTTATTCTCATTTAAAATCGGAAACAAAAACAGTTGTTTCTTAGAAGGAAATGCATTTTCTATCTGCCTTAATCTGTGCAACCTTGTAGCTGTCAGGGGTAATATTTGGCATGAAGATACATGAATGTTTATAGTTTCATGAAACATATATGACATGGGTTAAAAACTGGCTGAAAACGCATACAGATGTATCTGACCACCTCTAGATTGATAATTTAAAAGTTTTGTTTGTTCTCCTCTTGCCATCCCATTTCTACAAATGAAATGAAGGTATAATCATTTCAAGATTTAGCATAATTTTAGTTGCCCTGAGGGTACTTAGGACAGCTGAGTTGCTGTGGTGTACAGTTTAGTTAAGATCAGGCCAGACAGAACACAGCCCAGGGGTTTCAAACATTAAGATCCTTCTGGCAAGTTCTATTTGTTTATATTGGAGTTAAATGCTTTTTAAACAGCTTAGGTCATATCATGGTGGTCAGTGCACCTGTACATGTGTTTCTGGGCTTTCTCACACCAGTACTGACACAACTTTCTTTCCAAGCCACTGACTACTTTTCTCAAATGCATCAGAGGTGAGAGACAAAAAATATCCGGAAAGAAAGTTTGCCTCAACCAGGTATCAAACACACAACCAGCTGGTAACAAGTACCAGTAAGTGACACTAACCACTGAGCTACCAGGCCGAGTGGGAGTTTTATTACTGATTGAGATTTTTTCAGACATTTGTTTGGCTTTCAAAGGCTCAAGAAACAGATATTGCTTTAACTTTTACCAGGCATGTGCCATTTAAAGATACATCTTTACAGCTATAGAGAAGAAAATGCTGTTAGTGTGCAGAATGGCTTAGCTGCATAAACACAGATAAATTGCCAATATAAATGGTGTAATGGATAGAGAAATTCAAGGGATTAGTCCTCATTTGAAATCGGAAATGACAACAGCGATTGCTTTGAAGGCCTTAAAAACATGAAATGCATTTTTTATCCGTAGTAATCAGGAGCAGCATATGGCATGAAGATATAAGAAATTAAGAATGATTATAGTTTCATAAAATAAGGATTAAATGGTTAAAAACTGGCTGAAAACTGGCTGAAAAAGAGTATAGATGTATCTTTAATGCAGATGCCTTTGAAATAAATAGCTTTTAAAAATACTGTTACTGGAGCAAAAATTGCTCAAAATGAGCAATTTCTCTGTTTTGTTGAAACATTTCATGTTTCAAGACGCATTTTAGATTTCAAGTTCAGATCTATTTGTAAAGGTTGATATTGTGCTACTAATATACAAACAAAAAGACCACATCAACAGCACAGGACAGGTATTATGAATTTCAGAATTATTGTATGAAAATTACGTCTTTTTTGAAAAGTTGATTGTTTACCAGATTTATTCAAGTTTTGTTCCATACATTTCTATCAAGAAAGCCATTTGTTTAATCCTTTCCAAGTAATACACTATCACTGTTATACTATATCATGTTCATCTTCTATATTTTAACTCTTTAGCAAATGACAAAACTTTGGACTGGTCCAAATTCAAAGCATTTGCAGATGACAAGTAAATGTCACTCAAATGATTATTTTTGTTTTTTGATAAGGTAGAAAAGGTGGGTAAAGGAGAAAATGATGGTTGCCAGCATTTTCTCCTTTACCTACAACATCTTCAAAAGTTTTATTCTTCACATCATTTAAACTCAGGATTGTGTGGTAATAGGTTAAGAAGCCCTTGAGTCTTTGACCCTTCATCATACAATCCAAACTTTTAATGACCCTGAGAAAAGAAAGCCTCTGAAAACATCATGGTAAAAGGAGAAAATGCTGGGAATCTCCTTTTCCCACAATGTTTTCTACCCTTCACAAAACAAATTTTGAGTTTTTTTAGTCACATTTATTTTGTCCTCTGCAAATGCTTTGAAATTGGACAGGTCTAAAACTTTTTCATCTAGTAAAGAGGTAAGTCTTCACCAGACAACAAAATATTTGACTTGTCCAAATTGATAGCATGTGCAGACAACAGAATTAATATGGCTGAGATGACTAAGTTTTGTCTTTAAAGGGGTATAAAGCATTTTGGGACAAGGAGAAAATGCTTATCAACAAGACATCCTTTATTTTACAGGTTACTTCTTCCAGGGAGTCATAAAAAAATCATTGTATTTTGTGGAGTAGGACGAAAGGTTGTTTTTGAAAAACGTTTTTGACAATGTTCTAGTCATGTCACAGTGGCCAGTACACCTATCAATGCATTTCTGGAATTCCTTTTACCAGTGTTAATGCACAACACTTTTTCAAGCCACTAGCTGCTTTCTCACTACAGCCAAGTTGAAGCAATAAGGTTTAAGTAAGAGACCAACAACTCCGTACTTGTATAAGGGGCAATGGGTCGAAAATGTTAATATAAACCTTTACCAAACAATCCAATATTTTTTCACTAGCCTAGAGAATACGGCTTTAGAGAACATTGTGGGAAAAGGAGAAAATGCTGGTAGCCAGTAAATATATCTTTTTCCCAAAATGTTTTCTACGACATCATTTGAAACAGATTTAATTTGTTGTCTGCAAATGCTTTTAAATTTTGACAAGTGTAAAATTTTGTGGTTTGGTAACGACTTAAATTTGTGACTGATATCTAACTCTCAACTTGTGATATAACACTGTACTCCTTTGCTTTTTCATAATTAACAGTATTGAGAATAAAGTATACAAAATGAAACCTTTTTCTCTGTATTCTAGTAAATTATGTAACTGATATAACTGCTTCAGGTTTTTAAACCATTTACCACACAGTCCCAGGTTTTAACGACCCTGGAGAAGCAGAACACTTTTGAAAAACATTGTGGGAAAAGGAGAAGATGCTGGTAGCCGGCATTTTTGTCTTTTCCCATAATGTTTAAACTACCTTGTCAAAAAGAATATCCGCTATTTGAGCCAAACTTTTATCGTCTAGTAAAAAGTTGAACAGATCGAGAAACTGCAGAGAGACTTCTAAATGCATATTACTTTTTAATTGATTCTCACATAATATTTCTACATTAAAAGGAGCTGTTCAGATTCTTGTGATCTAACTAAACTTTAAAATTGATTTTGCAGTTTGTTTTCAAAAGTCTTCATCTTAGGATCGTTAAAAGGTGGGATTCTGTGGTAAAGAGTTAAAAAAGAACAGCCATTTTTAGCTCTACTGGCTGAAAGCCAGCAGAGCTTATGTCATGGCAGGGTTTCTGTCGTCTGTCCTTCCGCCTGTCCGTCCGTTAGTCTTTTTTAGCTTACCTGAGCACGAAGTGCTCATGGTGAGCTATTGTGATCGTGCTGTGTCCGGCATCTGTCGTCCGTCGTCAACTTTTACCTTGTGTACACTCTAGAGGCCACATTTTCAGTCCGATACTCATGAAACTTGGTCAGAATGTTTGCCTTGATGATATCTCGGACGAGTTCGAAAATGGGTCATGTCGGGTCAAAAACTAGGTCACCAGGTCGAATCTTAGAAAAACCTTGTGTACACTCTAGTGGCCATATTTTTAGTCCAATACTCCTGAAAGTTGGTCAGAATGTTTGTCTTGATGATATCTTGGACAAGATTGAAAATGGGCCTTGTCGAGTCAAAAACTAGGTCTCCAGGTTAAATCTTAGAAAAACCTTGTGTATGCTCTACAGGCCACATTTTCAGTCCAATACTCTTGAAAGTTGGTCAGAATGTTTGTCTTGATGATATCTCTGACAAATTTGAAAATGGGCCATGTTTGGTCAAAAACTAGGTCACCAGGTCAAATCTTAGAAAAACCTTGTGTACGCTCTAGAGGCCACATTTTCAGTCCAAAACTCTTGAAAATTGGTCAGAATGTTTGTCTTGATGATATCTCTGACAAATTTGAAAATGGGCCATGTTTGGTCAAAAACTAGGTCACCAGGTCAAATCTTAGAAAAACCTTGTGTATGCTCTAGAGGCCACATTGTCTGTCAAATACTCTTGAAAGTTAGTAAGAATGTTTGTCTTGATGATATCTCAGACAAGTTTGAAAATGGGCCATGTCGGGTAAAAAGCTAGGTCACCAGGTCAAATCTTAGAAAAACCTTGTGTACGCTCTAGAGACCATATATTTAGCTCACCTGGGCACGAAGTGCTCAGGATGAGCTATTGTGATCACTCACCGTCCATCGGCGTCCGTTGTCCGTCCGTCGTCCATCCGTTCACATTTCTTTGTTTACACTCTAGCATCTACAAATATTAACCAATCAGCACCAAACTTGGTCAAAATATATATGACCATAAGATCTCGGATGAGTTTGATTATGGGTCTAATCGGACCAGAACGACTGGAGTTATTTGCCCTTGAATTAGAAAAATTGCTATATTTGACTTTGTTTACACTCTAGCATCTACAATTATTAACCAATCGGCACCAAACTTGGTCAAAATATATATGACTATAAGATCTCGGATGAGTTCGATTATTGGTCTAATCGGACCAGAACAACTGGAGTTATTTGCCCTTGAGTTAGAAAAATTGCTATATTTGACTTTGTTTACACTCTAGCATCTACAAATATCAACCAATCAGCACCAAACTTGGTCAAAATATATATGACTATAAGATCTCGGATGAGTTTGATTATGGGTCTAATCGGACCTGAACGACTGGAGTTATTTGCCCTTGTGTTAGAAAAATTGCTATACATGTATTTGACTTTGTTTACACTCTAGCATCTACAAATATCAACCAATCAGCACCAAACTTGGTCAAAATATATAGGACTAAAAGATCTCGGATGAGTTTGATCATGGGTCTAATCGGACCAGAACAACTGGCGTTATTTGCCCTTGAATTAGAAAGTTCTTTAAAATAGTTCTTCGTCCAGAGCATAACTTTGTCATCTCCAGTCCGATTGACTTGAAACTTGGCATTTGTGTTTGTTGCAATAATACGGAGTGCAGTGTAAAAGATCCATAACTCCACCTCATACTGTTTATGAGTTATTTCCCTTTGATCGTCATTTCTACAGCATTTTCTGCTCATCTGGAATATAACTTTGTCATCTCCAGCCTGAACATCTTCAAATTTGGTATGCATGATTACGGAGTGCAGTGCACAAGAACCACAACTCTTCCTAGCACGAATTTTGAGTTATTCCCCCTTTGACCTTTATTTTTATAGCATTTCTTGCCAGTCTGGAGCAAAACTTTGTCATCTTAAGTAGGAATGACTTGAAATTTGGTATGCTTATTTGTTGCAATATTTGGAAGTGCAGTGCACAAGAATTGTAACTCTACCTCGTGCTGTCTTTGAGTTATTTCCCTTTGAATGTCATTCTTACAGCATTTAGTGCTTGTCCAGAATATAACTTTGTCATCTCAAGTCAGAACGACTTCAAACTTGGTATGCATGTTTGTTGCAATATTACCTAGTACAGTGCACATGAACAATAACTCTACCTAGCGCGGATTTTCAGTAATTCCACTTCAATCTTCATTTTTACAGTATTTCTTGCTTGTCCGGAATGGAACTTTGAAGTCTCAAGTCAAATTGACTTGAGAGTTGGTAAACATGTTTGTTGCATTACCTGCCCTTTGCAGTTATTATACCTCCTTGACAACTGGCGGTGAGACGGGCATATCTTGGGACAATTTGCTGCTCTTGTTTCATTATCATTTGGCCTTGAACCTCGATATTTGGTATTTATCTTTATTTTAGACCTTTACTGTTTAGTACTCAGGTGAGCGATATAGGAACATCATGGTCCTCTTGTTGGTCCAATACTCCTGAAAGTTGGTCAGAATGTTTGTCTTGATGATATCTCGGACGAGTTTGAAAATGGGCCATGTCGGGTTTAAAAACTAGGTCACTAGGTCAAAGCTTAGAAAAACCTTGTGTACGCTCTAGAGGCCACATCTTCCGTCCAATACTCTTGAAAATGTGTCAGAATGTTTGTCTTGATGATATCTCTGACAAATTTGAAAACAGGCCATGTTGGGTAAAAAACTAGGTCACTAGGTCAAATCTTAAAAAAACCTTGTGTTTGCTCCAGAAGCCACATGTTCTGTCCAATACTCTTGAAATTTGGTCAGAATGTTTGTCTTGATAATATCGCAGACGAGTTCGAAAGTGGGCCATGTGGGGTCAAAAACTAGGTCACTAGGTCAAATGTTTTAAAAACCTTGTGTACGCTCTAAAAGCCACATTTTCAGTCCAATGCTCTGTAAAGTTGGTCAGAATGTTTGTCTTGATGATAGCTTGGATGAGTTTGAAAATAGGTCATGTCAGGTCAAAAACTAGGTCACCAGGTCAAATCTTAGAAAAACCTTATGTAAGCTCTAGGGGCCACATTTTCAGTCCAATAATCTTGAAATTCGGTCAGAATGTTTGTCTTGATAATTTCTTAGACTAGTATGAAAATGGGTCATGTTGGATAAAAAAACTAGGTCACAAGGTCAAATCTCGGAAAAACCTTTTGTACTATAATTACAGTCCAATATTCTTTAAACTTTTGTTATATTGTTTGTCTTGATGATATCTTGCATGAATTTGAAAATGGGTCACGTGGAATAAAAACTAGGTCACCAAATTTCATCCTTGAAAAACCGTGTGTACGCTCTAGAGGCCACATTTTCAGTCCAATAATCTTGAAATTTGCTTTGAATGTTTGTCTTGATAATATCTTAGACTAGTATGAATATGGGTCATGTTGGATAAAAAACTAGGCCACTAGGTCAAATCTCTGAAATACCTTTTATACACGCTACAGGCCACATTTTCTCTCAAATACTCATGAAAGTTTGTCGGAATGTATGTCTGGATAATTTCTACATGTCAAGTAGGCCGCTGAGACAAATTCTAGAAAAAGCTTGTGTGCTTGTGTGGGCCATGTTTGTAAGCCCAATACTAATGAGTGTTTGTCAGAGTGTTTGTCTTAATATCTCTGAAGAGATTGGAAATGGGTCATGTTTGATCAAAAGGCTCAGGTGAGCGACCTCAGGGCCATCATGGCCCTCTTGTCTTGTTTACGCGATAAAGTCTGCATTCGTCAGATTTTCATGAAACTTGCACAGTTTGTTTATCTCATCAATAGCTTCAACCCTATTGATTTTGAAAAAATTCCAACACACAGTATGGGAAAAGTAGCCATTTCAAGTTGAAAATTTCCATTTCTTGTTTACGCGATAAAGCCTGCATTTGTTGTCAGATTTTCGTGAAACTTGCACAGTTTGTTTATCTTATCAATAGCTTCAACCCTATTGATTTTGAAAAAATTCCAACCAACAGTATGGGAAAAGTAGCCATTTCAAGTTGAAAATTTCCATTTCTTGTTTACGTTATAAAGTCTGCATTTTTTGTCAGATTTTCGTGAAACTTGCACAGTTTGTTTATCTCATCAATAGCTTCAACTCTATTGATTTTGAAGAAAAATCCAACAAACAGTTTGGGAAAAGTGTCCATTTCAAGTTGAAAATTTCCATTTCTTGTTTACGCAATCAAGACTACATTTGTGGTCAGATTTCAGTAAAACTTGCAGAGTTTGTTTATCTTATCAATAGCTTCAACCCTATTGATTTTGAAAACAAGATGGCCCTGGATCGCTCACCTGAATTTTTGAGAGGACCATAGCCATTTTTTTTTTTTTTTTATTGAAGTATTGAAATTTTGGAAATAAAATCATTATTTTGCCAAGCAATTTTGAAACGGTCACCTGTAAAAATGATTTCAAAATCTGTCACCACCCCTACAATCATCACCACAGCCAAGTTTTTGAAGAATCAGAATTCTGCAAGTAAATTTTGGGATAGGTCACCCGAGGACCATTTCTTGAACAAGAGCACATGCCCAATAGTGGCTAAAAATATTAGTCGAACAAGAGCAACGCATGCGGGTGCCAACGATTGGCTGTTGGGTGCTGGATAGTAAGTTAAAATTCTAAGTGGAAAATGGGGCATAATTTGGACAAAATGATTTTAGAGTTATCTACCCTTGTTATATGGGTTGCTCTTTTACTAGTGAACAATTATTCCAAGTTTCAAGTACATGTGTTAAGAGGAAACCGAAATATAACAAAATGTCAAAGTTTTTGCACAACGACAATGACAACAACGCAGACGACGAAAACAGGGCTATGACAGTACCTCGATGTTTTCTTCGAAAACAGCTGAGCTAAAAAAGGGGCATAATGTAAGGATCATTTCTGTGAAATTATTTCAAAATCTGACCAGTGTTTTCAGAGAAGAAGAATTTTTAAGAATTTCTTCATGTCCGTATAGTGCAAATAGCCCCCCACCACCACAGCCATGTTTCCTGACAGATCAAAATTTCGCAAACAATTTTTCAAAAGGGGCACCCAAGGAACATTTCTGTGAAATTATTTCAAAATCTGACGAGTGGTTTAAGAGAAGAAGAATTTCAAAGAATTTCTTTAAGTCCATACAGTGCAAAGAGCCCCCCTCCCCACCACGGCCATGTTTTTCGACGGATCAAAATTTCGTGAACAATTTTTGAAAAGGGTCACCCAAGGAACATTTCTGTGAAATTATTTTAAAATCTGACCAGCAGTTTCAGAGGAGAAGATTTTTAAAGAATTTCTTAAAAATTTCCAATTGGTTGCCATGGCAACCAGAGTTTTTGATGGAATCAAATTCTGTCAACAATTTTTAAAGAGGACCTCCCAAGGAACATTCCAGCCAAGTTTGGTCCAAACTGGCCGTGCAGTTTAGGAGGAGAAGATGTTTAAAGAATTGTTTACGCGGCATGACGCAAAGAGCCCCCCCACCACGGCCATATTTTTCGACGGATCAAAATTTCGCGAACAACTTTTGAAAAGGGTCACCCAAGGAAAATTTCTGTGAAACTATTTTAAAATCTGACCAGCGGTTTCAGAGGAGAAGATTTTTAAAGAATTTCTAAGAAAATTCTAATTGGTTGCCATGGCAACCAGAGTTTTTGATGGAAGCAAATTCTGTGAAAAAATTTGAAAGAGGACCTCCCAAGGAACATTCCAGCCAAGTTTGGTCCAAATTGGCCAAACCGTTTAGGAGAAGATGTTTAAAGAATTGTTGACGACGCACGACGGTCACAGGGTAATCCTAAAAGCTCCCCTTGAGCACGTTGTGCTCAGTTGAACTAAAAATCCAACAAACAATATGGGTAAAGTAGCCATTTCAAGTTGAAAATTTCCATTTCTTGTTTACATGATAAAGTCAGCATTTGTAATCAGATTTTTGTGAAACTCGCACAGTTTGTTTATCTCATCTATAACTTGAACCCTATTGATTTTGAAAAAAATCCAACAAACAGTATGGGAGAAGTAGCCATTTCAAGTTGAAAATTTCCATTTCTTGTTTATGCGATGAAGTCGAAATTTGTCGTCGGATTTTCATGAAACTTGCACAGTTGCTTTGTCTCATCAGCAGCTTGAACCCTATTGATTTTGAAAAAAATCCAACAAACAATATGGGAAAAGTAGCCATTTCAAGTTGAAAATTTCCATTTCTTGTTTACGTGATGAAGTCAGCATTTTTGGTTGGATTTTCATGAAACTTGCACAGTAGCTTAGTATCATAAACAGCTTGAACCCTATTGATTTTGAAAAGAATCTGACAATTAGTATGGGAAAAGTAGCCATTCAAAGTTGAAATTTTCCAATTCTTGTTTACGCAATGAAGTTCACAGTGTTGATCCAATTCTTTTGAAACTTGCAAAGATTGTTTGGTTCATCAAGGGACTGAACTCTATTAAAAGTGAAGAAAATCAGTAAACCATTCAGGAAAAGCAGCAATTTGATGACTTAGTATCGTTTACTCAACAAAGTCCTCATTATTAGTCACATTTCTTTGAAATTTGTTAGGATTGATTAATACAAGGCATACTGAAACCCTATCAAATTTGGCTGGATTCCAAACATTTAGTTTTGAGAAATTGCACTTCATTTTTTTTTTTCACTGTTCAATTCACCATGCCTACTTATGCTGTCATAGTGGGTTCAAGCCCAGTTGCAAAACATATTTTTGTGTTTTTTGTCTTTTCTTTTTGCATCATGACTTCATAATGTATGTTAGCATAAAAGCAAAATCACTGCCAGTGGAGCGATTTCAGGCCCTCAAGGGCCTCTAGTTACCCATACGACTTGCTGTGTTGTCGTGCAAAATGAACAGAATAAGAGACGTGGTTTCAAACCAGAAATAGACCATTTTTCAAAACTATCTTTTCTGTGGCGAGCAAATACTACAATAACCACTTCTGTTTGCCAAACAGTTCCATAGTTACAGGTTCAACGTTCGAGAATCTACTTTTAGCTCCACTGGCCAAAAAGACCTGGCTTACCTTTCACTTAGTACAGATAACTGTCCCCAAAGGCGATGTTACTTTTTGACAGGTCGCCTCTGGGTACAGAGACGATCAAGACAAAAACAGTTGAAAGCTCCTCACAGATTTTGTGCGCAAGTTTGAACTCTCATAACTTCACAAATAGAGCACTAAACTAGGATTTAAACATACCTGTTGCTTGCGTATTTAATACTCCTTCGTTTGATATACAAATATTTTCAATTTAAACGCTGAACATAGAGAAAATCGTGCATTTCAGCTGTTACTCGAGTTGTATACGTTCTCGAAAACAGACAAAATGGCCGCCACTCACGATAAATTTCGCCAGTGTTTTTTCCGAGATTTACATGTTATAAACGACTTCTACAAGCTCTTTATGTAATGAAAGGTTTATTAATTTGTCTTTGGTCATGTTTGTTACTAAAAGTCAGTTGCATTTCGCTGCAATACCGATTAAAGCGACGAAACAGAAAGTTAGTATAGCGCTCTATCTTTGCTACCGGAAAATTTACGATGGACTTGAGACGGTACGGTGCACAATAAATGTCCAAATATGAAAAATATCACCGTAGCGTCTCATTATTGAGACTAACCTTTCACTATACTACATAGATTTACGTAGTTTTGGGGGGGGGGCTTGAATATACACACATACGACCCCTGCTTTGCCCAAAGATAAAAGCTGTTATACATGTATTTACTGAAAATCGTAAAGTTGAGCACTTCAGTGAAGCTTGTTTTCAGACTTGCAACTTGCTAACCTAACTGCGCACAGTTTAGAGAAAGGTACCCCAGGGCTGCCTTCACTAAACTGCGGACGCACGAAATTTGCGTATGCAGTTCATGAAAGCAAGCGTCAAGTCTGGAAACTAGTTTCACTAAACTGCATAACTTAACGATTTGAGTAAATGTTTGCCTAACTTTACGCCAGCTCATGGTAGAGCAGGGATTGTATATGTGTATATACAATCCAAAGTAATTTGCGTAAATCTACACAGTTTATCGACACGCAGTCCATGGCGTTTATGGCATGGACAATTTATTCTTTCTTTTAAATATTGCTTGGATGACAAACTGTAGAGGATTTCTTGTACTTGTTAATGCCACAGGCTTAAAACCAACATAATTTAAACGGGTTTTCAGCTTTTCGAAGAGGCAAAGGGCAGCCCTGTCGATCTTGCGGTAGTTTCTAGGTTTTCTGTTTTGCTAAAGCTACTGTCGAAATATACGCCATGCCCTGTGAAAACGGGCTTTAATGCATCGGCAAATAGCATCGATTCAGGTTAGCTTGCGCAGGCTGACCCGAATCGAAACTTTTTGCCACTTGTCAGTTTACTTCATATCCAAAGAACGGTCTGTCTCATGATACATCCTTCCCAACAGTGTGGAAAACACCGGAAAATTCATCAACTTCATGAAACACGCCATTGCTTCTTCACTTGCTATAATTTACGAAACTGTCATATGCAGGAAATTAAAAATCATGTTTGAACGATAGTGGACTAGATCGCCCGAAATGATGAGCCATGCTGTGACAAAAGGGTGTTTAATGCATCTCCGTGCTGCATGATGTCAAACAAGCCATTACATAACTATGGATCCATAAAATCCACTTTGTCTAATAAGCAACTGAATCCTAAGGTGTAATGGTCCTCGGACGTGCAGGAGATTGACCAAAAGCAAAAAGTTTTGACTAAGGTTAGCCTGCGCGGACTGCAAAGGCTGACCCGGGTCGAAGCTTTTTGCAGATGCATTAAACCCCCTTATCATAGAGAATGGCTCATATTTATCGTACCTGTTACAAAACATGCTCCTGTCCTTTGTCTATGAATGGCGTTTCAGTGTGCAAATATGAGGGTTACTGTTTCAAAGTGTTGAAGAATTGGAATCGGTACATTACGTGATATTGAACTGTTAAATATGTTCGAGAAGCCCTCTTAGCTCAGGTGGTACAGCGTAGGACTTGTAAACATCAAGTCTTGGGTCACTTTAACCTTAATCATACCGTGTGGGGTCTATATGGACCCCACATGGTTCTCTGTTTGTCTATGATACAAAAGTTCAAGCTGCAGGGAACTATCATTTTAGGAGTTTGTTACTAAACCTATTCTTAACCTGAATTTACATAGAAACTTTGGGGGCTTCAGAGTGAGTGGAATATAAAACCCAAAATCTGTTGGGTCCGTGTGGATCCCAGGCAATATCATTATATATCACGCATGTTATACTCACCTCATACTCACATATTTCAGTTGTTTTCCCTTGACAAAAAAGTCAATAAATAATACCAGGAGTAGTTGATTTTCAGTTACTGAATTTACACAAATAATATCCTGAAAATGTGTACACAAGAAATCGAGAATGACACAAGTTTATGACTGGGGTCAACACGAACCCCACTTGGTATGACTAAGTTGGGAAATGTGTCGGTAGCATGAAGGTTAAGGTGTGGGATCGAGCCCCACGGCTGACCATAAAAGTACTAATGGTCTTTCGAATGAGACAATAAACCAGTGTCCCGTCTGACGTTACTATACACCGAGCACGTTAAAAAAACAGGCATGGCTTATGATGAGTTTTGTCCTGTATCTTGCACAATCCTCTATAACAAAACTGACAGTCTTCAGGGGGTGTCGCCAAGATGGGCAACCGGTGGCGGCGATAAATAAACGTAAAATTCATTCATTGAATATATTCTTTTGCATTCAACGATATCGAAGGAAAAATAGTCGAAAAGGCTACTTATTATTGGTAGTAGTAGTAGAAGTAGTAATTTAGTAGTAGCTTAAACAATTACTCCTTTTAATGTTTTGTGTTAAAAGGCCACCCTCTACTTGGGAACTGAAAAGTACAATTTGTGGTGAAATGAATTAATACATATATTTGGGTGTCACCTTACACTTTCTCTTTTGACAGCGGCACCGACCTGACAGGTCTGAGTAAACCCTTTCTCTGCCAGACGACATTTTAGACTCCTCGAAATAGGAATTCTGGCAGACGACAAGTCAGATGTAACTCAAAAACTGGCATAGCTCTTTGACAGGGTAGAAAACTTTGGTTACCAACATTATCTCCTTTACCCATATTGTTTTCCAAAACGCTCGTCCTGAGAGTCGTTCACACCTTTACCACACAATCCCAAGTTTTAACGACCCTGAAGAAGAAGGCTTTTGAAAACATTGTGGGAAAAGGAGAAAATGCTGGTACACAGCATTTTCTCCTTCTCCCACAATGTTTTCTACCCTATCAAAGACAGAAATCATCATTTCAGCAACATTTAAGTTGTGATCTGCAACAGGCTTCAGTTTGGTCCAGTCCAAACTTTTGTCGTTTGGTAAAGAGTTACAGCATAGGAACGTCTGGTAAAGGGAAAAAAACCCAATCCCATGTTTTGTACAACCCTAAAAAAGGCGGTTGATGAAAAATAGTGAGAAAAGGAGAAAAACGTTGGCGCACAACATCTTTTTTCCACCCCACAACGTTTCTACCCATTCAAATACAACTTCCACCATTTAAGCTACATTTTAATCTGTCGTCTGGTAAAGATTTTGTCGTCTGGTAAAGAACTGAAAACGTGTCAGAAACAGATATCCATTTACAGTCAGTAACAAAATATTCACAGACCGTGTGAAAGAAGACATAACTGAACGTCTTTAACTAAACACCCTTTTCGCGCTCAATTTGATTTAACCCTTAACCTGCTAATTTAAATAAGTGAAATGAAACTTTCAAGCCGAAAGTAAAAACCCAAATATTGCAATTTCAAAGTCATTTTTGGGGGGGTAAAAATATCTTCTTATCAGACAGTGTAGATCCAAAATCAGACTGCACGATCTGTTCAAGTCTGATCTTGATCTACACTGTCCGCAAAAGGTCTTCTAGTCACGCTTAGCAGCATACAGGGTTAAGTATGAGTAGCTTTTACTGGACAGTGTAGATCATTATCAGAATGCACAGATCGTGCAGTCTGATCTGTATCCACACTGTCCGGTATTTTTAACACATTCTATAGTAAAATAAGCCTAAAATCGCAATATTTTAGTGTTTGCTTTATATACTTTTTTTTATTTTTATTTTCTATCGTTCATTAATATTTACCTAAAATTACATTTTAGATTTGTCCAAATTGCGAGAATCTGCAAACGACAAATTCGATATGTCTCATATGACAGAAATTAACTTTTTTAAAGGGTAGAAACAAAAATTGTGCAAAAAGGAAAAGGCAAAACGTATCTTCGTCGGCGTAAAAAATGTATTCTTTGGAGAACATGGTTAAAAACGAAAGAAAGTCGAAAGAAACGGATCAATGTTAGTTTGTGGATAGTCACCACTGTAATTATATAAACCATCTGTGCTTTGTCATTAGTTGGATAGTTTCAGAATTAATCTGAGGGTCTCATAATGTGATATATTTCTAAATATTGCCACGGTTTATTTGTGTCTTCAGGATATAGAGGTAAGAGTCTGTCAGTCTGCCTGTCTGCCTTCCTGCCTGCCTGCCTGTCTGCCTTCCTGCCTGCCTGCCTGCCTGTCTGTCTGTCTGTCTGTCTGTCTGTCTGTCTCTCTCTCTCTCTCTCTCTCTCTCTCTCTCTCTCTCTCTCTCTCTCTCTCTCAGTAAAAACCTTTATTTGACAGGCTAGGAAAAGTATCATTTTACCATTTTTGCACAGAAAAGAAAACTGTGATAACTTTAAATATTTAGTAAGTTATTGCATAGGCGCAACGTCAGGGACGGAGGGAGAGGAATGAAGAACTTGCAAATTCGAACATTGTTTGATAAAGTTTTAAGGTATCCCATTTCAAATATTCATTTTCAAAAATCATCAGTGTTGTATGCTGCGTTTTTCACTTTCCATTTTCTCGAATTGCTACTTTTTATGGTGCAATCATGAAAAGTAGTAACGTGCCAGATGCACTTCACTTCTAAAGAAGTGCATGTGAGAACGGAGCTGAAATCAAAGTACTGAAAGTACTAGTAGAAGGTGATGCTAGTAATATGCTAGCAAATAGGTTTTAACAGTGAATCATTTCATTAACAATCACATTCATCTGATGATTGATAACATCTTTTTCCTCAGATTTATGTTATGTTTTAGAGTCCGCTCAACAGCAATAACCAGTATAAATGTTGATTTTCCACATATTCATGAGACTGCTCATTTAATCATACCGGTACATGTAAGTACACATGATGCATGTCAACTTCTTTAAACTTTTGTCCCGAGTCTAATCTTATGAAGACATCTTCTGCTGTAGGTAATGGATATTCTTCTATATCAAATACAGGATTAAAGATGACTTTGCAATCTCCTTAAATTCTAACTTTATTATCAGGTTTTAATACTCAGGCCTCTGCCAGCTCTCAGAATTGGAGAAGTTACTTCTCCCTAGCCTGAGAATTAGGAGAAGTTTTTCAAAATGCAGAGAAGTGGTCAGACTTTGAAGTCTGACAGACATTAAAAACAAGATGTAAGCTGAGTTGTACAAGGAAATAATATTTTAACAATTTCACAGTTTAATTACATATAAAACCATGTCAATACATGAAATAATATAATACTTTCTATCTTTTTAATCAATATCCTTATTTGTATAAGAAACTACTTAAATCTTTGCAACTGTGAACACATTAAAATTTTAGACCAGTCCAAATTGAAAGCATTTGCAGACGACAAATAAAATGGGACACAAATGACAGTATCTGTCTTTGAAATCTTTGAAAACAATGTCGGAAGAGAAAAAAAATGCTGGTTACCAGCATTTTCTTCTTTTCCCACAATGTTTTAACCCTATTTCTTCTTTTTTCCACAATGTTTTCAAAAGACTACAGACACTTAAAAAGAAGGGGTTGTTTGTTAAAGGTTTTAACTGCAGCATCCGCCTCAGGTGTATATTGTCGCTGGGACTATCCCTTCTGGGTCAAACCAAAGATCGTTATTTAAAAGCAGTAATGGCTTCTATCCTTGCATTCACAGTTACGGACATAGCATTAGGACTGTAAGGTAAGTGGCAGGATAATATAACTGGTAATACTGGTGAGAACCCAGGGAACTTGGATACGTGAAATGTACGGTAATATACCTAATATGTTACACCCTATTCAAATTAAATTAACAGCAGCAGTATAACTATCATTGCTTATGCAAACAGCTTATTAGGTTGACTTACAATATCAATTTTCTAGCCCATTCCCTGATACAGACACTGTTTGATATAGTTTAAAACAAAGTGGATTCAGATGAGACAGCTTTGTATTGAGCAAACACTAAGTCATCAATTGAAAACATCTGAAAAAATATCCAAAACTTGAGCAAATGCATGCTAAAGTTATCCGAGAGGGTAAAAAAACATTGTGACAAAATAGGATATTGCTCATGATGAGCAGTCTTCTTTTACCACAATGTTTTCAAAATATGTCTGCTGAAGAGGCGTAGATGGATCTTCCGTATCAGGAAAAGACTTAGGTTAACATTCAAGTTACTACGTTGTGATCTCTACTACTTTTGTAAATTGAGCATTGACTTTTTTAAGCGCATATATTTCAATAATTGTGAAGATATATTTCGGACATGCATGTACAGGGAAACAATTTTTGGCTATGAAGTAAGAATGAGTAAACTCCGTAACCGTTCTGTCAATACCGCAACGACCAAATGCGTTCTGGAGTTGACTGTTACGGAGTTGACGTTTTCATTTTATATTTGATATAAAAAGCACATGGCAAAAGCTTCGAACCCCAGCGTGTGGTCTTTCATAAAGATTCGCTTTAAACACTTATCAGTGAATTCTAAAACAACGCCAAACTTGACATTATCAACTGATATAATGTACGGTGTGGACATATTTCAAATATACGGAAGTTTTACTCACCGTTCATCGATTCTGTTTTGTCTGGGATCACAAAGCTCTGTTTAAAGATGGCGGAATTTAAAAAACCGAAGAATGACGTCATGAATTTAAGGTAGTACCTTCCTAATGGAAAACAGCTATTTCCACTATAATATTATCTACAAAATTTGCTATGATTAAAAATGAGTATTATTGTACTACTTTAACCGAGCCACTTTTTCCTTTTTTTCCTCCTTAGAATTATCATTTATAAATCTAAAACCACTATATTCTCATTTCAAAGGGAGATAATAATTACCTCCCTTTTCAGAAAACTAACAAAAGTATCAACAAATAATTTCAAAATAGACATCAAAGGAATTTCTGGTCGGTTAGAAATGTGCAAAAATATTATATCAGTATAAATCCTTATTTATCAACTAATAAGAAATTTTATTCCATGTTGCACTAGAAGCGTTAGGATGGTAATACCTTAAAAAGTACAACGTAGACAAGTTAATTATCAGTGGGTCTTTGCAGTCGATTTTTGAATTAGTGACGGAGTTGACTTAAAACTGGGGACTTCGTTGTATTGTTTATTATTTAAGTAGGTGTGATCAATTCATATGTATACTGGATTAAAATAAGAACTACAGATACTAAACCATTGATTTTTAACAGGAAGTAAAGCTGAAACATTTTTGTAAGAGAAACAAATGCAATTTTCCGCAATAAAGTTACGGAGGGGACATGTGCATTTCGAAATACTGATCATTTATCGAAATATATTTTAGCAATTATTTCAACATGAAGAGGTTCATTTGTTTGATTGTTCAATAACATTTCGATCATTCTATAAAATACAATGGTAAAAAAACTTAATTATTTCTCATGGAATATTTTATTCTATTTTTCTTCTGAAGGACATAAAATATACGATTAGTGTAGAAAGACCCATAGACGAAACAATCACTCACCACATCTAAAAATGTCCAAAACTCACATGATTCACTTAGCCACATGAATTCTTTCAACTACTAGGTTACAGTTTCATTTTCGTTTTGCATCTTACAATTAAACATAAATCGTTCTGCAATGATGAAGGTTTCGGGTTCTTTTAAATAACGGTTTTTAACTGGGTTGAAAGTCTTATCATTAAACTCTTGAGGTGCTACAAAATTACAGAGTGGGCTGTAAGTCTTAGATCCCCATGAAGATAAAAAAAAAGAATCAGCTCTTTTTTTTTTTTGTCATTATCATCGATGCTATTTGGTATTGAAAACCACTCTGGACAGCTATTCCTCGTTCTCCAACCAGCTGTCGATGCACGGTCGACATTGCTGTATTTTACCCAGCGTGTCATATTTCAAGTTATATTTACTGTATACGGAGGGAATGAAATACTCGTATCCTTGTCGCCACTGTTTAAGGGTCCGGACAACAGCAATAACTAGCATAAATGTAGATTTTTAACTTTATTATTTACAATCGTTCTCTACTTTCGGTTTCTAGAACAACTACAACTAATCAAAGTACATGAAATACTTCGACTTGAAGCAGATCAAAGAATTAAAATACTGAAATTGATAGGATTAATTCATGGCTAATTTCCATAAAATCGTGTATCCAATCGTTTCGCATAGAGTTTTAGATGTAAAGTAAGTGTTTGAGGTGTAATGACCGCGGTTTTGGGGAATTTTCGAGTGGTTTTGGATGTTTTGGGGTGTTTCTTTTACTGCTTCATCTGCGATGTACACTTTATAAACTAGGTCAGGTCAAAGCTGCGGAACGAGACTAATTTAAAATTTAGTGCAAATTCTACGACTTTAACTCTGAAATTCATTGTTTGTGTAATTGGCTTAACCTGATTTTTAAAATCCGCACATTACTTGTACATATTAAATGACACAGACGCGTCCGTTCATTGATCTATAAGGACCTATTTTTCTTGAAACTGAGGTGTAATACGATCATCTTGGGGAAAAAGACTGTCGGTTGGCATAAGAAGGTGATGAGTCATCACCTTCTAAAAATCAAAGCACTTCTGGACATCAATACTATTCATTACGGTTTGTCCCGTTTTGTCACGAATTTTATCATTTGAGCGACATTTGATATGTCATCTGCATTTGCTTTCAATTTGGACGTGTCCAAAGTTTTGCTGCGTTTTTCACATTTTCCATTTTCTCGAATTGCTACTTTTTATGGCTTTTAATCATAAAAAATAGTAACGTGCCAGATGCAATTCACTTCTAAAAAGGTGCATTTGGGAACGGAGCTGAAAAAGTCAATTCTGGACATCAATACTGTTCATCACGGTTTGTCCCGTTTTGTCACGATTCGCCCCGGACATTCACTGTACTGCCAGGGTTTTATTTCCGGTTGAGACCAGTTTAGGCCTTCTAAATCGAGACCTATAGGAGTCCTCAACTGTATATAGTGAAAACGGGGCTTAAAACGGGTTCGACTACTGCGGTAATGACTTAACGTTACTTTACACATCTTCACAAAAGAAAATGGTGAATGACGTGTACGTGGGGTGATCAGAAAGAACGCGAACCACCCGATTATTTCAAAAACTACTTTACTTAAGATAACAAAAATTTGCACAGATGAACATTAATTACCTGGTTACTTACTCAAGCGTTTAAATGACGTCATAGGCAAATAAGAAAAGAGTGACGTCATTTCAATGACATCACATACTGCGTTAGCGGTTCACAATGTCGGATGACGTTTTATTTGAGCAGAGAGTAATTATAAAGTTTTACGTTAAACTCGGAAAGTCTTCATCGGAAATTAAGGCCGATTTAGATAAAGTTTATGGGGACTCAGCACTTAAGAAAACCAGTATTTGTAAATGGATTGGACGATTTAGAGAAGGACGCGAAACCGTTGAAAATGACCCTAAATCTGGCCGTCCATCAACATCAGTAACGGACAAATCTATCGCGGATGTGCAGCAGCATGTAAAGCAAGATCGTCGAGTTACTGTCAGGGAAATAGCTGACACATTTAGCATTTCCTATGGAAGTGCACAGGAGATTTTAACTGACAAACTTGGAATGTCGCGTGTTTGTGCAAGGTGGGTGCCTCGGTTACTGACGCCCGAGCAAATGGGGGTTAGGGTCGAAATTTGTTCTGAAATTTTAGAACGCATTAGGAAAGAAGGATCAAACTTTACTGATCGTATTGTGACATGCGATGAAACATGGGTACACTTTTACGAGCCCGAATCTAAACAACAAAGCAGTGTATGGAAACATCCAACATCGCCGTCCCCTGTTAAAGCCAAACTTTCTAAGTCTGTTGGTAAAGTTATGTGGATCATGTTTTTCTCTTCTCAACGTTTTCTTTAAATCATGTTGTACCTATACATACTACAGTCAATGCTGAGTATTATGCCAGCATTATTCGAATGAATTTAATACAGGCCATCCGAAAAAAACAGCCGGAACTTCTATGGAGAGGCGTCATTTTACACCAAGATAATGCTCCCGCTCACAAAGCCAAAGTTGTACAGGAAGTTTTGAAAAAACTAAACATAGAAACATTAGACCATCCTGCCTATAGTCCAGACCTGGCCCCATGTGACTTTCGGCTATTTCCTGTTTTGAAAGATTCTCTACGTGGCACGCGCTACGAGAGCAGAGAGGAGCTAACCCATGCCATGACCGGGTCGTTGAGAGTGATGTCACGTGACGGGCTCGCGCACGTGTTTCGCGCATGGGAATCAAGAATGAATAAGTGCATAGAACACAAAGGAGGTTACTTTGAAAAACAGTAAACATTCCAAGTTGATTTTTATAACAATATTCCGATAAAGGCACTGGTCCGCGTTCTTTCTGATCACCCCTCGTAAATGGAAATAAGCCATGCTCTGTGAAAAGTGTGCTTAATACATCTGCGGAAAGTATCGACCCAGATCAGCCGGCGCAGTCCGCTATTGATCAATTTTCTGTATGTCCAAGGGCCACTCTTCCTCCAAATTCAGTCATCCATTAGACTAAGTGGATTTTATTGATCCCTAATCATATGATGACTTGATTGGTGTAATGCATCACGGAGATGTATTAAGCCTTCTGTTGCCAGAGTATGGCTAAATATAAATATCTATAGTAGATCACAATTATGACGTCTCTAGAGATGCTACATCCTACCATTGTACCATTTTTTATTTACGAGTATATGGTCGTTAAGGAAAAGGAAAGTATACTGATGAGTTGGTGTTACTCTTGTACAGTGCTTTGTTCCTGCGACGGTTCAAGCTTCAGCCTAGCCTCTCAATAATATATTTTATGCACATTAAAAATAACACATAATCCTTTTTCATTTTAGAACCTTTTACTATCAATTCAACATTTTGTTCGAACCTTTTTATCACAATCTTAACTTCACCTGTTTTGAGTAGATAGGGATTGCCCTGTCACTCAATAATGCCTTTAATACATACCAAGATCACACATAATCTTTCTTAATTCAACTCTTTTTAATGCTATCATCTTGTTCAAACCTTTTTGGCTCAAAAATCTGCTTTTATCGTCATTTAATACAGACATGCGCGCTAAATGACCAAAGCTATCGATGCGCCATAAAACAACATTGATTCATTGATTCATTCATTGACTCACTTACTCACTCACTCACTCACTCACTCACTCATTCATTTAAGCTCCAGTTGATCGAGTAATTGTGTAAAACACAGCAAATGTTGATTTTGTCGTTTTCCACCCTGTACGTTCATGTAACCACCGTCAATTGTTTCATTGTGTTTCCTCCTCCGTAAATCCATCCATCTGTCCGTCCGTCCAACTTATCTTGTCTTTCCATTGTTCTGAAACGCTCTTGTCAGTCATAGCTCGAGATAAGAGGGATTGATGGTATTAACAATCTATTATTTCTCTTCGAAACCCTTTGTTGTGGGTACTCATTAGAATTGTCTCGATGAGACAATTCTAATGAGTACTTACAACATAGGGTTTAGTGGAGAATAACTAATATTTTTAAATTTGAAATCAAAATCACTCTCTCTGTCTGGAGCTCTGACTGGCTCAAAAATTGATAGTGCGAGTAGTTTAAACGAGAAAAGAACGGTGAACGCTATTGACGTTATTTACGTTTCATTTTGTACTTCACTGTTTACCGTACGACAGAACTTTAAACAAGTCCAAACTGAAAACATTTACAGACGACAACTTACATGGTTCAAATGACATGTGGTTCAAATGGACAGAGTCTTCTTTGAAAGAGTAGAAAACGTTTTGGGAAAAGAATAAAATGCTGTTTACCAATGTTTTCGAAAGCATTATTTCTTAGGATGCCGCAGTTTAAACTCTGGATCTTTTGGTTAAATGATAGAAGATGTCTTTCAAAGGGTAAAAAACATTGTGCGAAAAGGAAAAAATACCGATTACCAGCATGTTTTCAAAAAACTTGTCCTCAGTATAGCTAAAACACGAGATTGTTTGATAAAGTGTTAACTCTATACTAGACGAAAAATTTTTTAGACCTGTCTTAATTGAAAGCATTTGCAGATGACAAATAAAATACGGATCAAACGGTAAGATTTGTCTTGGAAAGGGTGTAGAAAACATAGTGGCAGAAGGAGAAAATGCTGGCTACCAGCATTTTCACCTTTTCCCCCAATGTTTTCAAAAGGCTTATCTTTTTGGGTCATAAAAACTCAGGATTGTGTGGTCAAGGGTTCATAGATGCGTCCTTTGAGAAAAATGGCAAATACATTGATCTAAAGATCTGAAACCAAAAAAGAGTTTTTAAAACTTCTACACAATTATGAATCACGTGATGCAGAAGGTATCAACACACAATTCAGCCAAACGGAATTCGTTAAGGTACCTGCATCCAATCGGAATTGGCATGCTTAGTTCTCCTTTTAATATATAGAGCAGGATTTCTGATCGTAGGAATATGCTCCGTGGTTCGTTTCGATTTTGGATATCTAACATTTACAAGTGCAGCGAGTAGTGTGTAACTTCGTCTCAGGAACTAAAATCCAGGTTCGTTTGAACTGTTTAATATTATTTGTTTTCGGAGTTGTGTATAGCTCGAGGAGCAAAAAGGTCACAAGGGAGGAAGCTTGCATAGGTAGGCACAGTTTTAGCTGACGTATTTAGCTGACTTATTCTAAGACACAAATCCTCAAAAATAAGTTCACTTTGTATTTCTTTGAACCCGTTCTTGTAAAATATAACAAGGGTCCTGTGCACAAGTGAACAGCGAGCGACAGTCTCAAATTATATATGTAGTATATTAGTGTGTGAAAAGAGACAGACAGACAGAGATTCATTGATTGGTTGATTGATTGCATGGTGTTTAACGCCATTTTCAACATTTTTTTCAGTTATATCGCGGCGGCCAGTGCACCTATCCATGCTTTCATGGAGTTTTTTTACCGGAACTAATATTCTTTCCAAACCACTGGCTCGTCCAGCGGTGAGAGAGGAATGAATCCTGTAGCAATGATTATCATCAATTCTCGGAGAGAAATTGGACGAGCCGGGGATTTAAAACCAGCACCCCCCCCCCCCCTTCTCAAGTCCTGTACGCAACCGACTGAGCTACCGGGGCTCGGCGGGAAAGAAAGTGGCCAAGCTGGGGAATCAAAGCAGTAACCCTGTGGTTTCAAGCCCTGCACATTACCGGCTGAGCCACCGTGTTCCGGATTACGTAAATCGAACATTGTGACAAAACGGAGAGTAGCTAGCTAAACGAAACTTCTCCTAGCGCCAAAGTAGTTTCAAATGTGTTTTTGGGTTCTGCAATGTTTTAACAATGATTTCGTAGCACGATGAAAAAAAAAAAAGACTCGTGTGCGGGAGATTCCGTATTCTACCTTCACCCCACGAAAAAATCTTAGACTCGTCCATTTTGGAAGCATTTGGAGACATCAAGTCAAATGTGACTCAAATGATGGAATATATCTTTGATAGGTTAGAAAACATTGTGGGAAAAGGAGAAAATGCTGGTTACCAGCATTTTCTCCTTTTCCCACTGTTTTCAACAAACCTCTTCCTCGGGGGTTGTCGAAACACGGGCGTTTATGGGAAAGGGTCCGTCTCTTCACCAAATGACATCATGGTTTAACGACCTTTAAAAGGAGGGCTTTTGAAAACATCGTGCAAAAAGTAGAACATGCAGGGAACCAGCATTTTCACCTTTTCCAACAATGCTTTCTATCCTATCAAAGGCATATTCCATCACTTGAGCCTCATTCACAAATTCAATATCTGTTGCACATAATCATTTTATTATATTATTCGTCGGTGCAATGAGGATAATTTCAAAATAATTTCATTCGTTCTGATAACCTTTGCTCATTTAATCAGCCAATTTCCCCGAGAGGCAATGAAAATCACATATAATTCAATTTTCTTAACCAAACTTAGCATTTCGAAGTGATATGTATTAATCTGTGACGATCAAATTATGGCGAAGTTTAGCCTTTTCACCGTGTTCGGTAGTTATGTGTTACAGTCATAAAATATGTATTTCGTGTGAATGATGTTTAACGGCGTTTTCAACATTATTTCATTTATATCGCGGCGGCAAATGCACCTATCCATGCTTTCCTGGAGTTTCTTTTACCAGTATTCCGCACGATATTCTTTCAAAGACACTGGCTGCTTTCCCACGTAACCATCGACGAAACAATGATCAGAGGTGCCTTTGATAACATATGAACTTGTTGACAGAGTAGGCCAAGAAAATATGGCAATTCTAAGACTACTTTCTTCAGTTATAAATATACATGTATAGTTTTCTCTTTTTTTTTTTTTTGTAAGAGTTGTAGAGTAGGCCTGTATTTTTTTTCTTGGAAAATCGACATTGAACTGCGGTTCAGTGATTGAGAATGATTCAACGCACAGAGTTCCTGGAAATCCTAACTTGTTGCGACAACCGTCTGGCGGACTTGCCGGGGCTACTGTGCCAGTTGAAGCACAACGTCCCGTGCTTGAACACTAAATAACCGTTTGCCACACAATCTGGAGTTTTAACGACCCTAAAAAAGAAGGCTTCTGTGAAAAGAAGAAAATACCGCTAACCAGCATTTTCTCCTTTTCCAACAATGTTTTCTACCCTATGGCAGACAAGTTTTATGTTTTGATTCAAACTTAATTTGTCTGCTGCAAATACGTTCAAAGCTGGCTTAGTACTAAGGAAACCCAGGACATGTATGTATATATGTGCTATCACCTAGATATAACTTGAATTAAGTTGAAAGCGGCGAACAACACCTTTCAATCAATCAATCAGTCAATCAATACAAACTCCTCTACCGAGAGTTACACGGGATTTCGACTCGGAAATTTCCTATCTGAGTATTCCCGTGAAAACTGCAGTTCAATGTCCATCAAGAAGTGGTTTGCGATGAAATTTGCAAGACTATTCTACAACTCACGTGAGGAGAAAATGTACACACACATCAATTTCTCTTTAAAATTCAAGTCCCTGAAATTGCACTGTTTTTGTGGCTCATCCTGTTGTTCGCGGTGGAGTATTTGATCCAGGTATGCAGAAAATATCATACACCACAGTGATCATACACCACAGAACAGGTAACCTATTCAGCGAGCAGTCTGATCTTGAATCTAATACCGTCCGCTTGTCTAGTCAAGCTTTTAAGATTAAAGAAAAAAATAACAATGATAAAAAAAAGTCTGAATTTCAGTGGATTGTATTTTGAGCCATCGAAAGAAGTTGAGTTAATAATTCTGGCACTGAGGGAGTTCATTTTGTCGTCGCTCGACATTGTTGTTTATTTCCCGGAATCTTGATCATTTTGTGGGAAAAAAAGTATATCTTTAAGCTTTTTTTGTTGTATTTTGGGCTCATTCGATTTTGTTCAACAGACCAAAGGTTAAATACAGTTGGATGGAAAGACTAATTGCTGCACAATTGTAAATATCCGCTGATGCATTATGAACAATCGGAAAACTTAGGCCCGCCTTTGTAAATGGCCGATCTTCCCCTTTTCCAACCGTACCACTCTCTTTCTTGACATGAAGAAGACCGCTTTTTAGAATCCTACACGTGACAAAACGGGGAAACCTTTCGAAAGAAAGGGTAATCAAACATCGTAGAAAATGGAAAAGATGTCCCTTAATAGCATTGCTCCTTTTCGCTCGATGTTTTCAAAAGTTGAATACCACAGAAACACTTAAGACATTATATAGACATATAATGTTTGAGAGAGCAATGGGTGAATACAAGAGATATTGTTAGGTAGGGGGTATAGGATCGATTGTGCAATATGGTATCGGGTGATTAAGTTCTATTGTTCCACTCAGAAAATTTTGTTTGAGATGCTGAGTGACGCAGCCGTTAACTTATTGACAGACGACAAAATCCTTTGGACTTGTCCTAATTCAACGCATTTGCAGACGACAAATTGAATGCGGATCAAATAATTTGAATTGTCTTTTAAAAGGGTTGGAAAATATTATATGAAAGGAGAAAGTGTTGGTTTCAAGCATTTTTTGTTTTTCCCACAATTATTTTCAACTACTTTTTTCTCCCGCAGGGTCATTAAAACGAGAAACTGGTTGGTAAAGTACTTTCAATTATAGCCAAGCCTCGGTAAGGCAGTCAGTAGCGTACAGGATTTGAGAACGGGGGGTGGCTGGTTCGAATCCCCAGCTCGGCCAATTTCTTTCCGAGGATTTATGATAGTGCGACAGATCTCATTCCTCTCTCAACACGGATCACTGTTTCGACGATTGTCATGCTGGAAAGCAGCCAGTGGCTTGAGAAGAATAATGTACGAAGTACTGGTGACAGAAACTCTAGGAAAGCAAGGATAAGTGCACTGGCTGCCGCGATATAGCTAAAATAATGTAGAAAACGGCGTTAAACATCATACAGTCGATCAAATTTCTATTATATGCCAACCTGCAGAGCAGGAAATGAAAAGAAGAAAAACTCGGGTGTAGAATTTGATATTCCTTCTTATGTAACACTTCATCAAACGACAAAAGTTTAGACACGTCCAAATTGAAAGCATTTGCAGACAATAAAATTAATGTGACTCAAAAATTGAAGTTTGTTTTGGGTAAGGTAGAAAACGTTGTGGGAAAAGGAGAAAATGCTGTTTACCAGCATTTTCTCCTTTTCTCACGATGTTTTCAAAAGGCTTCTTCCTCAGGGTTGTGAAAACCAGGGATTGTTTGGTAAAGGGTTAAACAAGAATGTAAACCTGTAACCTGCTATATAAGTTATATTAAACTTTCAAGCTGATAATAAAAACCGCTATAATGCTACTTCAAACTTATTATTTTTTTTTGGAAAAAAATATCTTCGTATCGTACAGTGCAGATCAAGATCAGACTGCACCTTCTGTGCAGTCTGATTTTAATCTACACTGTCCGCAAAAGGTCCGTGAGTCGCGCTTAGCATCCTAAGGATTAACTTTTTCAACGCCAAATATATAAACTCGACCTCTTTCTACGGTTGAAAATGCAATCCACCAAAACCCAGAAAGATTTTTGATATCATAAGACTTCACAAAACAAACGGACGGTATAGATCCAAGATCAGACTGCATGCTCTGTGCAGTCTGATCTTGATCTATGCCTTCCGCACAAGCCAATGTTTTCCTCCATGGCGCCGACAGGGTCAATCCAATGTTATGGTTAGATTATTGCCTAATAGAAATGTGTGATTAAACAAGGGAATTGATTAGGCGTGGAAATATACTTTCCCTCCCCATACAAGCTATTACCCTAACTAAAATTACGTTTTAATTGTCATTAATTCGAACCTTTTAAGTGTCTGGCTTGCTCATAGTTCAGTGGTCAAGTGTAGGATTCGTAACTTGGAGGGCTCGGGTTCAGTCCCTGGTTCAATCTTCATTGGAAGCACTAGATATGTCTGTTTAAGGCGGCGTAAAAGACCAGTCAGTCAATTAATCAATCATTCAATCAATCAATCGAACCTTTTTTTTTTCTCATTAATTCGAACCAAGCCTAGAGTTTATTAAATGCGGAACGTGGATACCGCTTTAAACGCCATACAAGCAATGAGAATAGTCGGTGATTGTTCGACTGTATTGTGTATAGCGCCGTTTTCAATATTTCAATTATATTGCGGCGGCCAGTGCACCTATCCATACTGTCCTGGAGTTTTTTTTTTTTTTTTTTTTTCTTTAAACTGGTACATATATTTCGCACAATATCCTTCCCAAGCTACTGGCTACTTTCCCACACAAACATCGCCGAAACAACGATCTGCGGTGAGAGAAGATTGAATCTGCTGTGTCAAAGACTATCATCAATCCTCGGAAAGAAATTGGCCAAGCTTGGGATTCAAACCAGTGAATCCTTGTTCTCAAATCCTGTAAGCTAACAATTGCACTGCCAGGGTTTGGCCAGAATTGTCCTTGAATCCGGCCCCTGAGTATTTTTTGCTGACTCAAAACGTTCATTTCAGTTATGTGGCGGCATATTAGTTAGCGAACACATGTCTCAAATTACTTTTGTTAGCAACCATCGGCAGTTTCCACTGTATTGTCGAGAAAGTTAATCAAGTTTTTAGTACAGTGTCTGAATTATTGAGTACCTCAGAGGCCGAGAAACAATTAAAACGGACAGTTTTTGCGTGTGAATATATCTTACGAATTACAATTTCTAGGTCATCTTTTCTAGCTAGAGACGGAACCTCGCGACGATTCCTTTATGATCCTTGCTTGGACGATCGAGTCCATATTTGTATACACCGAGGTACGCCCCTACCCTGCTGGATGCAACTGGTTTTTAACCATTTACCGCACTATGCCGACTTTTAACGGCCCTGACTTTTGAAAACATTGTGGGCAAAGGAGAAAATGCTGGTAACCAGCACAATGTTTTTTACACTATCAAAGAAAAATTGCACGATTTGAGCCACATCGAAATTGTCGTCTGCAAATGCTTTCAATTTGGAAAAGGCTAAAATTTTGTTGTCTGGTAAAGAGTTAACCATTTACTCAACAATCCAGAGTTTAAGCGACTCCGAGGAAGAAGGCCCCTTGAAAACGTAGTGGGGGAAAAGGAGAAAAATGTTGGTAACCATCAGTGTCTCCTTTTCTGCACTATGTTTACTACTGTTCAGAAGCAGAAACATATCGCTTCGTGTGAGGCATAGTTGATTTATCGTCTACAGATGCTTTCACATTAAACAAGTAATAAATTCTGTCACCTGGAAGAGTGTTAATTCTTCGCTAAACAATCCCATGTAGAACGGCCCTGAGAAAAAAAAACCTTTGAAATCATTGTCCTTTGTTTGGAATTGATTATTTATCTAGTATAACGGTAAAGTAAATATAAACATTGCCCATGGGTAAAATTATCGTGAACATGTATGGTGGGTTATGCGGATCATCTATTTAATAGTTAATTTAGGGACCGAGCTATTTTGGGTTGCGAGTGGTTATTACTAAAGCTCACTGCTATCCTTCCGATTTTTTCTTACCATTTTCAAGGAAAGACTGTCGTCAAGTTTGCCAGTTTAGAGTAGGGCTAGGCATTTTCATGGGCTTAGATATAGAGAAACGGATCTAGAGTATACCAATATCAGACCTTATGTATCAGCCCGTGTGACCATGGCCTTTAGTCTGAACAAAAATATATATTGTGAGCTATGGCAGAGTAAAATCTAGGTAAATAAAGACTGTCAGCGAATAGAGTTATATGCCCCCACGTGAACATGCATGAAAACTTATGTGGAACATTTATTCAATAGGCCTACCAAGTTACCATTATCTCCCGCAAGATGGCATTCTTCAAATACACATCTGATTTGGGCATTCTGGGTACAGAACCGGACTACTTTTCAAAACGACAACCGTTACTTGGAATTTTCAAAATGAAATTAACATTTACTCAATAAAACACTACCTGGTGCGATGAAGCTATGATCAGCTAGCATGTAACCTATGCACCGGCCATTTATTAAAACAGCCCCTACAGGCTTGGGTAATAGCTTCGGTATAAGCCCTACTTTTCCGCTTTATCTATGAGATAGGTGATGCGTCATATCAGACAGGTCGAATCTTCGAAGAATATGACATGTGCAAACAAAGACCACATTACGGATCGAGATATTAGGGAACCGTTATTCTTTACACACGTGCTTTCAAATTTCTGTCGTTGATTATTAAAAGAAGGATTTAGTTCAGTAACTGTAAAGAAATTCGGTTACGTTTTCGGCCCAATAGCAGCCCAAGGAAAACAATGTGGGGTTCGAACCGCAAGCAAATTTATACATACTATTTTAAAAAGGTAGTGATATCAATATGAGTCTTACAATGTATAACAGTACAATCTGTCAAAGTTTCAGTCGCTGGTAGAAAAATGAATTTAAAATAGAATTAAAGTTGGCATCCAGTGGACCATCAGGTAAAATGTGTATAGAACTGGTATTGAACCCTTATCCTCCTGAATAATTAAACGTTAACTGTATCTTCAAACTAAAGGTAAAATACCAAAATGTTGCTATTTTAAAGTTATTTTGCGGTGAAAATGTCACGGACAGTGTAGATCCAAGTTTTTGACTGCACGTTCTGTGCAGTCTGATCCTAATATACACTGTCCGCAAAAGGTCAGTGCGTCGCGCTTAACAACCTAAGGGTTAATTAATAAACTAAGTATCATTTTAAGGAAATACTTTTCAAGGAAAACATTCCTTACACTTTTTTCTCTTTTTCATGTATGGTTTGCTAACTATTTCCAAAAGAATTCAGTGATAGATCAAACAAATGTTTCAAATATGAGATGAAGATAAAAATCTAGAAGGTTCTCCCCAAACAATTAACTGATGACCGAAAAGAGAAGATCAAGACCAGACTTCAGCCCGATCTTGACCCACTCTACCATCAAGAGATATCAGAGGTCTATTTCGCACAGAATCGGAGTTAAAAATTGCACACAAACATGTTGGCGAATCATTCTATTCAATATATTCAAAACAGGCCGCTCGCGCTACGATATTTGCTTACACCATAGATAGTAACGTTCAAGTAGGTTTTAGGCTATACAAATTCAGAGTCGTTAAGGCTCTATATAGCTGGGTGATTATCAAGGGCTACCAAAATGATATCACAAAATATAGACTTGCCTGTGTTTTTCTTTAGAGTGATCTTATAAAAGTGAGCTTACGATGTAATTAGGAGGCTTTATTGGAATTACATAGAAAACTGTGAGTAGGTAATGTATATACATGTATGAACCATGCTGCAAGTAGGTAATGTATATACATGTATGAACCATGCTGCAAGTAGGTAATGTATATACATGTATGAACCATGCTGCAAGTAGGTAATGTATATACATGTATGAACCATGCTGCAAATAGGTAATGTATATACATGTATGAACCATGCTGCAAGTAGGTAATGTATATACATGTATGAACCATGCTGCAAGTAGGTAATGTATATAAATGTATGAACCATGCTGCAAGTAGGTAATGTATATACATGTATGAACCATGCTGCAAGTAGGTAATGTATATAAATGTATGAACCATGCTGCAAGTAGGTAATGTATATACATGTATGAACCATGCTGCAAGTAGGTAATGTATATACATGTATGAACCATGCTGCAAGTAGGTAATGTATATACATGTATGAACCATGCTGTAAGTAGGTAATGTATATACATGTATGAACCATGTGTAAGTAGGTAATGTATATACATGTATGAACCATGCTGTAAGAAAAGCGGGCTTAATGCTTATGCAAAAAGTCTCGACACAGGTAAGCCTGCGCACTTCGCGGAGGCTGGTCTGGGCCGAAACTTTTCGCTATTGGTCAATTATCTGTATGTCCAAGGACTACACTACCTCATGATACCATTGGTTGTTAAACAAAATAAATTTTATGCATCCATGATTAAGTGATGGCGTGGCTAATATATCATAATTTAGATACGATCATAAGTGTTATTATCGTCAAATGTCGTCTTCGACATTGGCATCATCATCGTGCTAATCACGCTGAAGCTCATCACGCTGCTGCTTATCATCATCATCATCTTCTTCTTCTTCTTCTTCTGCTATTTTTCATCATTATATCATCATCATCTATTGCTTAATGGCTGTTTTAAGAACATAAAACCTCAGGGTTTCACATTCCTTTTACTTTATAGGTGTACGAGTATTTTCAAACCATATACAAGTCATTGCCTCTGTGCTTCCGTTTAACTCTGTTACCACACAATCTTGACTTTTAACGATCCCTCAGGAGAACTTTAAAAAAAAAAAGTGTGGGAAGAGGATAAAATGCTAGTAACCTATATTTTCTTCTTTTCCAAAACTGTTTTCTACCATTTGAAAGACAAATTCCATGTTTTAAGTAACATTTGAATTGTCGTCTGCATATGCTTTCAATTTGGATCAGGCTGCAATTTTGTCGTCTGGTAAAGGGTAAATCTTACATTATTTTAGTTACATTGAAGCCGTTTGCAAATGTTTCCAATTTGAAAAAGTCGGAAACTTTCCAGTCTGAAACCGAATTTAATTAAGTTGTTAAAAAAAAAGAACTAGTAAACCATAGTTACCCAATAACGTATCCATCACTTCAGCGCAATAAACATCAGTAACAATAACAACTTCCGAAACCTGTTCCAAACATTTTAATTGGAGATTCCGCCTTTCTCAAAACCATACTTAACACGCCAGAACTAACTCCAGATGTATGGATGAATTACTGGTAGATTAAAGTTACTAGTCGTGAGTTATTGTTTCTTGGTTCTAAACAAGGATGTACTACATGTACATGTGTCTGAGCCATGTTCTGTGAAAAGGGGCTTAATGCATCTGCAAAAAGGTATCGATTCAGATCAGCCTGCGCAATCTGAGCAGGCTGACCTTAGTCGAAACCTTTGCTTTTGGTCAATATTCCGCATGTCCAGACTATTTTAGCTCAGGATTCAATCGGTTGTTGTACAAGATAAATTGTATAGATCCCTAATTATGGAATGTATTGCTTGGTCTAATACTTCACGGAGAAGTAAACATACCAGTGGTTACGACAGTCCAGACACAACAACGAACAAGTCAGACAAACCAAACAAGTCTGGTCGCAACACCTAATCATGCTGACCGACTGAGGCATTGGACATTTTACAAAGGCGCCCACCCGAAAGACTTTTAGAAATTTCGGAGGACCAACCGTTGGATTCGAGCCCAGACCCTAAGGTGACTTGATATTTTCGAATTCTACGCTCTACCACCTGAGCTATGCCAGCCATTGTAAAAGTGCTTCAGCCCCGATCAAATATACTACAAAAATACCCAACACATTTTCTAGCCGAACTAATTTGCATTTTTAAAGGAAGTAATTATGGTAGCCTTAACTAAAACTACTCTGACAAAAGGGGGGTTAATGCATCTCCTTGATGCATTGTATCAAGAAAGTCGGCACATGATTATGGAGTCATATAATCCATTTTGTCCAACAACCGGCTGAATCCTGAGGTAGAATGTTCCTTGGACATGCTGAAAATTGACCAAAAGCAAACAGTTTCGACACAGGTCAGCCTGCGCGGGCTGACCAGGGTCGATACTTTTTGCCAGTGCATTAAACCGTCTTCTCACAAAGCATAGTCCGTATGCTTTCTAGCAAGGCGACAGTGATGAACATGTTCTTGACATGTG